>CM028353.1:66583900-66967175 GCA_016618105.1 Dendrobium huoshanense
ACTTTAAGTACACTTATATATTAACTCAGTCCTAATTTACCCAATCTTGAGCTGGCTTATTTTGTAATTAACCTTGTGGACCTAAAACGTTAATACGCAAGGCAATAGTAGAAAAATAAAAAAGACTGAAATATTTGCTATCATCAAAATTATAATCATTGAATCCATGTTCACAATAATTTCCCCATTTTTGATGATAACAAACATTTATTAGGAAAATTAAATCAAGCATATTAATAAAGAATAATGTAAATGATAAGATTTTGGACCAATCAATATAAATTTTACTAAAAATAAATAGGTGGTACAAATACGAAACAATAGAGTTTAAATATAAACAACAATACAATAAAATAACATTAACACACTAACCCTAACACTACTCCCCCTTTTGACATCCTAAAAAAGATGAAACATAAAAGAAATATAACAAAAATATATATAATAGATGCTAACCAATACACAAAGGCATCACAAAAAACATCACAATAAAAAAACTATATATATGAAGGTCCCTGATCATCAAAAGGTGGTGGTGGTGGTTGAAACAAATTGGAAATAGTAGTGAACTGCTCCCTAAACCTAGCCATATCCTAGTCCTTCTACATCTATTGGTGTGTCATGTATGCATCAAATCTAGCGACATCCTTCACATGCTTCTACTCATATACAACAATGTAAGAGTCAAACCTAGCCTCCCATTGGTTGACTGCTCCACCAACAATCCAGCTGTGAGTGTTCACGAATCAAAATAAGTGCAAGAATAGGTGTAGGAGTAGGTGCAGAAGTAGCTTCCCCCTCAGCTCCCTCAGCCTCCTCGTACTTTGTATGTAGATGAGTGATGTGAAGAATATGGAAGGAATTGTTGGTGTAGAAGATAGGATGAAAATTAGGTGGGGTAAGATATTAAACATTATATTTAGTTTCCAGGATGTAATCTATGATGTGTCCTATGTCAAGGTTGGGGTTTCTTTTGTGCCCTAGATCCCTATTACTAGTCAGATGCTCAAAGTATCAAAAAACAAGATCAGTAGCATTGAACTCCCTATGGGCCATTATATAGAAGGTGGTGATTGAAAGGGGGGAGTGATGTGGACATAATTAACATCTTCGACTAAGGTGCTAGATACCCCATTATGATAGGAGACATGTGTGTTCCTTAGAAGGTTGTTGGTAGGAGCCTAGTCATAATCAAGATCTAAAGATAAGAAGTGAATCTTATCTCCAGTAGAGGACAGTTAAAGGTGTTTATGACAATCTTGATAGGTAATTTATATAGGTTCTTTATATATGACGGAAGGGCAGTGTAGGTGGATTTGATCCGAAGGCTCATAAAGAATTCATAAGGGGTTCAACATTGAAAGTAAAATCGAGTGTTAAAATGAAAGTGAGGGAGGTGTGAGCAAAATGATTTAGGACTTAGTAAATGATTGTGTGAGGGTTGATGATCCTTGAGAGTGTGATACCAATAATCTTATAGTAAAGATAGGCATCTTGGTCAGCCACCTCAGTGAAATGAGATTTGATAGAGGCCCTCGAGGAACTTTCGGTCGCCATCCTAGATTGCTTTCAACCTGCCATTCATAAGAATTTTAGAGTATGAGTTAGAGAAAAGAGGATAAGAAATATTTTTGGTGAGAGAACCATTTTAGGCTAGCTATTTATAAAGAATCAACCACATCATCTAGGATGATTACAGGATCATCCAAGACGATTAGGTAAATTTATGATGTCTGGGATGATTGCTCAAAAAGGTAGTTATATCTTCTAGGACGATCAGATATCATCTAGGTTGATTAAACACAGATGATCATTCTGAGGAGTCATGATGGATGACCAATGAAAAAGTGAATCATCCATGATAATTTTTATGGATCATCAAGGATGATTGATAATAATGGATTGTATAAGCAAAATTTGAAATGTGTAACCTTTTTGGCCATGTGGATTGTCCAGGATGAACAAGTGAATCATCTAGGACTATCATAAATAATTAAAGCAAAAATTGATAAGATCATCCAAGATAATTGGGATCATCCAAGACGATCTCAAATGATTCAATCAGATCAGCGTTCGTATGAAAGATGAACGGTGGATAAATGATATCATCTAGGATGATATGAATATCATCAAGGATGATGTGATCAAAATAATTGAAATTTTGATAATGGAGAGAGGAGATAAGAAGGTTCACCAAAATATAAAAAATAGTAAAAATAAAATATAAAATACTAAAATTGACAAAAATGATAAAAAAATGAAAAACACATACTTTTATTATGATAATTATTATTTTATTTTATTTTATTTTTATCAAAGTAATAATACTAAAAATTATCCATATGATTGAATTAAAGATTTAAAAGAAAATGGGTTAACATCATCAAAATTCAAAAAATAGTAGAACAACTAATCATGTTAACCCAAGCTTTGATTTCTTACATGAAAATCCATCTTTTTAAAATAAAGATCTAACTAAAAAAAAAAAAACAATTGGTTAAGATAAACTAATCCATTCAAAACTTGGTTCTAGAAAAATATTTTATATAATAATATATCAAAGTAATTAGTCATAATCATGAATTTTGAAATCAATTCTTTGAAAAAATTGAGTGACACATGAATTCTTCTATGATTTAAAAGTTTGAAAGAGAAGAAAGCTTGCTTTCTTATGGGCTAATTTTGTACCTCTTATGAATTGGTTGGCAAACTTTGTGCAACTTTTAATTTTTTTGATAAATTTAGTGAATCTTTCAATTTTTTTTTGCAATCATTGCGCATATTTTCAATTTTTCTTCTTTTTAGGATCATTTTATGTCTCTTGTCATTTTTGCAAGTTAGATCCCTTTTGAAACTTTTAAATATTCTCTGTTGTGAGAATATCTTCTGGATATTAGAGAAGAAAAACTCACTCTCTATTATAAGAAAGAGTAAAATACAAAGCTGAATCAAATTCATATGATAAATATAATGACAAGATTATGAAAGTTTGAAAGTGATTGAATGGCATTGAACAATACTTATTTAAGATAGATTACTATAATAAAAAAGAAAATATCTCAATTACAAAGTCTAGTAGTTAATTTTAGATAGACTTTTGTTTAGAAAAGAAAATTACAAGGCTAAAAGAAGTTAGAGGAAGGGAAATAATCAATGGTTTTTCTTCCTTTAACTTATTTAGGGATGTCAAAAATTAACTACAAATTTTGAAAATAAAAACAAGACATCAAATATCATTTTAGTAGTGACCAAAAGGAAAAAAACTAAAATGATAACTAAAACAACATAAATGAAAACATAAAAAATAATAGCAAATAAGAATCGACAATTAAAACTAAAAATAAAAGAAAAGTCAAAAACAAAGGAAAGAATAGAAAATAACAACAAACAATAAATTTTAAGAAAAATGAAGCAGCACATTCAATATTATTTAAATCAAGCATGTAAATATTATTAATCCTTTTGCATAAACCTTTGGACGGCCAAGTTAATAGAGAGAAGCTCCACAAAAAGAGGAAGGATTTTTAAGAAGATTTTTGGCTGCAAACATTGAAGATGGATGAAGGTGGTCGGTCATCCATGGATGACTGGAACACCAACTCCTTAAGATCTACTGCGCGTCCAACTACGTTGGATACAAAAAGTAGATTTTCATTCAATCACAGCTTCCCTCGTAATTCTTGTTTTTTGAACTCTCCTCTGGTGGTTAGAGAGGGAGGTTTGGTCTCTAAGTGAAAGTCTTTGCTGGAGATAGGTAAAGGAAAAGAAGTCATTGATGTTTTGAACAGTAAGTCAATTTAACCCATGTCAATTTTTATCCCTAAAGCAAATGATATAAAGGCTTCTTCATCAGGTTGCACTGATAATAATTTGTTGAAGAAAGATAAGGGTATTGATAATACCATCCTTGGTGATGTTAATATAAAAAATCCAATATCTTCATATGGGTTGGATAATTCTAATGTGTGGATTAGAAAATCACACTTTAAAATAAATTTGAATGAAGTTCATAATGAAAATTGAGATGCTAATGTGTCAAACTTGATTTGGAAAATGATAAAGCCAATGTTCAAGTTTTGAGGAATTCATTGGTGGTGAAGATTCTTTGTAAAAACTTGCCTTTTTCAAATTGTGCTATTGAATTAAGAATGTAATGGGTTAAATTTGGAGGATTTCATATAACCTCACTTGGATTAGATTGGTTTCTATGCTCATTTCAGTCACATGAAGCAATGGAGGAAGTTCTTAATGGAGGTCCTTGGTATGTGGGGGGATTCATCATTGGTTTAGACAGATTGTCACCTAACTTTTCTCCTAATTCCGTGGATGGGATTTGTTCTCCTATTTGTGTTTGTCTTCCTCATTTGGCTTTACATTGCTAGAACAAAACCAATATTACTAGAATTTTTTCTAGAATCGCGAGTCCTTTATTATTGGATGGGAACATACTTAAATGGGGGAGAAGGGAATTCGCTAGAGCTTGCATTCTGGATAAATTGAATTCTTAGCTCCCTTGTGGTACCTGGGTTGAAGGTCTTCATTGTAGATTTTTTCAGAAATTTGAATTTGAAAATCTATCATCTATTTGTTTCAAATGTGGAAGAATTGGACACAAAGATTATGTATGTCCAAATGTTTATAAAAATCTTGATTTGCTTGATAAAGAAGTTCATAAAAATTCACTCCTCATTGAAGATTATTCCTATGGGCCATGGATGCACGTGAAATTCAAATCCAAGAAAAGGAAAAAAAATTAATTGAAAAAAAAGAAATCTGATTATCTCTTCAAGGATAATCCTGTTAAGAGAAATTTGGATAAAAGTCATGATGAAGATTCACCACCAAATCTTCTTATTTCCAATAAACATTGTTTGTTATCTCTTAATAACAATGATAAATTGGAAGCTGATTTAGTTGAAGTTTTTGACAAAGTAGATTTTGATAAAAGTTTTAGTAAAGATGTTGAATGTCTTACTGATCGAAATCTAGATGAAAATCTGATTGATGGATCTTCATTAATCCATTGTCGGATTATCTCTGATGGCTTAATTTCGGAACATGCTTGTCTTCCTATGGAGTCCGTTAAGAATTCAAAATATAAATTCAAAACTGCAAGTATTATGGAAGAAGATGAAGTAGCTGTTAGTACTGAGTCAGAGTTGGTTGCTGATCCGGTGGAAGTTTTAAAATTTGAATTCAAACATTCGCAATTACTGGAAGAAGTAGAGGAATCCGTTAGTTCTGAAATAGAATTTGTGGCTGAACCAATATGAGCTTTTCCTTCAGCCATTTTTGTGAAAGCTCCTAATGATATGGAAGTTTCAAGTGGATCTACTGCTTTGGAATTACTTGAAGTTGTTACTCCCTCTTCAAAAGTTATAGTGAATTTTAAAAAGCCTGTATTAGTAAAAGGAAAATCAGCATCTATTAAATTGGATCATTCTTTAGGTTCTAAGCATAAATTTTTCAAAGAACTACAAGCTTTGGGACTGGTGGAAGACGTTCCTAGAAGGAGAATGATATATCTAAATACAAAGAAGTTTGTGAGGGGTTCTTCCCATCATTAGTGCTTTCTTACTCTTAGATGAGGAACTACAACATGGAGGTTTTTGGAAGTTATTTGATGATGGAATTTATGTTCAAAGAGTATCTCAGAATAATATCTTTGGTTTACAGACTCAGGTTTTTTAAGTGGCATCAGAGAATATTACTGGAAGTTTCCTTATATGATTCTCAATTATTGATGGGGAATTGTAATTATTTTCTATGTTTTTTATTTAGTTTCCTTTGCTTTCTTTTAGTTTTATATTTGTTTTTTAAATCTATTATATATGTTTATGGGATCGTTACTAGGTCTTTTTTTTTAACCAGTTGGGCACTCAGGGATACTAATCAACCTATTAGGTTGTTTTTTATATTTGGTATCCCCTCAATCCCAAGGGTTTTAAAATTAGAAATAGTGGGTCTCATTTCAATTATGATAAATTTAGTTTTAATAAATATGCCTTAAATAAGGTTTCTTTCCCTGTTGGATCAAGAAATCCTTAGTTTCTTTTGTTCTAGTTTGTAATAGGTTGTTCTTATTTTTACTCTTAATGCAAATTTACATTTCTTTAAAAAAAACAAAATAGTGTTATTATTTCAGCTAATGATGCATGTGTTTGCCAAAAAAATCATGATAAAGCCCTTTTTACAAAGCTTAATGATGCTGAGCAAATTGTGTTTCAAGCCATCCATAAGCAAAACATTTTCAATTAAAAGGTTCTTGGAGTTTTATATTATGCCTGCACCCACCACTTTCTTGGTGGTGTTGTCTCCAAGTGTGACCTTCTCTCCCGCCCTAACCTCTAGTAAAATGAATTGATTGGCATCTTTAGTCATTTTTCATGAGTATACGCTATCCAGAAACCACATGCTCTCATGAGGTCTTTCATAAGAGAACACATACAAATCATCAAACATCAAACATCAAACATCAAATTTGGGAACCCATATAAGTTTCGGTTCCTTCTTATGAAAAGAAGAATGTAATTCATATGTATTATGTTGTGAATAATGTAATTTGGGTCTCCACTTCTAATGTGTATTATGATGAACAGTGCAAATGTGGGAGATGTGTCGTAGCATGCCTCATAAAAAATATCTAACACCAGAAAAAGGGTTTGCTAATTTATTCAGGTTATAGTGCCTCTTCCTAGGTTTCAAAACTTTTAGCTTTGGATCAAGATTGAAAAACTATTTTGGTATGGATGGGGTCTTATTTTCCTCGTGTTCTTTCAATTTAGCTATAAAAAATAAGTTAGCACTTTCTAAAATACTATTATCAACTTTTAAATAGTGCTCCCTACTCACAGATTCATCAATATATATTTTAAAATCATTTTTAAGTGTAGTGTGGGATATTTTCAAGGAATTATGCTCAATGAACAACTCAGAATGCTTTTTATTT
This sequence comes from Dendrobium huoshanense, assembly GCA_016618105.1. Lineage (NCBI taxonomy): Eukaryota > Viridiplantae > Streptophyta > Magnoliopsida > Asparagales > Orchidaceae > Dendrobium > Dendrobium huoshanense. The sequence continues at coordinate 66,590,850 of CM028353.1, forward strand.
AACTCATTAAGTAATACCATATGATTGCTATCAAGTGTAGAGTCATCTTTAAGCAAAACTTCATGCTTTTTTTATAAATTTAAAAATTCTAATTTCAGCCTAGCATGCAATTTCTTAAGTTTCCTATATGATGCATGAATTTTCTTAAAAATTCAAGTAATTGATCATAGGTTAGTTCATATATCTCTTCTTGATCAGACCGACCAATATGGTCATCCGCTATCAAACACAAGTTTTTTGTCTCCACTTGAACTTCAATATAAGAGGAGTTCGATGCATAATCCAGCTAGATAGCCTTTTGGATCCACTTTTTATCCTTCTTAAACTTGGATTTCTCCTCACCCTTTTCCTTGCTTGGGTAAGCTATAATTGTAGGGAAATTAGCCTTAACATGTTGTCTTCCTACATTAAAAAAAAAAAAAAAAACATATTAGTAGAACTTTTAGAATTCTTTCTACTCCTACCTTTATTTCACTTCTAATGGTGCTTTTGTTTCTTCCTTAGAAAGCTTTTGAATTGCTTAGTGATTAAGGTAACATCATCATTTTCAGTCCCAAAAGAATTAGTATCCGTATCATTAGCCTTCAGCACCATCATTTTCTCCTTCTTCTTCTCACATGCATCAAGTTATCTTTGGTTCACTCCTTGCTTGTAAATAATGAGTGATCCAAGTAAGTTATCAATAGAATAAGTATTCAAATCCTTTGATTTAGTGATAGCAGTTATCTTAGCATCATAGGAAGTAGGTAAACATCTCAAAATTTTATTAACTTTCGTGTAGTTAGTGAGTTATCTTCTTAAGGCATCTAGGGAGGTAACAATTTGTGTAAATCTAGTATACATCTCAGATATCGACTCACTAGATTTCATGCAAAATAATTTATAGTCGTGCAGCAAGAAATTCAACCTAGATTTTTTAACTTCATTAATGCCTTCATAGGTGATACATAATCTATCCCAACTTTTCTTAAAAGTAGCACAAGTTGAGACACATATGTAATCTTTCAATTTCAAAGCACATAAAAAATAGTTTTAGCATTTTGCATTAAGTTATTCTAAATCTCTATCTTCAAAAGTCAATTCAGTAAATGAAAGTTCAATTTTTATACCAATCATTTCACGAGATGATGGTGAATAACCTTCTTTAACAAGCATCCACATGCAATACTCAATAGATAGTAAAAATGTGGCCATGAGACTTTTCTAGAAATCAAAAGGTATATTGTCAAACAATGGTGGTCGGGTAATGGAATACCCTTCCGTAGTATTTTGGTTACTGATGTTAGCCATGGATTAAAATTTAAAAGTCTTCAAAAACTAGATTTTATGAATCATGCCCTAATATAACTTGAAAGTTTGTTAGGGATGTTAAACCCTTATAAACTAGCCCGATGCTAACCAAGAAGGGGAAGGGGTGAATTGGTAATTTTAAAAATTCTTAAATAAAAATCACAATCTTTTGAAATATTTCAAAGCATCAAAGCATAGGATCACCAACATAAAACAAAGTGCATAAATTAAATATATGAAAATTTAATAAGAAAGAGCACACCAGAATTTTATAGTGGTTTGATCAACTTGACCGACATCCACTCCTTAGACCCTCTTGAAAGTGCTATGATACCACTTGAAAGTTTGCTAGGGATGTTAAGCCCTATAGAACTGGCCCAAGCTAACCAAGAGGGGGGGGGGTGAATTGGTAATTAAAAATATCTTTTTACTAAGAGTGAAAATCATGCCACAAAAATAAATGAGGAAATAAAAGTGCGGAAGCAAGAAACCAAGAACACAGAAATTTATAGTGGTTCGGTCAACTTGACCTACATCCACTCCTTGGAGGCACCCTCCAAGTATTGCACTATAAAAATGTGACTCTCCTTTAGCCCCCACGGCTAGGCGGAGAAGCCCTCACAAGAACCACCTTTTTGCCACCCGGCAAGGTAGAGAACCTACCTCATTTTTCTTCCTCCTGAAGCTGGCAGAGAACTACAACCAAAAGCTAACTCCTTACCTCTACCGACCCTTCCACGGATGAGAAACTCTAGACAAAGAACAAGCAGAGCAATCCGTGAAGAAATCCTTATGAATCCCCTCACAAGCTCCCCCTCACAAGATCCTCTCTCTCTCTCCCTCTCTCTCTTTCTCTCCTCAAGGTCTTCTCAGGTCAAGGCTGCAGCCAAAAGTCTTGAAAAACATTAAACAAGAGCTCTTAAATAGAAGAGCTTCAAAGGAGCTCATTAATTATAAGTTGCCGACTATATCGTCCAGGCCGATATGGACATCGGCCTGGCCGATCAGTACAAATCAAAGAAGATAGTCCATAGCATAGCCCTGGATGCAAAACAGGACGATTGAAAATTGGCTTGATAGTCCAGGCCAATCTCACGATCGTCCGGGCTGATCAGTTCAAATAAGAGGAAAATTGTCCTGAGAATAGCCCTGGATAGAAGCTGGCCGATTTTTATCGTCCTGAAGTAACTTAAGGTTTTTAACTGGATCGTCCTGGCCGATCCTGCGATCGTCCAGGACGATATGATCGTATCAATCATCCTTTATTACTCCCTTGATTTCCGAATAAATTAAGGTATAATTTGTGAATATCGTCTATGCCGATACAGGATCGTCCTGACCGATAATTTAAAAATACAGTATACCTTAATTGTCTATGGCGGTAACTTCTTTCTGTTTTGAGCTTATCGTCTTGGCCGATACACGTATCGTCCAGGCCGATATGTTAATGACGGCTGCCTTAATTAAGAATCCTTATTTAGACTTTCTGTTTTAAGTCTGATTGTCCAGGACGATTTAAAAAATTGTCCTGGCCAATATGAGTAAAAATAGAAATTCTAAGTCTCTCAAGTGTGTGTGTGAAGGGTTACTCAGCATCAGTCACTTTGACCATTACAAGTAGACTCAAGAAGTGAAAAACCAAAGTACATATTGACTCAACCCTAAACCTACGCAATCCTGAATTTGCTTCGTCTTGTTTGTCTGATCTTCGATTCCTGAAATGTTAGAAGCAACAAGCTTTCCAAGAGAAATAGTGTTTGTCAATCATCAAAACATAAGCCATGAAAATAGATTTGCAACAATCTCCCCCTTTTTGATGATGGAAAACACAAGTAGGAAAATATCTAAAAAGGTTCATTAGAATTTTCAAAGTTACAAACAACTTTTCCTACCACACCCTACTCCCCCTTTTGTCATCACAGAAAGAGGGTACAGAAACAAACAAAAATCAAACTACAAAAAAACAGGAAACAAATAACAGAAAGCACAGACTAAAAGAATGAGGGATCCTGATCATCAGATGGAGGTGGTGGAGGTGGCTGCTGAAAGTAACTGGCAAGCATGGTAAACTGAGCATTGAATCAGGCGATGTCCTGGTCATGCTGCTGCTGCTGGTGAGTAAGGAAACTGTCAAATCGGGCTAAATCCTTAGTGCGGTGATTCTCATAACGGGCAATGTCCTCAGAGTGTTGCTGCTCCAGTGCAGCAACAAAGGCGTCAAAGCGGGTCTCCCATCGATCAAACCTCTCAATCAACTGATCAACCGGTGAGTGCTGGTGGAGAGGAATAGGGTCAGGAAAGGGAGCAGGAGCGGGAGCCTCCTCCTCTCTAGCCCCCTGAGGTTCCTCAGGGTGGAGACGAGTACTGTGAAGGGTACTGAAGGAATTTTTTGAGTAGAAGGGAGTTGGGAGATTTGGTGAAATAGGATACTGAAGTTGGTATTTGATTTCAAGGACATATGCTATGATGTGTCCTAAGGCTAGATTGGGTTTTTTTTTGTGGCCTGGATCACGGATTGTGGTTAAGTGATAAATGTATCGGAAAATTAGGTCCGCAGTATTAAATTCCCTATGAGCCATGATGTAGAAAGTAGTGAGTGAAAGTAGAGGGGTGATGTGGATTCGGTCGCTGGCTTTTGGAATTACGGAGGTGCGAAGGACATGTTGTATTGTCCTAGCATCTTTGTAACGATGGTAAGCGGCTTCATCTTCTGCTTCCCTGAAATGAGGGTCAATCCTTGCCCTTGAAGAACTTCCAGAAGTTTGTCGGATGTGTTTCCCACCATCCATAGAGAGGACTAAGCAAAAACACAAGAGAATAAAGGGTGAAGAGTGAAAAATCATGGCTGGAATGGCCTGAATTTAAAGAAACGGCCATATCGTCCTGGATGATCATAGAATCGTCTAGGCCGATATGGATCAATAATTACGTACAGGCCGATTGGTCAAAAAGGCGGTCCGATCGTCCGGGCCGATCAGATATCGACCAGGATGATTAGACACAGACGATCGTCCCTAGGAGTCAGGCCGGACGACCGTTAAAAAAGTAGATCGTCCGGGCCGATTAGGAGTATCGTCCAGGACGATGCACAATAAATGATCGTACCAGTCGAAGTTAAAACGTTTTAAATCACTGCCACGTGTATCGTCCAGGACGAACTGTGGATCGGCCCGTCCGATTGTCCAATAATGGATCGTCCGGGGCCAAATTTAAAGATTCAAATGTGCTGACACGTGGATCGTTCAGGACGATCCAGTGTGTCGGCCAGGACGATGCACATAAATTGCATCGGCCAGACAAAATATTCTATCGGCCAAGACTATCATCAAGATTGCAACAGAGTTCGATCATATCGTCCAGGACAATATAGGATCGTCCAGGACGATGAGTTACAGCAAGCGCAGAAATGTTCAGCAGTTGGATTTTGAAGAGAATTTGCCCTATCATCCAGGATGATAAAGGTATCGGCCAGGATGATATGACTAGAATTTGAAACCAAGAAAAAGATGGTGATGATCAAGGCCCTCAAAAATAAAACAAAAGAAAAACAATAAAAAAAATACAGTAAAAGAAAAGCAAAAACACAAGGAAAATCAAAAAATGAATATTTTTGGATTTTAATTTTTTATTTTTTTTTATGGAGGCATCATGTGAGAATTTCTCAAAAAGTTAAACTTTTAAAGTTCCAAGAGATCAGGGAGTTTATCAAATCGCAATCAGAAGAAGGTAGAACATCTGATTCTGTTAACCCTAGATCAAACATCCTTCAGGGTAAAAAATTCTTTTGGAAAATAGAGGCCTAACTCAGAACAACTAAATAGGATAAGAAGATCCATTCGAGACTTGTTTACAAAGAAAATTTCTCATAATTAATAAAAAAAAGTATTTTTTCTCAATCATGAAAATTGAAATCAAGTCTATGAAAAACATCACATAATCCATGAGTTCTCTAAGTTTTAAGAGTCTTAGCAAAGAGAGCATAGCTTGCATTTAGTGGGCTTATTTTATTCCTCTTGTTTACTTCGATTGGCTCTTTGAGCATCTTTTGATTCTTTGATACACTTTTGTGTATACAGCTTTTCTTTTCAATTTGGCTTCATTGGCCTCTTTCCTTTTTAACTCTTGCAAGCTAGAAACTCGTTAATATACCCTTAAAAAAAACTTAGTTGTGAGTATATCCTCCAAATATTAGAGAATAGGGGCTCTCTCTCTAACATAGGGAAGAACAATCCACAACACAAAATCAAAATCATGTGATGAATGCAATGGCAAGATTTCAAAAAACTTGAAAGATATATAAGAACTTTGGCTATTATACACAAGATAAATTAATGTAGCAAGATAAGAAATGGATCTTAATTAAAAAACTAATGATTAAAATGAGTTTAGACTTTTGTTTAGAGAAGAAAAATATACCACTAAACAAGGTCATAAGGAGGGAAACCATCAACGAGATTTCTCCTTTAATCGATTTAGAAAAGCTAAACACTATCTCCAAAAACTTCCAAAATTTAAATACTTGAAAATATCGAACATATGAAAACCAATCATAAAAACAACATGAAAACAAACTAATCTAAAATAACAAAAAGCTATAACAAAACAAACAAAAGAATCTTAAAACAAAAAAATTCCAAGAAATTATTTAAATAGCAGGTTTATGCATTTATGAGCTGCGAGCCTCATTATGTCCAGTTATCATATGCTCCCACGAGGTCTTTGGTGATAGCACACCTGCAAAACTCAGCAACCATCAGATTTAGGAACCTAAACAGGTTTGGGCTCCTTCTTAGGAAAAGTAAAGTGCAATGCAGATATGGTATGCTGTGAATCATGCATCTTAGGTCTCCACTCCCATTGTGTACTACAGTGAATGGTGCAAGTGTGTGAGATGTGTCCTAGCATGCCACATGTGAAACATCTAACTCCAGGAAAAGGGTTTCTTAAATGGTTTGAGTTATAATACCTCTTCCTAGATTCTGGCTTAGGATTAAAAGTACATGTCATCCAATTTTTCTTAATTGTATCAAAATTATTTTGAATCCTCAAGTTAGTTCTTTTAATGCCTCATTATCAATCCTCAAAATTTTCTCAATCTCTTTAGACTTCTTAAGATCAGAATTAAGTGAGGTGTGTGAAACTTTCAATGCCTTATGTTCATCAATTAATTCTGAATGCTTTTTGTTCAATTCATCAAATTCATCAAGAAGAGCCATGTGATTAGAATCAATCATTGAATGATCTTTAAGAATGATTTCATACTCTTTCTGCAAACTTACAAGTTCCACTTTTAAGCTAGCATGTGTCTTCTTAAGTTTTTTCTATGATGCATGGATTTTTTCACAAATTTCAAACAATTCATCATAGTTTGGTTTACATACCTCTTCCTCATCACTTTGCTCAAGATGATCTTCCCCTATTAAGCACAGGTTCGTTGTCTCTTCCTCTGGTTCAGTCTTAGAGGAATCAGTATCAGATTCTACCCAGAACGCCTTTTGGATTCTCTTCTTCACCTTTTTAAACTTAGATTTTTCCTCAATCATTTCCCTGCTTGTGTTATCTTGAAGTGTTGGGCAATCGGATCTCACATGTCCAGGCTTCCTGCATTCAAAACAGACAACATCAGAAGATCCTTTAACATGTTTATGATCCTTACCTTTTCTCCAACTTTGATGATGCTTTTGTTCCTTCCTTAGAAAGCTTTTGAATTGCCTCGTGATGAAGGCAACTTCATCGCTTTCAGACCCGGAAGATTCAGAATCCAATTTGTGTGCCTTCAGTGCAATTGTTTTCTCATTTTTCTTCTCACCTGCATCAAGATTTCTTTGATTCACCCCTTGCACATAAGCAATGAGTGAGCCAAGTAAGTTATCAATAGAATAGGTGTTCAAATCCTTAGATTCAGTGATTGCAGTAATTTTAGCATCATAAGATGAAGGCAATCATCTCAAAATCTTGTTAACTTTTTCATAGTTTAAAAGTTCTTTTCCTAGTGCATGTAGTGAAGTAACTATCTAAGTGAATCTAGTGTACATGTAAGAAATCGATTCATGAGGTTTCATACAAAAAAGTTCGTAGTCATGCAAGAGAATATTTAAACGGGATTGTTTAACCTCATTAGTACCTTCATAGGTGATGCATAATTTATACCAAATCTCTTTACCAGTTTTGTAAGTTGAGACACGCATGTAATCCTCAGATTTTTTAAGCACAGAAAAAGCAGTTCAAACATTTTGCATTTAATTGAGCTAAATCATGTTCGTTGAAAGACCATTCGGTAAAAGCAACTTCAGTTTTAACACCATTAATTTCACGAGAAGGTGGAGAATAACCTTCTTGAATAAGCATCCACATGCGATAATAAGTAGAATGTAAAAATGTTGACATGCGAGTTTTCCAAAAATCAAAAGGTAGGTTATCGAACAGGGGAGGTCGGGTAATAGAATACTCTTCCGTAGTGTTACGATTCCTAAGGTTAGCCATAGATCTAATTCAAAAAGTTTTCAAACTTATATTTTTGAATCCCGCCCTATAGAACTAGCCCAAGCTAACCAAGAGGGGTGGGGGGGTGAATTGGTAATTAAAAATTTCTTTTTACTAAGAGTGAAAATCACAAACCAAAATCGCGACACAAAAATAAATACGGAAATAAAAGTGCGGAAGCAAGAAACCAAGAACACAGAAATTTATAGTGGTTCAATCAACTCGACCTACGTCCAATCCATGGAGGCACCCTCCAAGTATTGCACTACAAAAATGTGACTCTCCTTTAGCCCCCACGGCTAGGCGAAGAAGCCCTCACAAGAACCTCCTTTTTGCCACCCCGACAAGGAAGAGAACCGACCTCCTTTTTCTTCCTCCTGAAGCTGGCAGAGAACCACAACCAAAAGCTAACTCCTTACCTCTACCGACCCTTCAACGGAAGAGAAACTCTAGACGAAGAACAAGCAGAGCGATCCTTGAAGCAACCCTTGTGAATCCCCTCACAAGCTCCCCCTCACAAGATCCTCTCTATCTCCCTCTCTCTCTTTCTCTCCTTAAGATCTTCTTAGGTCAAGGCAGCAGCCTAAGGTCTTGAAAAATGTTGAACAAGAGCTCTTAAATAGAATAGCTTCAAAGGAGCTCATTAATTGCAAGTTGTCGACTATATTGTCCAGGCCAATATGGACATCGGTCTGGACGATCAGTACAAATCAAAGAAGATTGGCCAGAGCATAGCCTTGGATGCAAAACAAGATGATTGAAAATTAGCTTGATCGTCCAGGCCGATCTCATGATCGTCCGTGCCGATCAGTTCAAATCAGAGGAAACTCATCCTGAGAATAGCCCTGGAAAGAAGCTGGCCGGTTTTTATCGTCCTGAAGTAACTTAAGGTTTTTGACTGGATCATCCTGGCCGATCCTGTGATCGTCCAGGACGATATGATCATATCAATCATCCTTAATTACTCCCTTGATTTCCTGATCAATTAAGGTATAATTTGTAAATATCGTCCAGGCCGATACAGGATCGTCCTGGCCGATAATTTAAAAATACAGTATACCTTAATTATCTATGGCGGCAACTTCTTTCTATTTTGAGCTTATCGTCCTGATCGATACACGTATCTTCCAGGACAATATGTTAATGATGGCTGTCTTAATTAAGAATCATTATTTAGACTTTCTATTTTAAGTCTGATCGTCAAGGCCGATATAAAAAATTGTCCTGGCCGATATGAGTAAAAACAGAAATTCTAAGTCTCTCAAGTGTGTGTGTGAAGGGTTACTTAGCATCAGTCTCTTTGACCATTACAAGTAGACTCAAGAAGTGAAAAACAAAAGTACAGGCTGACTCAACCCTAAACCTACGCAATCCAGAATTTGCTTCGTCTTGTTCGTCCGATCTTCGATTCCTGAAATGTTAGAAGCAACAAGCAGTCCAAGAGAAATAGTGTTTGTCAATCATCAAAACATAAGCCATGAAAATAGATTTGCAACACCTCTCCTCTGGGTATTGCACTAAATTCAGTGACTCTCCTTTTGCTCAAATAGCAAGGCAAAGAAGCCTATATAAAACTCATTTCCACTGACTCTGGTGAGGCAAATAACCTGACCTCCTAAAATTGGTAGAGAACCTTGACCTCCTTTTTTTTACTCTTGAAGCAGGCAGAGATCCTCGATTGATCACTGAAGTAGTCCTCTCTAGAACCTCTAAGGAACTAGTGATAATGACTGGAGAAGATGACTCGGATCCTTACTCCTTTATGAACCCCTTATATACTCCCCCTTATAAGACCCTCTCTCTCTCTCTCCCAAGCTCTCCATCTCCTCTTGGCTCTCTTAGGCCAAGATAACAGTAAAGAATCTAATCTTGAATAAATAAGAGATCTTATATAGAAGGGCTTTAAATTTTCCCTAAATGGCTATAAACTAACAAAGATCGTTTAAGATGATTGACATAACATCCGATATGATCAGTAAAAATTCAACTCATTCAGTGGGGATGATCTAGGGGAGGCTGAATGATTAGAAGATTTATTTATTTTTATTATCCATGTATATCATCCTCTATAATTAGTTCAAAATGTTAAATATCATCCAGACCATTACTTTGTTTGGTTAGACTTTTCATGTTGGAGAATGAAAAAATAACTTATCATCCAAGATGATTATTAGATCATCATGTATAATTAATTAAAATCAATAAATATCATCCAACACATCATGCTTTTTATCCAGGATGATTCACAAAGAAACTAAAATTTATTTAACTAAGTGTTCAGGATGATCCTGTGATCGTCCATGACGATCCTATGATCATCCAGGATGATCCTACAATCTTCTAGGATGATATAATAAATAAATTAAATCTTAATTACTATCCTTAATCATGAGACTAACTTAGACATAATTGTAATGCATTGTCCAGGATGGAGTATTATATGATCTCTAAAAATAATAACATGCCTAAAACTGTTGCCAGCTGATTCTTTCTGATTTTAGCATATCGTCTAGAATGATGCTAATATCATCCAAGATGATTTGCTTAATTTGGTTACCTTTGCAAGGATGCCCTAATTAGGTTTCTAGTTTTAACTTATCATCCAGAATGATTTTGGATCATCCCAGATGATATGATCAAAACCAAAAAACTCTAAAATAATTAGAATTTTTTTCCCCTGAGTGTGTGTGTACAAGATTACTTAACATCAAGACCCACTTTTTTACATTTAACTCAAGAAAAGGTAAAAACACTTAAAGTTCACTTATAAATTGACTCAGTGCTAATCTACCCAATCTTGAGCTTGCTTGATTTGCAATTGACCTTATGGACTTGAACTATTAGTAGGCAGGGCAATAGTATAAAAATAGAAATGCCAAAAATATTTTCTATCAACTAAATTATAATCATTGAATCCATGTTCGAAACAAGCTTAGTAACCATGCATACAAATAATCAGGGGGGGAGTGAGATTGAGTCAAAATCAGAAGTTGAAATTTTAAACTGATTATACTGAATGATCATCCAATCTAACTAATCATATTGGATGATTTAGATCATTCAAGATGACCAATTATGTTCATGAAAAATTACCACCAATCATAATTTAAGAAAGAAATTAAGATATAAATTTGGTTCTATTCATCCAAGATGATATACATCATACTCAACGATATATGATTATCATGCCAAAATTAATCATGTGATTAGGGGACTTATTAGGGTTAATTTATTCAATCTTATAATGCAGGATGATTAGTGATGATCATAATGGATGACCAAGAGGATGCATGGGATGTCCCCAAATCGTACAAGATGAAAAACATAAATTTATTAACTAATCTTCATGGATAATCATAAAATCATCCTAAACAATCAATACAAACTCTTGAATTGATCGTATAGGATAATATAACTCGTACTGTAAAAAAAACTAATTTAAACTAATCATACAGGATGATTGTACTGGATCATATTGGATGATATTTGACGATAGAATTGATTTTTTAGTATTATTGAAGCCCTCTATTTAAGCTTTCTCAAAAGACACTGTAAGTGTCTTTGGCATGCATTGAGTCTTCATTCTTTTAGAAAAACATTGAATAGAGAGCCTTGAATGGGAGTGAGGAACTGGTGGATTTTAGGAAGGAGAAGATCCTTGTGAGCTTCAAGGGAGTGCAGATAAGGTTTCACATGGTTGCTCTTGCGAGCATGCATTTTTGTACCATCAGATTAAAGGTTTATTTTGAGGGATGTTTTTGAAAGAAGAAGATTTCTTTAGCGTATGAGGTCGCAGCTACTTCACTGCAATGATGAAGGTGAAAGGGTATCGTGGTTCTTTTCCATGTTCTTGAGGGAGAAAAAGGAGTCAAGGTTCTCTTCTTATGAATGGAGTTTTGGTCCTCTGTCGCACTGGGTTAGTGGAAGAGAATATACAAGGTGTCCTCCGCTTTGTTGTGGGGGCTAAAGGAGAGTCGCTAAAGGTTTAGTGCAATACCTAGAACGGGAGGATTTGGTGAGTTGATGTAAGTCAAGTTTGATTGAACCATTATAAAATTCTATATGTTTGTTCTTGGTTTTATTTTTATGCACTTTATTTTCTACATTTATAATTTTGATAACTGTATGGTTGAAAATCTCTAAATTTATAATATTGTTAAATTACTTTCCTTCTACATCATGACATAAAACCAATAGTTTTTAGATGTTGAAAAAGCTTTAAAAAGGAGATTTTTTCTTTGTGTTTAAAGAAGTTTTTAAATTACCAATTCACCCCCACCCTCTTGGATAGTAGTTAAATTCTCTAGTTTTTGAGAGATGAATTATTGTGAGGGTTATTTAGTAGTATATGCTTTACTTACTATTTTATTACTTTTATCGGGTAATAGACTATTGAAGATTAGAGTGGTATTAAGGTTTGAATTGTTTAATCTATCCTATCTCTCTTCATTCTTGACTTAACGGTTGGTCATGTATATTCTCTGAATAGCATAATATAAAAGTGAATCATTAGGAAAATAATTAAATTTATATTCGATCAATAAATAATATTTATCCCAACAGTATTCCATTTAATTATTATTATTTTTTTTAAATTAAGGGATTGAATCTCCACCAAAATTTATTTTTTTATTTAGTAGGATAATTGTAGTAGTTGAAGTAGACAATACTTATATTTGTAAGTAAATATTCTTCCTCGTAGGATTGATACTCTATTCTATAACTATATAACTTGATTCAGCATGTCTACTTGCATTATGTAGCGGGATTTTTATAAATTTTATATTAAAAATTTATGTATTATTTAGAGATTTATAGAGCCTTAAAATCTTTTTATATTTTTTTAAGTTACTCTACTACCCCCATCAAAGTTTTGGTGCTATTTTTGGGGAAGAATTTGTTTTATTTGAAAATTTACTATATTATTGAATAAATTGCATAATTAGTCTTACTATATTCTTTTAATTTAATTTACTAATTGCATATCTGTGGTTGCATGCTTATAAGATATTGATGGAAGGCTCGTTTAAATTTATTTCTGCAATTAAGAGAACCCTTTCTAAAATTAGAACCACAAAAAATATTTTAAAACTAGTCGACCCTGTTCAAAACCTAGATCATTTTAGACATCTTATGGATTTTGCAAACCCTTTAGTACAAATCAATGCATAAATAGACTTGTTGTCCAAGAAAATATTTTTGAATAAAAACTTACAATCATTCATATGGTACAAAATTCTCTATTTAGGGGAACTCCCAATAAAAACCCTAACCTATATTTAGCAAGTTTCTTAGAAATTTGTGTTATATTGAAGTATATTAGTGTTAGTGGTTATGCCATTAGACTTAGATTATTCTCATCTTCTCTAAGAGACAAAGAAAAAATGTGGTTAAATTCTTTACCCCCACGCTCTATTACCTTATGAAATGAGTTGGCCCATAAGTTTTTAGGAAAGTATTTTTCACCTTCTAAGACTGCTATGCTTAGAAATGACAATAATTCTTTTAATCAATTAGAAGGAAAATATATTTATGAGAGTTAGGATAGATTCAAGGAGATGCGTAAATTGTGCCCTCACCATGTATTAACTGATTGGTTGATAATTCAAACTCTTTATAATGGATTAGTATGATGTCATAGAGCCATAATTGATGCTACAGTTGGAGAATCTTTGATGTCAAAGGATTTTGAAGTTGTTTATGAATTCATTAAAGAAATAGAAACAAAAAAATTTTTGTGTCCTACAAATAGTTTGAATCATAGTACAGTGGCTGGAGTTTATGAAAATGATTCATTGTCTATTTTAACTACAAAAGTTGTAGTTATATCAAAGAAATTAAGCACTTTAGGCTTAAATTCTAATTCATATTTACATATAGAAGATAAAAGCTCAATAGAAGAAAATGATATCCAATAGATTAAAAATATAAATTTGATTAGAAGACAATATAGTTTTGATTCGAATACGTATAATCTAGGTTAGAGAAATCACCCAAGTTTTAATTGGTCAAATAATAATGGTAGAACGTAATGGAATTTGTTAAGATAGTTGTAACATAGTTCTTAATTGTTACTATCATTGCAACATGTATATTTTTAATGATTCCAAATATTATTGGTTTGATTATTATTTATCCTAACATATTTTAGATGCATGGTTTTATTGTATGTGTGTACTAACTTTTTAGGAAAATCATACTCCAGATAGTTGAGTACTTCAAATCAGATCAGTACGGTTTATTATATTTGAAGTCTATATTTTTCATTTTATTAAGTCTAAGAGAGTGTGATTGTAATTATGTAACTGTGCACTCACACACATAGGGGGGAGTGCTTTCTTTTTTTGTAATTTTTTGAACTGATTGTATTATACAAATAAACTTTGTACAGGATGATTTATTCAGTTATTTTTCCTAACGAGCAGTCAAAAAAATAATAAAATTAAAATTTTTTAAGTATCCATCATACTGTACGATCACCATTTGTACATGCCTTCTAGAGTACGAAATGGACGGGTCCATTTTCATTCTAAAAGATTTTTTTTCTAAGTATGGATCGTACTGTAGGATCACCATTCATACATGCCTTCCAGAGTATGAAATGGATGGGTTTATTTTAATTCTGAAAGATTTTTTCTAAGTATGGATTGTATTGTACGATGAACAGTTTGTACATACCTTCCAGAGTATAAAATTGTTAGGTCCCTCTTCGTCCTAACATTTTATCCCAATGATCTTGAAATTTTTTTAACTATTTATACCGATTCACAACTCATTCGTATATAATAGTTTTTGAACTATTTATATGTATGAACATATAATCATACTATACGATCATCTACGCTCAAAATTGAAAATTTCAATTTTCTAGATGGTTTTTCATGTCTTTGATATAAAAGATCCACTAAAACTAACGTGAAAAAATCTGGTCTTCGAGATTTTTCAAGGGAAATTGAAAGAGAGAGTGTGAGAGAGTATTTGAGAGAGATTTTTTGCAAGTAGAGTGTGAAAGGTTCACAAGGTTACTCAAAGGTAAGGATCTCTTTGTGATTTATTTTATCACTCTTATTCTTATTTTTCTAGTTTCTCATGAGAAGATCTTTGAAGAAGATCTGATACTCTACCGACACTTGGAGGGTGTGAAGAGACAAAAGTTTTCTACCAACACTTGGAGATTGTGAAAGGATGATGGTTCTCTGCCGACACTTGGAGAGTGTGAAAGGACGATGCTTCTCTACCGATACTTGGAGAGTGTAAAAGGATGACAGTTCTCTACAACACTGGGAATTAGGGGCAGAGAGTTTTATAAGGGCTTCTCTGCCTTGCTTTGGGAGCAATAAGAGAGACAATTTGGTAATAGTGCAATACATGAAGAGGGAGTCTTCATGGAGTGGATCTAGGCTGTGTTTGACCGAACCACTATAAATCTTTGGGTCTTTTAAATTTCCACATTTTATTTACTGCAAGTTATTTTTTGTGGTTGAAAATTTTGTTTTTAAAATCTTAATTAACTTGCTAACTGAATTAAAGATTTTTAAATTTTAAAACTAAAAAAAGTTTTAAAATTACTAATTCACCCCCCATCTTAGTTAGCCTTGGGATAATAGATTATGTTTAACAACCTAATCAAGAATTAACAAGTAATATATAAGCTTTATTTAAAAACCATAAGTTTAGACTACTTTTTGAAAGATGAGAATGGATACTTTTAGAAACTGAAACACACCAGAAGGTTACTCAATTACTAGACCTCTGTTATTTGACAATATCCCTTTCAATTTTTGAAAAACACGCTAGTCTACATTTGTGCAAGAACTAGATTATTACTTGTGGATCCTAGTTCAAGAAGGATATACTAGGCCAACTAGATTAGTTGATGGCATTAGAGTTGAAACACCCTTTGCGGACTCGATTGTAAAAGAATGTGACCTAGCACAATTAAATGCAAAATGTTTAAATAGTTTATTTTGTTCACTTAAGTCAGAAGATTACATGTTTGTTTCCACTTACAAAAGTGGAAAGAATATATGGGATAAACATTGTGTTACTTACAAAGGGACTAATTATGTAAAGCAATCTAGATTAAACATTTTTTTACAAGACTATGAATTATTTTGCATGAAACCAAATGAATCCTTCTCTAAAATGTATACAAGATTTACTCAAATTGTCACTTCTTTACATGCATTAGGTAGGGAACTAATGAATGATGAAATAGTCAATAAAATTCTTTATTATTTTTCTATTATATATGATGCTAAAATAACTCCTATTACAAAGTCAAAAGATTTAAATATTTACTCTTTTGATAATCCTCTTAGATCACTAATTGCTTATGAGTAAGGAGTGAGTCAAAGAAAGATTGATGCAGGTGAATAGCAAAAGAAGAAGAACATAACACTGAAAGTAAAGGAATTGGAGAGTGATCAGTCACAACTAGAGGATGAGGACGACATTTCCTTAATGACTAGGCAATTAAGAAGTTTTCTTAAAAGGAAGCAGAAGAGATGCCAACAGTGGAAAAGAGGTAAGATCAATTAAAATATTAAAATTTCTCATGATGTGATTTGCTACAAATATAAGAAATCTAGACATATAAAATTAGAATGCCCAAATCTAAAAATCACTCCTAGCAAGGAGAAGATAGAATAGAAAGAAAATATGAAGAAGGGAAAGAAGAGATTTATAAAGCTTTTTAGGCGAACTCAGGTTTGGATTCAACAAAAATAGAAAAGGAGGAGAAAGTGACCAACCTATGTTTAATGCCTGATAATCTTGATCATTCAAATCAAGAAGAGGTATATGACTTAACCTACACTGAATTGTTATAAGTTTCCGAAAGAATACATGATGCATATAAAAAACTTAAGAAAATGCATGCTAGTCTAAACCTAGAAATGTAAGAATTACTAAAAGAACATGAAATCCTTAAAAACGATCATGCTTTGATAGATAACAACCACATGAGCTTACTTGATGAATTCAGCGAGTTGAATAAAAAGAATGATCATTTAAAATCATCTTATGCTCAATTGAAAAAAGAATTCAAATATTTTTAGGATGAATATGAGAGTAGAGAACACTATTGGAATTTTGACAAGAATGTGTTAGAAGACTTAAATACATTTCTTAAATTGAAAGTGCAAGCTCTTAAAAAAAATAGGAAACCCCCAACACTTGAAAATTTTACTAATCCTATTTTGAGGTCAAAATTTTAAGACCAAGGAAAAGACAAAAATATTATAAAAATTTGAGAAACTCGTTTCCTGGAGTAAAATGTTTTTTTTTTTTTTTGTGGGATGATTGGACATATTAACACACTTGTACATAAATAGAATAACTTATTTAGTGTCGAGACCTAAAATACATAAATCAATTCATATCATACATGCATCTAGTTTTATTTTTCCAAAAGGAGAACCAAAACTTGTTTGAGTTTTCAAGTCTAACATTTGATTATTTTGTAGATTCCCTCTCATACGAGATCTTGTGAGAGAATTTGGTACCTGGATAGCGGTTACTCAAAGCATATGACTGGAGATACTACACAATTATAATGCTGGAAGCTAGGAATGGAGGCTGGTTACACTGGGAGATAACACCACTAGAAAAGTGGTTGGCACAAGGATGATCAGAAACTTGCAAAAAATTTTCATAGAAATTATTTTACTTGTTAAAGGCTTAAAGCATATTCTGTTAAGTATTAGTTAGCTATGTGATAAAGGGTGTAGTGTAAAATTTTTTCCAACTAGATGCATATTAAGCTTAAATGGAAATGATATTTTACATTGAATAAGAATAAATAATGTTTATATGCTAGATTTGAATTTTATTAAAACTCTTAATGCTTTTTGTTTGAAAATTATTTCTATTGAATCATGGTTATGGCATCGAAGACTTTATCACACTAGCATGAAAAACCTTATGAAAATTACCCAAAAGTATTTGGTTTGAGGTATACCAAAACTAAACTTTACTAAGGATCACTTTTGTAATCTATGTCAATTAGGAAAATAGGTGAAGTTCTTATTTAATTATAATAAGGATTTTAGAACTAGTAAACCTTTGGAGATTTTGCATATGGATCTTTTTGGATTGGTTAGTACTATAAGTCTAAGAGGGAAGGTATACAGATTTGTGATTGTTGATGATTTCTCCAGATTCATATGGGTTAAATTATAATTTATTAAGAGTTAAACATTTGAGGAGTTTAACATTTTTTGACTTGGATTTAGAGGAAATTAGGGTGTTAGATTTTAACAATTCAAAGTGATCAAGGGGGAGAATTTAAAAAAAAAAAGAATTGAAGATTTTTATAAAGAAAAAGGAATTGATCACAATTTTTTTGCACTTAGGACCCCTTAGTAGAATGGGATAATCTAAAGAAAGAATAAAACATTAATTAAAGCCGCTAGAGCCAAGTTGGAAGAATACTCACTTCTTAAATATTTTTGGGCTGAAGTGGTTAGCATTACATGTTATGTTCTGAATAAGGTGAACGTTAGATCAAAATTGAACAAAACACCCTATGACCATCTTAAAGGGAGAACACCTAATTTGTCACATTTGCATGTTTTCTTATGTAATGTGTTCATACATAATAATGGAAAATCTTCTTTAGGAAAATTTGATCAAAAATCAAATGAAGGAATTTTGTTTGGATACTCTAGTTTTTGAATATCTTACAGAGTATTTAACAAAAGAAATTTGGTAGTTGAGGAGACCACACATGTTGTATTTGATGAATTTGGAATTTTGGAAGAGGATGAAATAGAAAATAACTCCCAAAAGATTGAGAAGATTGATTTGGAAAAAGAATTGTAGATAGAAAAACTTTACCTAGAGATTTGAAATTTTCTAAAGAACACCCTAAGGAATTGAATTTAGGTGAACCTAGTAAGGCTGTTAGGACTAGGTATGGACTTAGCAAAGAAGTCAATCATTATGCCTTTATTTCTATAATAGAACCCACAAATATAATTCAAGCACTTTCGAATGAATTTTAGATTTTGGCAATGCAAGAAGAATTAAATCAATTTATAAGGAATGATGTTTGGGAATTAATTGCAAGGCGAAAGGATCAAAGTGTAGTTGAAACTAAGTGGGTATTTAAAAATAAAGTGAATAACTCAGGAGTTGTTGTTAGAAATAATGCTGGATTAGTGACTAAGGAGTATAATCAAATTGAAGAAATTAATTTTGAGGAGACTTTGCCACTGTAGTAAGACTTGAAGACATAAGGGCTTTGTAGCATTTACTTATTTTAAAGGATTTAAATTGTATCAAATGGATGGAAAAACTGTCTTTTTGAATGGGGTGATTCAAGAGCATGTTTATATTGAACAACCTCTAAGTTTTGAAAATTCTAAAAACCTAAATCATGGTTTTAAATTGAAAAAGGTATTGGTATGAGAGATTAAGCACTTTACTACTTAAGTGATCTTTTAAAATGGAAGTGTGGATACCACTCACGTTTTGAAGAAATTGGGAGACGATATACTCATTGTACAAATATATGTTGACGATATAGTCATTGTACAAATATATGCTGATTTTTTTAAAACAAAGAGTAGTGAATTTGTGATGAGAATAATAGGAAATTTAAGTTACTTTCCAGGTTTTAACATTAAATAAATTAAGGAGGGAACATTTCTTAGCCAGTCAAATTATGTTAATGGCATCCTCAAGAAGTATGAAATGACTAATGCGAAACTAGTTAGTACACTAATAAGTTTCTCAGTTCAGTTGGATAAGGATCGAAAGGGAAAATATATTGATATTTATGTTCAGTGTTTGTTTATGTGCTAGTTTTTAATCAAATCCAAAAGAATTATATTTGATAACAGTAAAATGAATTTTGAGATATCTCTTAAGAACGTAGAACTTAGGGTTTTTGTATCCTAAGTATAGCTCTTCATTTGAAATTATTGGATATTCATATTCAAATTTAAAAAAGTACATGTAGAACTTGTTAATTTATTCGAAACTCTTTAGTTTCTAGGTCCTGTAAAAAATAAAATTTTATACCCCTATCTACTACTAAAGCTGAATACTTTGCCTTAGGAAGTTGTATGGCATAAGTTCTGTGCTTGAAATAATAGTTGATTGATTTAAGATTTATAATAGGAATAATTCAAATTTATTGTGATAGCTCTAGTGCCATTTGCATTTCAAAAAATTATATTCAATATTCTAGAACCAAACATATAGACATAAGGCATCATTTCATTAGGGATCTTGTTTCCAAAGAAGAAAGTGAATTAAACCATATTTCTACTGAAAATCCACATATAGACATTTTTACAAATCCACTAGCTTTTGATACTTTTAGCACAATAAGAACATGGCTAGGTGTGATCGATCTTAATGCTTAAATAAAAATCTTCTACAAACTTGATATGTTTTTATGTGTCTTTTGTGTTTTTGATTATTAATGTAATGTTTTTGTGTGTATTTTCTAGTTATTTTTTTTTTTTAATGTTTTGTGTGATTTTGGTCTGTTTACATATATTGAAATTCTTAATTCTGATCATTCATGCTAATTTTTTCAACTCTTCTATTCGTACTATATGAAATTATTTTTGTCCCGCACAACTTCTGGTGCACCTTATTCGATGTTTTGGACTAAATGAATAAATTTTTATATTTTAATACTTATTATATTGTATGATATTTATATTGTCCCAAAAAATTTGTATTTATTCATTTATATGAACATAGACGATTGTCCAGGCAGAATCAATTATTATAACTAATTGTACGTATTAAACTTTAAGTTGTACGTATGAACCTCGTGTCACTTTAAGTGGGGGACAAGCATAACTGTCATTAAAATAATCTTAAATAGCCATTCATCCTGGATGAACACCTGTTCATCTGTATGATCATTTTGTTAAAAAGCCTGTACTAAAGGACCCTTCGTAACTTGCATGGTTACAAAAAGTCATTTCATTTTGAATGTATTTGTTCGTACATATGAAATTATTTTCTTCATGTATGAATCCATTTTAATAATGTATGAATCCATTTTTGTACATACGAATGGTCATTTTTCCTTACAGATGAGGGCTTTAGAACTCATTTTTCATTCACTTCAATATCCTCCTCTGATCCTTCTCATATTAGAAATGGCTAGTTCTAGCAAGCAGGGTAAAGTCTCTAAGGTTTCATCTTCTAGGAGTGGAGATGAAGACTTTCTGTCTAGAGCAAATAAGGATTCTTAATTTAGGTTTGTCTCTGCTAAAATTACTCTATCTAAACTTTTGCTCCAAGAAGATATCCACTTTTAAGTCATGCCTCATTTTGCTTCAACATAATTCACTTTTATTTTGACTTCGATTCATGCATATCATAAGGAGACCTTTCACTACTTTTTAGCTAACATGAGATTTAGTAAGACTGAGCACAGGATAAGATTTTAGTCCAAAAGAAATGGGTTGAGATCACTAAGGAAGATCTAGGAACTTATTTGCAAGTTAGGACTCAAGAAATTAGAGCACACACTATGACCTCCAAGTCTAACTTTGATTGGTCTAAAATAAATAAAGTTCTTAGAGGTGTCGCTCAAGTTGGTCACTTTCCTAGGGTCTATACCTTGAATCAAAATACCAGAATCATCTAGCATGTCCTTAGAACTTTAATTATTCCTAAAGCTGGTGATCCCATAAACATTACTTCTCTTCTTTCCATTATTACCTATCTAATCATGACTGGACAACCAATAAATAATGCCCAACTCATTCTTGATTACATTCATAACCTTTTTAAAATTGGGCATGTATCTCATAAGAGAAAGAAGAATATTGATTTAGGACATCTAGTGACTTATGTATTAGAAAAGAAGTACAATATTATTCATCCTGAGCCTCCACTTAAAATGCCAATCTACTTCATTGATGCTTCGTTTCAAGAATTTTTTGGGAAGAATGATAATTCATGTGAGGATAATGAGGAAGAAGGGGGAACACCTGCACCTACACCTGCACCTACTCATGGACCTGACTTTTAGGAGATGGTCCAGCATTTTGACCGGTTGGAGAGTCACTTTGATCAATGCTTTGATCAAATTCAAACATTGATCCGAGCAGGAAGCACAGTACCAGCAAGATATGAGTTGGATCCGAGGATATTTTGATTCGGTGAATACTAATATAGCTATGATGAATAGTTATTTCTCTATTTTCAACCAGCCTCCTCCTCCAGACCAGGGCCCCTAAGAGTTCTAGATATACTTCTTGTGTATTGTCTTTGATAGTTCTTTGAGATGTGTTGATCTTAGTGATGATTTCAGTGCTTTGTGTATTTATCTTTCTTTAGATTTTAGATTGATGTTGTTGATGTCAAGTTGTTTCTTTTGCTACTATGTTTTGATATCAATTGTACTTAAATGTATTTTATCTTTAAATTGGTATCAATAAAAAAATTATCATGTTTTGTTTAGTTATTTTGGTTTGTCGTTTGAAATGTTAGTTTGCCTATATGATAATCCTATTTGAATTGATCTAAAAAGTGTTAAAAATTAATCTATAATACAAAATTAATTTCATTATGAAATCTAATTTTTCAAAATTTTAAGTAAACTTATAACTAGATTAAGTTAAGGCTATCAATCTCATGTTGTTTTTCGGCAAACATAATTTAAATATTATTATTATAATATTGATGTCTTATTATTTTTTATTTATGTTTTCAATATAGTTATCATTGAATTAAAGAAATTTGATTTTTTGGATTATTTATTTTGGAAAGATCAATTAAAAAAAAGGAACATCAAAAGGAAATGTACAATGTGATAAAAAATTTAAAATAATGCGCAATGATTTGCAATTTGAAAAGAGACACAAAATTAGCCCAAAATATAAAAAGATGCATAAAGTGTGCCAAAAAATGTTTTTGAAATGATGCGTAATATCGCCAATTGATTATGTTATTTTCTTTATCATTTAATCTTCAATTTCAAATCAATCTAATTTTTAACTATGTTTTATATTGGAAATTGAAATTATCTAATCTTCATTTTGTCACTTTTGCAATAATTCTCTTTATCTAATTGTCTAGAATGCTTTATGACCTTAATTATTTTTTTTATCAATGTCATATTTTAATTTATATGTTTTGAATTTTTCTTTTTCATCTAATGATCATTAACTTTGTTATTGCAATTATAGTTCAATCACTTTCAAATGAATTACTAAGGATTCTGATATGACTTCTTCCATTTCAAGTGTCATTTTTCCCTTTTTGTTGTTACCAAAAGGGAGAGTAATATTATTTCTTTGGTGATTCATTTTGTTTTTGTGATTGTTCTTTGATTTTTTTTTTTAATTATGTAGTTTTATTTTTTGTTTGTGTTTTTTATTTATGATTTTTTTTTTGAATTGTTTGTTCTTAAACGAATTCCCTTATATTCACATGTTTATTCTTTTAGGGGGAGCTAAGGAAAAAATTAGGGTATTCAGTTTTACTCAAACAATAATTATTTTGTGTAATATTGTTTGTTTGGTGATTCATTTTATTTTTGTGTTTGTGCTTTGATTTTGTTTTTTAATTATGTTGTTTTATTTTTTATTTAATTTTTTCATGTTTTTGATTTATAGAAAATAAAAAAAATTGAATTTTTTCTTCTTAAAGGAATTCCCTTATATTCCCATGTTTATTATCTTAGGGGGAGCTAAAGAAAAATTTAGGATATTCAATTTTGCTAAAAAAATAATTATTTTCTCATCGTTAAAAGGGGGAGATTGTTGAAATTGTTGCAACTTAGTTTTTAATTGTTGATATTCTTATAAACGTGTATATTTTTTATGATTCCAAATATTATTTGCTTGATTATTATTTCTCCTAACATATTTTGGATGCATAATTTTGTTGTATGTGTGTACTAACTTTTCAGGGAAATAATACTCCGGATAGTTGAACTTTAATTCAGATCAATAGTTTTAATTATATTTAAAGTCTGTATTTTTCATTTTATTGAGTCTGAAAGATTGCGATTGAAATTTAGTAACTGTGCACACACATATCGAAGAGAGTTTATTTTTTAAAATTTTAGAAACTGATCGTACTATACCAATAAACTTCATACAGGATGATTTGTTCAGTTATTTTTTCCAATGAGCAGTGAAACAAAAAATAAAATGAAAATTTTTTAAGTATCCACCATACTATACGATCACCATTCGTACATGCCTTCCATAGTACTAAATGGATGGGTATGTTTTCATTCTAATTTTTTTTTTAAGTATGGATCATATTGTACGATCACCATTCATACATGCCTTCCAGAGAACAAAATGGATGGGTCCATTTTCATTCTAAAAGATTTTTTATAAGTATAGATCATAGTGCGTGATCAATAGTACGTACATCCCTTCCATAGTACAAAATTATTAGGTCCCTCTTCATTCAGACATTTCGTCCAAACGAACTTGAAAATTTTTTAACTGTTCATACCAGATGATGATAATATATGAATCATTTCATACCAATTCACTACAGGTTCGTACATAATAGTTTTTGAATAATTCATACGTACGAACATGCGATCATATTGTGTGATCGTGTACGCTCAAAATTTAAAATTTTAATTTATAGATGGTTTTTTGTGCATTTTATATAAAAGGTCCATTAAAAATGATGTGAAAAGGTCTGGGCTTCATGATTTTTCAATGGCAATTAAAGGAGATAGTGTTTGAGAGAGATTTCTTGCAAGTGGAGTGTAATGGGTTTACAAGGTTACACAAAGGTAAGGATCTCTTTGTGATTTATTTTATCACTCTTCTTCTTATCTTTCTAGTTACTCATGAGAAGATCTTAAAAGAAGATCTGATACTCTGTCGATACCTAGAGGGTGTGAAGAGACGACAGTTCTCTACCGACACTTGGAGAGTGTGAAAGGACGAGGGTTCTCTGCCGACACTTGGAGAGTGTAAAAGGATGATGTTTCTCTGCCGCACCAGTGATTAGTGGAAGAGAGTTTTGTAAAGGCTTCTCCGCCTTGCTGTGGGGGAAAAAGGAGAGACACTTTGTTAATAGTGCAATACCTGAAGAGGGAGTCTATAGAGAGTGGATGTATGTGGTGTTTGACCAAACCACTATAAATCTTTAAGACTTTTAAATTTTAGCATTTTATTTATGGCAATTTATTTGTGGTTGAAAATTTAGTTTTTAAAATCTTAATTAACTTGCTAACTGAATCAAAGGTTTTCAAATTTTAAATCTAAGAGAAAGTTTTAAAATAACCAATTCACCCTCCCTTTTGGTTAGCCTTGGGACAATAGCTTAAGTTTAACAACCTAATCAAGAATCAATAGAATTATAGTCAAAATAACCATGTTGAAAATTTGAATAATCAAAATCAAGTTAATATTAATCTAAGACCAGCATATCATCCTTGATTTAATCATAGCAATCAGTTTGGAACTAGAAAGTGTCCACTAGAAGATATGGACTGGAAACATAATTATAAACCCAATCTACTTCATGTAAAATTTTGGAAACTCAACTAAGTTAGCTTATAATTCTTATGAGAAGTATACCCATTGGATCTCTTCCTAGTAACATTGAAGTTAATCCTAAAGACAAGGAAAGAGATACCTTTGGGACTCAATTAAAAAATAACAATCATACACCTTATCCAAATAATAAATTTGGGCACATCTAGCTGAGGAATATAAACTTAGCATGGCTTGGGAGGCAACTCAATCTTAAGTCAAATCAATTATCCAATATGATTGAAGACTATAAACATAGCACTTTTAGGGAGGCAACCCTATCCTCTAGTTTATGTTTTATTTAATATGCTTAAAAAAAAAAAAAAAACTTAAAAGAGAAGAAGGGAGCACCGCAATGCTATACCTTCGATAGTCAAAATTACCCAACGAGTGTTAATGATTTAAATTTGAAAATTTTCAAACTTTTCTCTCACTAAGTTCTATAAAACCAATTACAAAAAAGTTGTATTTTCAGTCCTTACCTACTCATCAGTGAGTATTATATTTTCTTTTCTTAGAAATCAAAAGTCTAAGTGATAGGTAAAATAAAGTATACATCATCTTCTTTAAAGAAAAAAAAAATCATACCAAGAATGAGGATTCATTTTTACTTCTCCACATGTAATGTTCTACTATTATTACAAGATGAAAGAATTTAAAGAGTTTCATGAAGATAAAAAGAAATTCATAGCAGAAATAAGGAAGAATCATGGTGGTAGAAATTTCTTTTTTGTATGATATCTTTCCTAGGCAAGATGTGTTGCTATTTAATTATAAGGAAAAGTATTACCATTGGAAAATCAAATCTGGATGGATTGGTTTTTTTACTATCATTATAATTTTTCTAAATGGCGCCATCAAGATATATGACAAGAAAATTGTGCAAACCATTAAATTCAATATGTATAAATTGAAACAATGTGCTTAGAGGGGTAAATAACTCTCAAGGATTTATATGTGTTATTATTGTTCTACTATATTATTTTGCAGAAGAAAAGGAAGTCGTGGGAGATATTCGCTTTTGTAGTTGTACTTAATTGAGAAATTTGTCTTTGAGAGCCGCTATTAAACTTTAGATGCCATGTGCACTGGTTTTATTGTCACTATGTCATATTATAAATATTATGTTATTTTGAACAAATGTTTTATTCACTTTCTATCATTCATACAAAAGCTTGTGTTTGTAATATTTGTTTATGTGTTTATTTACATATTAATAAATTTTCTTCATGCTTAAATTATAATTTCCCTCTAAACATTATTTTATTCTAATTATTTACTTAAAATTTATAAAATGATATTTTTAAATTATGAAAAATTATGATAATAGTAAAACCATAGATCCTAGTTTGAATAAACTCTATTTATAATTTGCAGGTTGTAAAAACTAATACTTAAGTCATTCAATCATTTAAGATATTATCTTATTTTGAATTTATAACCTACACCTTTATGAATTTAACTTTTAAAAGCTATATGATGATAAATTAGTTTTAAATATTAGATATGAGTAGATTACAAATTCAAATCATTGCAAACCTGAAGATGGAATCAGTACTCTCATCAAGTCCATACATTAAAATTATTAAGATTGTATTAGAATACTAAAGCAGAAAATGATATTCAAAATAATTAATTTTGAACTGCAAAAATGAAAAAAAAAAACTATAAACATTCTTAAAAAGAAAACATAAATGAAAAATATCAAAAGAAAAATATGAGTACATTCTAAAATTGGTATCAGTGAAAGCTTAAGATTTGAAATTCAATCTTTTATAAAGACTATAAAGGATAAGATGAAAAAGAGATAATGCAAGGGATGGGGAACTAATGAATGTATAATATTAACTATAACCATATTTAATTATTAATACTATATTATTCACTTTAATATTCAAAAGTTAAAGATTAAATTTATAACCAATAATTTTAAATTTGGTAAACCCAAAAAATGATTGATGAAGTTTAATTATTGGTATTTTTCCAAACTAGAAGTATGGCTTTGATTCATTTTTATTAATTCTAGGCATTTGTACATTATCTTATATTTTAGTAATTTTAGATTATAATAAATTATTTTTATTTGTCACTTAATTAGAATTACAACTTTTATTTGCTTGAGTACAAGAAGGAGTTTATGCTAGGGAGGATTTGACATGTTTAAATAATGTTATATTTTATGAGTTAATTGTTAGAGACAATGTGTTTTTCTAGTTGTGTTTGTGCAAGAAAATACAAGGAATGGGCAAAATTTGTAAGTACGGTACAGTGCAATGGTGTTAGACATAATAACATCATGGTGCCTTCATTGACACCACTGGAACTTCTGAATATGGACATAGTGGCACCCAATCTCTGTTAGACAGCCTTGCAACAATAGAAGATTCAGTGCCGTAAAGCCCAACCAACTATCTCAGCAGCACAGTTAGAAGAGTCAGTATTACAATACAGAGTCTCCATCTATAGAGCATTTCATTGCCATATTCTAGCACCACTAAGTCAAAGGAGTCCCACATTGATATCTTAGTGCTCAACTGGTGTCAAGACCATAGAGCTATAATTATAATTATTCTAGCCAAGATTGCTAGTGAAGAAATGCATCATTTCATTAAATAGTAGGTCCATGTGAGCAAGCACCACTATTACAAATATGGACCAAAGTCTTATGATTTTGATGATAAAAAATATTATTTTATTCTTTACCATGATATCTCTTATTGTTGCAAATCTATTTTCATGGCTTATGTTTTGATGATTGGCAAACACTATTTCTCTTCGACTGCTTGTTGCTTCTAACGTTTCAGGAATCAAAGATAGGACGAACAAGACGAAGCCAATTCAGGATTGCGTAGGTTTAGGGTTGAGTTAGTCTGTACTTTTGTTTTTCACTTCTTGAGTCTACTTGTAATGGTCAAAGAGATTGATGCTAAGTAACCCTTCACACACACACTTGAGAGACTTAGAATTTCTGTTTTTACTCATATCGCCCAGGACGATTTTTTATATCGGCCTGGATGATCAGACTTAAAACAGAAAGTCTAAATAAGGATTCTTAATTAAGGCAGCCGTAAATAACATATTGGCCTGGACGATACGTGTATCAGCCAGGACGATAAGCTCAAAACAGAAAGAAGTTGCCGCCATAAATAATTAAGGTATACTGTATTTTTAAATTATCGGCCAGGACGATACTGTATCGCCCTGGACGATATTCATAAATTATGCCTTAATTGATCAAGAAATCAATGGAGTAATTAAGGATGATTGATACGATCATATCGTCCTGGACGATCGCAGGATCGGCCAGGACGATCCAGTCAAAAACCTTAAGTTACTTCAGGATGATATAAATTGGCCAGCTTGTATCCAGGGCTATTCTCAGGACAAATTTCCTCTAATTTGAACTAATCGGCCCGGACAATCGTGAGATCGGCCTGGACGATCAAGCCAATTTTCAATCATCCTATTTTGCATCCAGGGCTATGCTCTGGCCGATCTTCTTTGATTTGTACTGATCGGTCAGGCCGATGTCCATATTGACCTGGACGATATAGTCGGCAACTTGCAATTAATGAGCTTCTTTGAAGCTCTTCTATTTAAGAGCTCTTATTCAATATTTTTTAAGACCTTTGGCTGCTGCCTTGACCTGAGAAGACCTTGAGGAGAGAAAGAGAGAGAGGGAGAGAGAGAGGATCTTATGAGGGGGAGCTTGTGAGGGGATTCACAAGGGTTTCTTCAAGGATCGCTCTGCTTATTCATCATCTAGAGTTTCTCATCCGTGGAAGGGTCAGTAGAGGTAAGGAGTTAGCTTTTGGTTGTGGTTCTCTGCCAACTTCAGGAGGAAGCAAGAGGAGGTAGGTTCTCTACCTTGTTGGGGTGGCAAAAAGGAGATTCTTGTGAGGGCTTCTCTGCCTAGCCATGGGGGCTAAAGGAGAGTCACGTTTTTATAGTGCAATACTTGGAGGGTGCCTCCAAGGAGTGGACGTAGGTCGAGTTGATCGAACCACTATAAACTCAGTGTGTTCCTTTCTTATTATCGCTTCCGCATTTATTTCAATTCCGCATTTATTTTTTGTGGCGTGATTTTGGTTTGTGATTTTCACTCTTAGTAAAAAGAAATTTTTAATTACCAATTCACCCCCCCTCTCGGTTAGCTTGGGCCAGTTCTATAGGGCTTAACATCCCTAGCAAACTTTCAAGTGGTATCAAAGCGGGATTCAAAAATTTAAGTTTGAAAACTTTTTGAATTAGATCCATGGCTAACCTTGGGAATCGTAACACTACGGAAGGGTATTCTATTATCCGACCTCCCCTGTTCGATAACCTACCTTTTGATTTTTGGAAAACTTGCATGTCAATATTTTTATAATCTACTGATTATCGCATGTGGATGCTTATTCAAGAAGGTTATTCTCCACCTTCTCATGAAATTAATGGTGTTAAAACTGAAGTTGCTTTTATCGAATGGACTTTCGACGAACATGATTTAGCTCAATTAAATGCAAAATGTTTGAACTACTTTTTATGTGCTTTAAAATCTGAGGATTACATGCGTGTCTCAACTTGCAAAACTGGTAAAGAGATTTGGGATAAATTATGCATCACCTATGAAGGTACTAATGAAGTTAAACATTCCCGTTTGAACATTCTCTTGCATGACTACGAACTTCTTCGTATGAAACCTCATGAATCGATTTCTGACATGTACACTAGATTCACTCAGATAGTTACTTCACTGCATGCACTAGGAAAAGAACTTTCAAACTATGAAAAAGTTAATAAGATTTTGAGATGCTTGCCTTCGTCTTATGATGCTAAAATCACTGCAATCACTGAATCTAAGGATTTGAACACCTATTCTATTGATAACTTACTTGGCTTACTAATTACTTACGAGCAAGGGGTGAATCAAAGAAATCTCAATGCAGGTGAGAAGAAAATGGAGAAAACAATTGCACTGAAGGCGCACAAATTGGATTCTAAATCTTCAAGGTCTGAAAGCGATGAAGTTGCCTTCATCATAAGGCAATTCAAAAGCTTTCTAAGGAAGAAATAAAAGCATCATCAAAGTTGGAGAAAAGGTAAGGAACATAAACATGTTAAAGGATCTTCTGATGTTGTCTGTTTTGAATGCAAGAAGCCTGGACATGTGAGAGCCGATTGCCCAACACTTCAAGATAACACAAGCAAGGAAAAGATTGAGGAAAAATCTAAGTTTAAAAAGGAGAAGAAGAGAATCCAAAAGGCATTATGGGGAGAATCTGGTACTGATTCCTCTTAAACTGAACCAGAGAAAGAGACAACAAACCTGTGCTTAATAGGGGAAGATCATCTTGAGCAAAGTGATGAGGAAGAGGTATGTAAACCAACCTA
The DNA here is from genome assembly GCA_016618105.1 of Dendrobium huoshanense. NCBI lineage: Eukaryota > Viridiplantae > Streptophyta > Magnoliopsida > Asparagales > Orchidaceae > Dendrobium > Dendrobium huoshanense. Next base: position 66,621,488 of record CM028353.1, read on the forward strand.
TGATGAATTGTTTAAAATTTATGAAAAAATCCATGCATCATACAAAAAACTTAAGAAGACACATGCTAGCTTAAAAGTGGAACTTGTAAGTTTGCAGAAAGATTATGAAGTTATTCTTAAAGATCATTCAACGATTGATTCTAATCACATGGCTCTTCTTGATGAATTTGATGAATTGAACAAAAAGCATTCAGAATTAATTAATGAACTTAAGGCATTGAAAGTTTCACACACCTCACTTAATTCTGATCTTAAGAAGTCTAAAGAGATTGAGAAAAATTTGAGGATTGATAATGAGGCATTAAAAAGAACTAACTTGAGGATTCAAAATGATTTGGATACAATTAAGAAAAATCGGATGACATCTACTTTTAATCCTTAGCCAGAATCTTGGAAGAGGCATTATAACTCAAACCATTTAAGAAACCCTTTTCCTAGAGTTAGATGTTTCTCATGTGGCATGCTAGGACACATCTCACACACTTGCACCATTCACCGTAGTACACATTGGGAGTGGAGACCTAAGATGCATGATTCACAGCATACCATATCTGCATTGCACTTTATTTTTCCTAAGAAGGAGCCCAAACCTGTTTGGGTTCCTAAATCTGACAGTTGTTGAGTTTTGCAGGTGTGCTCTCAACAAAGACCTCGTGGGAGCATATGATAACTGGACATAATGTGGCTCGCAGCTCATAAATGCTTAAACCTGTTGTTTAAATAATTTCTTGGAATTTTTTTGTTTTAATTTTCTTTTGTTTGTTTTGTTATGTGATAGGTTTTCGTTATTTTAGATTAGTTTGTTTTCATGTTGTTTTTATGATTGGTTTTCATATGTTGGATCTTTTCAAGTTTTTAAATTTTGGAAGTTTTTGGAGATAGTGTTTAGCTTTTCTAAATCGGTTAAAGGAGAAATCTCGTTGATGGTTTCCCACCTTCTAACCTTATTTAGTGGTATAATTTTCTTCTCTAAACAAAAGTCTAAACTCATTTTAACCAATAGTTTTTTAATTAAGATCCATTTCTTATCTTGCTACATTTATTTATCTTGTGCATAATAGCCAAAGTTCTTATATATCTTTCAAGTTTTTTGAAATCTTGCAATTGCGTTTATCACATGATTTTGATTTTATGTTGTGGATTGTTCTTCCCTATGTTAGAGAGAGAGCTTCTATTCTCTAATATTTGGAGGATATACTCACAATTAAGTTTTTTTTTTAAGGGTATATTAAAGTGTTTCTAGCTTGCAAGAGTTAAAAAGGAAAGAGGCCAATGAAGCCAAATTGAAAAGAAAAACTGTATACACAAAAGTGAATCAAAGAATCAAAAGATGCTCAAAGAGCCAATCGAAGTAAACAAGAGGCATAAAATAAGCCCACTAAATGCAAGCTATCCTCTCTTTGCTAAAACTCTTAAAAACTTAGAGAACTCATGGATTATGTGATGCATTCAAAGACTTGATTTCAATTTTCATGATTGAGAAAAATTACTTTGTTTTATTAATTATGAGATATTTTCTTTGTAAACAAGTCTCGAATGGATCTTCTTATCCTATTTAGTTATTCTTAGTTAGGCCTCTATTTTTCAACAGAATTTTGTACCCTGAAGGATGTCCGATCTAGGGTTAACAGAATCAGATGTTCTACCTTCCTCTGATTGGGATTTGTTAAAACTTCTTGATCCCTTGGAACTCTAAAAGTTTAAATTTTTTAAAATTTCTCATATGATGCCTCTATAAAAAAAAATAGAAAAATTAAAATCCAAAAATATTCATTTTTTTATTTTCCTTTTGTTTTTTCTTTTCTTTTACTATGTTTTTCTGATTATTTTTCTTCTGTTTTATTTTTGAGGGCCTTAATCATCACCATCTTTTTCTTGGTTTCAAATTCTAGTCATATCGTCCTGGCCGATACCTTTATCGTCCTGGACGATAGGGCAAATTCTCTTCAAAATCCAACTGCTGAACATTTCTGCGCTTGCTGTAACTCATCATCCTGGACAATCCTATATCGTCCTGGATGATATGATTGAACTCTATTGCAATTATGATGATAGTACTATCCGATAGAATATTTTGTCTGGCCTATGCAATTTATGAGCATAGTCCTGGCTGATACACTGGATCGTCCTGGACGATCCACGTGTCAACACGTTTAAATCTTTAAATTCAGCCCTGGACGATCCATTATTGGACAATCGGCCGGGCCGATCCACTATACATCCTGGACTATACACGTGGCAGTGATTTAAAACATTTTACCTTCGGCCGGTACGATCAATTATTATGCATCATCCTGACCGCCTGGACGATACACCTAATTGGCCCGGATGATCTGCTTTTTCGACGGTCGTCCGGCCTGACTCCTCGGGACGATCATATGTGTCTAATCATCCTGGCCGATAACTGATCGGCCCGGACGATCGGACTGCCTTTTTGACCAATCGAACTGTACATAATTATTGAGCCATATCGGTTTGGACGATTCAGTGATCGGCCAGGATGATATGGCCGTTTCTTTAAATTTAGGCCGTTCCAGCCATGATTTTTCACTCTTCACCCTTTCTCCACTTGTGTTTTTGCTTAGTCCTCTCTATGGCTGGTGGGAAACGCGTCCGACAAACTTCTGGGAGTTATTTAAGGGCAAGGATTGACCCTCGTTTTAGGGAAGCAGATGATGAAGCCGCTTACCATCGTTACAAAGAATGTGGGATAATTGTCTCAAGAATCATCAATCCTGCCCATATCTCATACCCGGTAATGGATCTTTTCGCTCACACCTCCCTTTGCTTCATTCTGTCTCTTGCTTTCCCTTTCAATACCAAATTTCTTCGAGAGTTTTTCGCAAACCTTCGCATCAACCCTACCTTCACAGCCCTGACCTCCTATGTGAATCGACGCCTTGTCGAAATCACATATAAGGATTATGTTGATCTTTTATAGCTATCCACCACCGGGGATAAGCTGCACTAAATTGCCTCTGATCCTGATCTTGACTGGTCCATGGTGAATCACTTCCTTCACATGGCCAATGTACCTTACCATGTTGGAGAGACTAGCTTTTTAGTCAAAGATGCTAGGACAATCCAACATGTCCTTCATACATCCGTAATTCCAAAAGCCGGCGAACGAATCCACATCACCCATCTACTTTCCCTCACTACTTTCTACATCATGGCTCATAGGGAATTTAATATTGTAGACCTAATTTTCTGATACATTGATCACTTAACCACAATTCGTGATCCAGGCCACAAAAAGAAACCCAATCTAGCCTTAGGACACATCATTGCCTATGTCCTTGAAACCAAATACCAACTTCAGTATCCTATTCCACCAAACCTCCCAACTCCCTTATAATCAAACAATTCCTTCAGTACCCTTCATAGTACTCCTCTCCACCCTGAGGAACCTCAAGGGGCTAGAGAGGAGGAGGCTCCCACTCCCGCTCCCTTTCCTGATCCTGTTCCTCTCCACCAGCACTCACCAGTTGATCAGTTGATTGAGAGGTTTGATCGATGGGAGACCAGCTTTGACGCCTATGTTGCTGCACAGGAGTAGCAACACTCTGAGGACATTGCCTGTTACGAGCATCACCGCACTGAGGATTTAGCCCGATTTGATAGTTTCCTTACTCACCACCAGCATCAGCATGACCAGGACATCGCCTGGTTCAATGCTCAGTTTACCACGCTTGCTAGTTACTTTCAACAGCCACCTCTTCCACCTCCATCTAATGATCAAGATCCCTTGTTCTTTTAGTCTGTGCTTTCTATTGTTTGTTTCCTGTTTTTTGTAGTTTGCTTTTTGTTTGTTTCTGTACCCTCTTTTTGTGATGACAAAAGGGGGAGTAGGTGTGGTAGGAAAAGTTGTTTATAACTTTAAAATTCTAATGAACCTTTTTGGATATTTTCCTACTTGTGTTTGCCATCATCAAAAAGGGGGAGATTGTTGCAAATCTATTTTCATGGCTTTTGTTTTGATGATTGACAAACACCATTTCTCTTGGACTGCTTGTTGCTTCTAACGTTTCATGAATCAAAGATCGGACAAAAAAGACAAAGCCAATTCAGGATTGCGTAGGTTTAGGGTTGAGTCAGTCTGTACTTTTGTTTTTCACTTCTTGAGTCTACTTGTAATGGTCAAAGAGACTGATGCTAAGTAATCCTTCACACACACACTTGAGAGACTTAGAATTTCTGTTTTTACTCATATCGGCCAGGATGATTTTTTATATCGTCCTGGATGATCAGACTTAAAATAGAAAGTCTAAATAAGGTTTCTTAATTAAGGTAGCTGTCCTTAACATATCGGCCTGGACAATATGTGTATTGGCCAGGACGATAAGCTCAAAATAGAAAGAAGTTGTCGCCATAAACAATTAAGGTATACTGTATTTTTAAATTATCGTCCAGGACGATACTGTATCGGCCTGGACGATATTCACAAATTATTCCTTAATTGATCAGGAAATCAAAGGATTAATTAAGGATGACTGATATGATCATATCGTCCTGGACAATCGCAGGATCGGCCAGGACGATCCAGTCAAAAACCTTAAGTTACTTCAGGACGATATAAATCGGCCAGCTTGTATCTAGGGTTATTCTCAGGACGATTTTCCTCTGATTTGAACTGATAGGCCCGGACGATCGTGAGATCGGCCAGGATGATCAAGCCAATTTTCAATCGTCCTATTTTGCATCTAGGGCTATGCTCTGGCCGATCTTCTTTGATTTGTACTGATCGGCCAGGCCGATGTCCATATCGTCCTAGACGATATAGTCAACAACTTGCAATTAATGAGCTCCTTTGAAGCTCTTCTATTTAAGAGTTCTTGTTCAACGTTTTTCAAAACCTTTGGCTGCTTCCTTGACCTGAGAAGACCTTGAGGAGAGAAAGTGAGAGAGGGAGATAGAGAGGATCTTGTGAGGGGGAGCTTGTGAGGGGATTCATAAGGGCTGCTTCAAGGATCGCTCTGCTTGTTCTTCGTCTAGAGTTTCTCATCCGTGGAAGGGTCGGTAGAGGTAAGGAGTTAGCTTTTGGTTGTGGTTCTCTACCAGCTTCAGGAGGAAGCAAAAGGAGGTAGGTTCTCTGCCTTTCCGGGGTGGCAAAAAGGAGGTTCTTGTGAGGGCTTCTCCACCTAGCCGTGGGGGCTAAAGGAGAGTCATGTTTTTGTAGTGCAATACTTGGAGGGTGCCTCCAAGGAGTGGACGTAGGTCGAGTTGACCGAACCACTATAAACTTGGTGTGTTCCTTTCTTATTATCGCTTCCACATTTATTTCATTTTCACATTTATTTTTTGTGGCGTGATTTTGGTTTGTGATTTGCACTCTTAGTAAAAAGAAATTTTTAATTACCAATTCACCCCCCCCCCCTCTTGGTTAGCTTGGGCCAGTTCTATAAGGCTTAACATCCCTAGCGATCTTTCACTTATTAATGTTATTATTGCATATTTATTTCATGTGTTCTAATATTTTAGGTCCACTATACTCTCCACTAAGTGATCAACACAAGACTAGATAGAGTATAGTTAAGTGTCTTGAAGAGTCTGTCTTTCTACTTTTATTTATTTATATATTTATTAATTAAATTCATATATTTGGTGGATGATAAATATAGTGTCCATGCACACACATACTCAGGGCATAAATAAAGTTATTTAAACTAATTGTACAATGCGATACAAATCCTATAGGATGATCAATAGAAATCAAGATCTTAGTCGCCAATCATAATTTAAGAAATATTTTAAATTTCAAATTTTTTACTAATTATATGATATAATAGGCATTATTCTATATGATATAATCATGTACTTGCATAAATTATTCTTATAATTAGGGAATAAATTTTGAATTAATTTATTTAGTCAAATCATATTGAATGATTGGACCAATAATACTACATGGCCCAATCTTTACATGGGATGATATTTATCCATCTCTAATCATATGAAATGATCACCCATTTGATTGAACTAATCATACCAAAAAATACACTATACCATACTAGATGATCACCTCAAATACTTGAACTGATTGTATAGCGCCTTACTCTATATACAGTACTAACAAGGTAATTTGAGGAAATCCTATTATATGATTAGTTTCAAAATAATTAAATTTTGAGGGCTTTTTATGAAGCCTTATATTTAAGCTCTCTTAATTGACTTATTTCAAGTCTTTAGCTATTAGGTTTGTTAGAGAGAAAGAGATTGGAGATGAGATATTAGAAAGCTTTGGGAAGGAGAAGTGAGAGTTTTTGTGTGAGGGATAAGGGGTGTGAGGGGTTGTCACATGGTTGCTCTGAGCTTCTACCTTGTTTCTTCCAAGTGTCTTGCTTAGTTTCTTGAGTGACTCTAGGAAGAAGATCATCAGCCCAAAGACCATCGAGGCTATCTTCCTTCACCAAGATGGTGAAAAGGAATGTGAGGTTATCTACATTCACCAGGAAGGTGAAGAAGGAGTGCTAGGTTCTCTACCATCACAAAGAGGGTGAAGAAGAGGTTAAGATTCTTTTCCACATCTTGTTGGTGAAAGATTAAAAGGGCTTCTCATCCAAGCTATGGGGATAAAGGAATGACACTAAAGTTTTAGTGTAATCCTTAGAGAGGTGGACTCCAAGGAGTGTATGTAGGTCATTATTTGACTTAACCGCAAAAAAATTATGATGTGCTTATTCTAATTTTCATTTATTACACTTTACTTTTTTTTGATTTATTTTTCTAAAAATTGTATGTTGAAAATATGTGGTTGATATTATATTGAATTAATGAAAGTATCATCACCATTATTGTAACTGTTTATAATACTATTAGTTTCTAGTTTGGGTGAAAGTATATCTTTCTTTTAAGTTAAAAAAATTAAAAAAATTAGTTTTTGTGTTTAAAATTTTTAAAAAGTTCTAATTCAGCCCCCCCCCCCCCCCCCCCCCCCCACTTGTCTTGGTGTACCTAGGGATAGTTCTCCAAGGATTATCATCCAACATCAAGCTTTTAATTGGTATGAAAGAAATTCTCACAAGAAACATTTTAGAAAACCTTGAGAAAAATGATTCATATCACAATTCGGTAATAGAAACACCACAAAGGGTTATTCTATTTCTCTTCCACCCTTATATGATACCATACTAGTTGGTTTTTGGAAAATTTTCATGTTTATTTTATTGTATTATATTATTTTTTGAATGTAATATTTGGTACAAGAAGGTTATTGTGCACCCTCTCATTTTATTAATAGCATTAAAATTGAAGTACCATTTAACGAATGAAGTAATGAGGATAGGGACTTATCCAAACTAAATGTAAATATTTAAATTATTTTCTTTTTGCTTATAAATCTGAATATTACATGAGGGTGTCTACATGTACTATAGGAAAGGAAATATGGGGTAGATGTGCATCACATATGAGGGAATTAGAGAAGTTAAGCAGTCTTGCTTGAACATTCTAATGCTTGACTATGAACTATTTAGAATGAAATTTAGCAAGATATATTTGAAATATACAATAGATTTACTAAGATAGTGGCATCTCTACATGCATGAAGTAGAGAACTTTCTAATTGTAAAAAAGCAATAAGATTTTCCATTACCTACCTAGTTCTTATGATACTAAGGTGTAATTTTTAAATCCAAAGATTTAAATGTATATTCAATTGATAACTTGCTTGGCTTACTAATTTCGTATGAGTAAGGCATGATTCATTGATTACTTGATTCTAGTGACTACAAAAAGGAAAATATCGTGGCCTTGAAAACCAATGATTCAAACAGTCATAGCTCTGCAGCTGAGGATGATATCATTTCATTGAAGATTTGTTAGTTAAAAATTTTTCTAAACTGAAAGAAGAAGTGTCATTAACAACAAAAGAGCAAAGGTAAGAATAGTAAAAATTTTAAAGCATTATCTAATGCAATATTCTTTGAATAAAGGAAACCAAGCCACTTGCAAATTGAATGCCCTATCCTAAAAACACACTAGATTTAAAGAGAAGGTAAAGTTCAAAAAGGGGAAATAATAGACACAAAAAAACATTTTGGTTTGACATTATCTTATAATAGTCTAAACAAGAAGAAGAAGAGCAGGTAACAGATCTGTTTTATATGGCTAATAGTAATCTTGATCAATCAGATGAAGATGAGGTATGTTAGCCATCTTAAGCTAATTTTTTTATCAAATCTAAAAAAAATTCATGATTCATACCAAAAGCTCAAAAAGATGTATGTTATTTAAAATTTTGACTTCTCAACTTTACAAAAAGAGAACAATTATCTGATAGCTAAACATTCTATTTTAGAAAGTAATTAGATATCTTTATTTTATGATATTGATGCATTAAATGAGAAGCACATTGAGTTAACCAATACATATGAATCCTTGAAATCCAAGCAATTTGAGATAGAAAATTCATACAAATAATTAGAACCATTTGCAACCAAATTAGGTAGTATTGAGCATTCATCAAAGTTTGAAGTTGCATGTCTTGAAAGTGCAAATCAATTTCTAAAAGGAAAAATCCATGCACTTCAACAAAATAAAACACCATCTACATTGGCATAATGGTATAACATCATATCACAACATGCATAATTTACCTCTAGGAGGAGGCACAATCCCCAGTATATATTAGTGAATACGTTCCCTTAGGTTAGGTGTCATTCTTGTGGCATGATAGGTCATATAGCCCGCCCTTGCACAATACACTATAGGATACATCTAGTGTGGAGACCCAAATCACTTTCACCACAGTATAGCATGCATGCTAGCCATTCATTAAGGCATAAGGTGATACCCAAGTTCACTTCGGTTAACAAATATAAAATTTAATTGAATTTGTAGGAGTGATCTCATGAAAGGCCTAGTGAGAGCATGTTGTACCTAGACAATAGATATTCAAGGCACATGATAGTAGACATGGACCAATTCATCACGCCGGAGTCCAGGGTAAGAAGAAAAGTTACATTTTGAGATAACACCACTATAAAAGTGGTAGGTTCATGTATGATTGGTAATTCCAAGAATTTTATTATTGAATATATCTTACCAATAGATGGACTAGAACATAACTTAGCATCAATCAATTATATGACAAAGGCTTTCAAATTAAATTCTTATATACTAGTTGCATGATTAATTTAAATGGAAATATTATTTTAAAAGGAAAACTAATTAATAATATTTAATTTTTTTATTTTATTAAATACACTAGTTTTCTTTGCTTGAAAGGAATTACTGATGAATCCCACCTATGGAAAAGGAGACTATGTTAAGCAAGCATGAAAACTCTTAGAAAAATAATCCCAAAGGACTTTGTTAGAGACCTACTCAAACTAAAATTTTTCTTTGAACTACCTCAGTGATGCCTGCCAACTAGGAAAGCAAATCAAAACTTCCTTCCACTTAATCGAGGATATCACCACTAGTAAACCTATAGAAATCCTTCACATGAATCTGTTTGAACCAGTTAGAACTGCCAGCTTAGGTGGTAAAATTATGGATATGTGACTATTGATGATTATTTAAGATTTACTTGGATTAAAATTCTATCACATAAAAATGAATCAGTTGCGGAATTTAGGATATTCTCCACATAGATTTAAAAGAAATTAGGTTGTGAAATCCTTACTATTATTAGTAATCAAGGTGGAGAATTTAAAAATGATAAATTTAAATCATTCTGCAAAGAGCTAGGTATAAAATTTTAGCTATTATAACCCTTCAATGAAATGGGGATGCTAAAAAAAAGAATAGAACCACAATAGAAGCTACTAAATCCATGATTTTTAGTATTCACTTCTTAAATATTTTTGGGATGAAATAGTGAATATTGCTTGCTATATTGTCAATGTTGTTAATGTCAGATCCAAATTCAGTATGACACCCTATTAATTACTTAAAGGAAGGACACCTAATCTCTTTCGCCTTCATATTTTTTGACGCAAGGTGTTTATTTTAAGAATAGAAAATTTCCACAAGCAATTATTAACCCAAAACCTGATCAAGGAGTTTTCCTTGGATATTTATATGTAGGTAAAGCCTATAGAGTTTTTAATAATAATACATTAGTGGTAGAGGAGACCACCCATTTAGTATTTGATGAATATGATAGATCTGCTGATCCTAGGTCACAAGAAGAAGTGGTTGAAGTCACCTAATGAATTGAATCTATAGATCTAAAAAATAGAGTAAACAATTAGTACCCATTGCCTAGAGATTGAAGATATTTCATCTATTCATCCTATTGAGTTCATCCTAAGAGATCCATCTGCGGGAGTAAAAACTTGGCATGGACTTAAAAATGAGGTTACTCACTCTGATTTTATATCTATGGTAGAACCATTAAACATAGATTAAACCATATCTAATTAATTTTAGATCCTTTCCATGCTAGAAGAATTGAATCAAATTGTTATTAATGTTTGGGAGGTTGTTAGCATACTTAAAGACTATAGTGTTGTATGAACTAAATGGGTTTTCCAGAATAAAATGAATGACTCTCATATATTAATTATAAATAAGGCTAGATTAGTAGCTTAGGGTACAATCAAATTAAAGGAATTGACTTTGAAGAGATTTTTACCCCTGTAGCAATGTTAGAGGCCATTTAAAGTACTATTAAGCTTTGCGTGCTTTAGAGGCTTTAAGTTATATCACATGGATATTTAGAGTGCCCTCCTAGATGGGGTAATAAAAAAAGATGTTTATATTAAACAACTTCTAGGTTTTGAGAATTCTTAATTTACTAATAATGTATTCAAATTAACGAAGGCATTATATGGATTGAAGCAAGCCTCGGGAGCATGGTATGAAAGGCAGAGCACATTCCTCCTAAATAGAGCCGGACACCACTCTATTCTTAAGAAAGTAGGAGAAGGTATAATCATTATTTAGATTTATGTTAATGATAACTATTTGGATCCATAAATAAGAATCTTTGTGATAAATTAAAAAAAAAAAAAAAAGTGTGAGGAGTTTTAGATGAGCATGATTGGAGAGCTTACCTATCTCCTTGGAATTAGTATGAAGCAAAAGGGATGATTAACTTTTTTAAGCAAAATAAAATATATCAAAGATGTCCTTAAAAGGTGAGAAGGATAATACTAAGGTAATTATTACTCCCATGAGCTCAAACATTAAATTAGATAAGGATCCCAACATAAAATTGGTTTTTTTTTTTTTTGAAGAAATGCAAATTGCATTAAAAGAAAGAAAAGATACCCCTAATACAAACTAGCAAGAAAATAAAACTAAGAGTTCCGGATCCAAAAACAAAAGGAACTTTATTGAAGAGCATATTTGTTGAAATAAAACTTTCATAATTGAAATGAGACCCACTACTTCTTATTTTAGAACCCTTGGGGTGGACGGGATACCAAATATTAAACAGCCTAAATGGTTGGTTAGCATCTCAGAATTCCCAACCGATTAAAAAAACAAACTAGTGAAAACTCCATCCTGAACAAAAGTGCAAACATCAAGCATCTCAAAGAAAATTGCATCCTGCTGCTGTTAGTGGAAGAAAAAGCAAGCATATCAATGAGCTAAAGGTGAGATGCCCCCCTTATAATTTTTAAATCTAAAATCTATATTTCTTCTTCTAGGTATATCTTCCAACGGACCCAATGATTGAAGTTCTTTAAATAAATTATGTTTAGAATTGTAAGAATTACCATTCTTGTTAACAACAGCTTTATCCTTCATAATCATAGTCTTTTTAATTTTAAATTTACATCAGATGATGGAGCGTCAATCTCTAGTTCAGTAGTAGGATTAACTCCACATAATCTTCCAATATCCTTGAAAGATTCTTCATGTTCATCAACTATTTTGGCAGTAACATCAACAGCCATAATCTCCATATTATTCAGACAATTTTCCTTTAAGCTATTTACAAAGTTGATATCATTTTCAATTGATAAACCAAAATGAAAAGTTTCAAAATTACTGTGAGGTTCCATATTAGTTATCCTGTCATGATTCAAATCTCCTTTTTTAGACTCTTCATTGACTAGAACTTCAGCATTGATGCCTTCAGCTAAATATTCAAAATCTTCATTACCTTCTCCCTTAAGTGATAATACATTAAACTTATTTTTTTTCCCAATATCTGATATCAATTTATTAGACAAGGAATCCAGATTCTCTTCAATAATATTGTCAAACATAATCAAATGTTGTTTATTAACGTTTTTAAAAACTCAACTAGTAAGGGGGAGCTTAGGATATAAAAAAATTAATTTGATATTATAACCAATTATGTTTTCCATCATCAAAAAGGGGAAGATTAATACAAATTTGGACCCAAGCCTTTGGATTTTGATAAAAACAAATATTAATAGATTCTCGATTATGTCATCTCTTGTTATAACCATTATTTAATATTTATTTCTTGTTCACTAACATTTCAAGTCTACCAAACAATCCATAAAGTGATTAACTCAATACCGGGCAGAATAGGGTTAAGTATCCTGATGAGTCTATATTTCTACTTTTATTTATTTCTATAATGTATTGAGTCAAATTCAAACATTTAGTGGATGCTAAAGTTGTTAACTATAGACACACACACTCATAGGAGTGAGAAGATGGGAAAATTAGAAGTATAATTTTTTGTCCTAATTGTACTGTATAATCCATATTGTATAATAAAATCTACTATTAAGAAAATCATTAGAATGATTAATAACATAAATAAGGTTTTTTGAACTAATCATATGGTTCAATATAAATCATATAAGATGATCAGTTGAAATCAACAACTAAACTGCCAATCAAAATTCAGGAAATATTTTAAAAGTCAAAATTTTTACTAATTATACCATATGATATAATTAAGTCATAGCTAAATTAATCACATATAATTAAGGGATAAAATTTAGATTAATTAATCTAATTAGGTCATATTAGATGATTGGACCAATTGAACTAGTTAATTATACCAATAATATTTTATGAACCAATATTTATATGAGATGATATTAATTTATCATTAATCGTACAGTATAATAATAAAATTTAATTGAACAAATCATACAGGAATGTGCACTATATCATATTATATGATTAACTAAAATACTTAAAATGATAGTATAACATCATTTTTTTAATATACTAACAACGATATTTGATCAAAGCGTATTGTATAATCATTACATCAAAATTGAATTATTATGACTTTTTGTGAAGCCTTGGTATTTAAGCTCTCTTAATAGAGTTATTTCAAGTCTATGATTTTTTTTTTTTTGTAGAGGGATAGACTTGAGAAGAGATCTTGGAGAGCTTTGGGAAGGGGTAAGGAGAGTTTGTGTGTGAGGGAGGAGGGTGAGGGGTTATCACACGGTTGTTCCAAGCTAGCTTCTATGTTATTTCCTCAAGGTGTCGTGTTTTGTTTCTTGGGTGGCTCTGGGAAAAAGATCATCAACCTGAAGATCATTAAGGTTCTCTTCCTTCACTATGACGGTGAAAAATGAGTTTGAGGTTCCATACCTTCACTAGGAGGGTGAAAAAAGGAGTATTAGGTTCTCTACCTTCACCCATATGGTGAAAAAACGTCAAAGTTTTCTACCACACTAGGTTGGTGAAATGATTATAAGGGCTTCCTTGCTTAGCTATGGAACTTAAAGGATATACACTAATATTTTAGGGCATTACTTGGAGAGGACTCTAAGGAGTGGATGTAAATTATTATTTGACTGAAGTACTATAAATTTCTATTATGCTGATTTTAATTTTCATTTCCTGCACTTTTTTTCTCTGATTTGTTTTTCAAAAAATTGCATGCTAAAAATTTTTGGTTGATATTAAATAGAGGTATATAAACTATCATCACCATTATTATAACTATTAATAAGAATATTAGCTTCTATTTTAATTAAAAGTACTACATACTTTTAAGTTATCAAAATTAGTCTAGAATGTATTTAGATTGAATTGTATAAAGAGTTACAATAACAAATGTAATCACTAATCCCATATAATGGCTCTCTGCTCCTCTAGTGATTTTTGTGGTGATCTAGGGCTTCATTCCTATTCTCGTTTTTCTACATTCCTGGCATGGAGTTTGTGGGTTTTTATGCTAGATTTCCTTCTTTGGTGTTTGCTTCGTCTTGTTTCCATTTAATATTGTAGTCGTGTTTTTGGGTTTTTTGCTTTCCGGGAGATGAAGACTCTATTATCATCTATCCCACCACCTACTGTGCTTTCGAATGGCAAGTACTAATCATTTAAGGAGGTTTTAGCTGGCTCTTCTTCTACTTCAGCCAAATTTTAATTTGTTCATACCTCTTTTAAGGGTTGTCTGGCTTTGATGTTTAGTAATTATATGGTTTCAATGGTGGCTGCTCCTTTTTCTCTTACGCTGGTTAGGAAGTTCCTTCTTAGGCGGCCGAATTAGGATGTCATTTATATGTTTTTTATTAATATGAAATTCTCCAGTTCATTTGAAGTTGGTTTTTTGGATTCGAGGCATATCATGATTCAACTGAGCAATGATCTAGACTATAGTCGTATTGTTTCTAGGAGGTCCTATTATATTCAGGGTTGTCAAATGAGATTACTCAAATGGACACCTGAATTTTTTGTGCATGAGGAATCTCCCATAGCCCCTTTGTGGGTCTCTTTCTAGAACCTTCGATTGCATTTTTTTTTAATTCCCAAATCTTATTTAGTTTGGCTTCCATTTTTGGCAGGCCTTTGCTAATTGACCAAGCTATGAGATCCATTTCTTTGCAATATGTAGCCCATGTTTTAGGTGAATTGGATATTTTGAAGAAACACCCAAAAGAGAATTGGATTGGTTTTGAACTGAATGGTTATTTTTTATTGTCAGTGTAAGATCCACGGCCATGGATTAAATGTCTGTTATAGGTTACATCCCCATCTTCGAAAGGAGAAGGAATCTTCCAAACAATCATATAGAAGTGAATTAGCTTCGGTTGACCTTGATATTTTGATTCCTAATCCTAATGGAAATGAGGGTAATGTTCCTCAAGTGCAAGATAACATTGATGAATCCTTAGAACTAGATTTTGCTCATGTTGAGCCGAACCCTCCTAATGGTGTTGATTTGATTCATGTTCAGGAATTTAATATTAACTCTATCTTTTCTTTACTTGTTGTTTGTAAAAATGTGAATGAACAAAGTATTACTACCACTCTAAATAATTTTTCATCCTTTGATAATGCTCTTCCTGATCATAACAAGAATTTCCCTCATATGGAGGCTGGATCATTAAAAAATAATTGGGCTAATAAGGAGCTTTCTCAATCTATTATGAATGTCCAGAAGATTAACCAAACAAGTGTGGTGAAGGATAATGGTGGTAATGAATTGATAAATAAATCCATTATGGAAGATGTTGTTTTCTATGAGGAAGGAAAAATGTCTCTAAAGATGGGGCAGTTAGGTATTATTAATGACAATAAGTTTCCTTTGATTTATCAATATCATAGTGATGCTTTTACTAACATGGAGGATATGGTTATGATGGCTAAATATTTGCTAGAGATGATAATGATACTAGTTTTTACAAGGTTCATAGTACGAGAGGTATGAAGCAAAAGAATTTCACTTTACAACCTCCTAGAAACACCTGTTCGCATACTTCTCATTAGTATCCTATCTTTTATGTTTAATGCTATTATTTAGAATGTTAGGAGAATTGGTTGTCCTTCTTCTAAATTAAGAGTTAAAAACTTATGCAATATTTATAATGTTTATATTCTTATTTTACTTGAGCCACTTATTTCCTCTGATAAGTTACTTGGTACTGCTAAATTTTTTGGATTGAAATATGCTTTTTCGAATATGGATAATAAAATTTGGGTTTTTTGGAAGTATCATGTTCGGATAGATATTATTAGTGACTTTACTGAAGTTATGTATAGTGGTATTGAAAGTTCTTAATTTTAATGTTGTGCTTCTTTTATTTATGCTACTTCTTATTGTTATACTAGAAAATTGTTATGGGATCAAATCATTAACTTTCATAGTGCTTGTAATTTACCCTAGATTATAGGATAGGATTTTAATACTATCTCTAACCCTTCTGAGCACTTTGGGGGCTCTCTCCCTATCTATCAATCTATGGTGGTTTTTAATAATATTATTATGGATTGTAAAATCATTGATATTGGTTTCTCTGGTAATAAATTCACTTGGAATCATGGGCATTTATGAAAAAGGTTGGATAGAGTTTTATTTAATGATTGATGGCTTAACTCCTTTGAGTCTACTACTATTGAGCATCTTAGTGGGACCCACTTTGGTCATTCTCCCCTGCTTATTAGACTTAAAATTAGATCTATGGATTTTCCTTCTCAATTTAGGTTTCAAAACATATGGTTGCTTCATTATTCTTTTATGGACTTGGTTTAAGAAAATTGATATTCTCCATTACATTTGAATAACTCTATTTTTGGCATGTGGAGATTTTGGTTTAAGTTAAAAAAGGCTTAAGAATGTTTTAATGTGGTGGAATCATAATGTCTTTAAGAATCTTTTCTACAATATTTTAAATGTTGAACAAAAATTAATTCTTGTGAGACTTAGAGTAAATTGGTACATTCTTATGATAATTTTAGTTTATTGAGAAACGCTAAAGGACGCCTTTATAAATTACAAGCTCAGGAGGAATATTTTTGCAAACAAAACCTGCTGCTAAACATATGGTTCAAGGTGATAACAATACTAATTATTTTCATCCTATGGTTAAGAGGAAATGTGCTATTAATTATATTTATAAAATTAATCGTGTTGATGGCTCTATTACTAAGGATTGTGTGGAAATTACTAATTTAGCTGCCTAGCATTTCCAAAATAATCTTAATAAGGCTTTGTCATACTATTATTGACAATCCTTCTGTCATCCCAAACATTATTTCACAAGATGATAAAGTTTTTCTTTCGAAATCTCATTCTTTTGAGGAGAAGAAAGATATTATTTTTGGTATAAATGGTGATTTAGTTGTCGGGATGGATGTTTTCACGACTAAGCTTTTTTAGAAAACTTGACATATTATTAGTAATGATCTTTTTTGTGATGTTATTGATTTCTTTGTTTGTAATCCTATTCCTATGTTTTTTTACTTCTCTCTCTCTCCCTCTCCCCTCTCTCTCTATCTCTCTCTCTCTCTCCCTCTTTCTCTCTTTCTCTCCCTCTCTCTCTCTCTCTCTCTCTCTCTCTCTCTCTCCAACTCTCTCTAACTCTCTCTCTCTCTTTCTCTCTCTCCCTCTCTCTCCCATCTCTCTCCCATCACTCTCTCTCCTACCAATCTTTTTGAGAATTATCCTAGCCTCTATTTTAGAACCTTAGTTGGTTTTCCTATCTCTCATTTATGTTTTGTAGATGACTTCATCATTTTTATGAATTCTTCGATTAATATGATTAATTGACCCATGAGGTTTTTTTACCTATTTGAAATGGTTAGTGGTCTTATTCTAAATAAATATAAGTGTAACTTTATCTCTTCCAAAAAAGTCCCTAATGATCGTACTGTGCTATTTAAAATTTAACTAGTTTTAGTCAGGGTCTTTTGCCTATGAAGTATCTTGGGGTGCATATTTTTAAGGGTAAAAAAAAACTTTTCTTTTTGATAATTTAATTACTGTAGTACATAATAAACTTTGTCTTGGGATTCTTAATTTTTGAGTTTTGGGGATAGATTAATTCTCATTAAAAGTGTTCTTTGTTCCTTGCCTATTTAAATTTTCAAACATTGCTTTCTACTTATGTGGTTTTAATAAGATTGACAAGATTTTTAATAATTGTTTTGAAAAGGGGCTAGTATAAATTCTAAAATTTACTGGTCCTCTTGGGACAAATTTTATGGTGTCCTGGATGAATGGGCCTTGGGGTATAAGACAATGAATGATTTGGCCTAGGTTATCTCTTTTTGGTTATGGTATAACTTTTGTGTTAATATAAAACTTTGGGCGACTTTTATGGTTCCCAAATATTATGGGAGTAAACATCCAACTACGTGTTGGTTTAGCAAAGGTGATTCTAAAGTGTGGCAGCATTTTTTGCAAAGTTAAATGGGTTATTGAGCCCTTTATCAAATTGGGCCTTAGTGGTCGTAATATTTTCTTTTGGCAAGATCATTGTTTGGGGGGGCCAATTTATTGATTCTATTACTAATACCTCTTCCAATGTGACTATGAAGGTGAATTATTTCTTTGCTGACAATTGTTTTAATTATGAGAAACTTTCTAGTGTTCTTCCTAATTCTATTATTTAGCAAATTTTTGAATCTTCCTCTGAACACTAATTTTAATGGTGTTCTATATTTTTCTTTGATTGATGATGGTTGCTTTAAATTAAAGGATGCCTGGCATTCCTTCAAATCTAAGCATGAGGTTTTCAAGAATTTCTATATGATTTTGCATAAAAGTATTTCTACCATGATTGCTATTTTTGTTTGGAGAATATTACATAAGTTCATTCCTATGGATGATAATTTAATTAAAAGAGGTTTTATCTAACCATCTAAGTATCAATGTCATTATCATATGGATAATATACATATAGTTTTTCTCTAGGGTCCTTTAACTGTCCAAACTTGGTCATATTTTGATGGCATTTTCTAATTAAATTATTTTAATGCCAAATTATCAATTAAATAAATGCTTAATTGTTGTTTTATTAAGTCCAAAGCCCATATCATAAATGTCATTCCTTCCCTTTTTTTATGATATTTATGGTTGGATAGGAATAATGATCATTTTAATGGTGTGGTTATGAACCATCATATAATTATCTAGAATGTGAAAGATAAGGTCATGGCTCTTTATTCTGCTAAGCTGTTTTCTATCGAGAACTTTTAAAATTATTTTTCTCTTGCAACTGATTTAGGCATTAAGTTGGAGGTGGATAATGTTCCTAGAGAACTCTAATTTATTTATTGAACCAAGCGCCCTATTAGCTCTAATAAATTGAATGTGGATGGTGTAATCATGGATTTTAATGTGATTTATGGTGGAAGTCATCAGAGATTCTCATGGTAATTTTATTTTCGGTTTTACTAGTCCTTTATTTAATTATGATGTTAAATTTGCTAATACTTTTGCTATTCTCCATGGCTTAATACTTTATTTTCTCTTGATCTCACTAATATTGTTATTGAGGTTACCTCTAATTATTCCTTACAATCTGTTAACTCTGTGGATGATAAGTTTTGTTCTTTTTCCATGTTTTATATTATGAGGGATATTAAGATTTTTATTAAGCCTTATGAATTGCTCTTTTTGTATTGTCCTAAATGATGGTAATGGTTGTGTTAATTGGCTTGCCAGGTGGGGTTGTGGCTTGGATTTTATGGCTGATTTCTCAGCTTCTAACCTTTCTGCTCCTTTAAACGGCCATCTAAGACTAGAAAAAATTGGTTTACCTTATGTTAAATGTTAATGGTGATTCTTCTATTGGTTTCTTGTTGATTCTCTTTCTTGGAGTCATCCAGCTTCTCTATTTTTGTCACCTTGTTTGTTAGTTCTAGGTTCTCGGGTGGCCATGTTTGCTGCTCAGTTTATTGGATCATTTTGAAGTTGTCTTGGCCTGCCTAATGCATTTTATATCTGTTTGTGGTTGTTTATGTATTCCTGTTAGCTTCCCTATTTTGGGTTTCTGCTCGGGGCATTTTGGTGCATGTTGGGTGTCGGTTTGTTGGACCATTTTGTTGCCTGGTGTGGGTTTTTTGGCTAGTTCAAGGGAGTTTATTGCTGCGTCCCATCAATTTTCCTAGGCCTAGTTGGTTTCTTATATCATTGGCCTTTGTTTCTTTTCTTTGTGGTTTTGTTGGGGTCTTTTGAGCTGGTTGTTTGCTTTTCCTTGTCCTTTTGGAGCTTGGTTATTCTTGGTGCTTTGTTTCTTCTTGTTTCTATCCTGGGCTGTTAGGTTGTTTGTTTTTGGCTGGGTGGCATGTTTATGGCTACTTATTTCTCTTTTATGTGGAGGTGGTTTAGTTTTGTGGAGCTTATGTCTTTTTTTCTGCATTTGATTTGTTGGATTATGGGGTGGTCTCCCCTTTGTCCTATTTGCCTGGTAGTTGGTGGTTATTGGTTATTTCATCTTACTAGGTATTACTATTATTTTCGTTCTTTCTTTCCTTTGTATTATCCTTTTTTTGCAGAATGTGCTTAGTGCACATGATCATTATGATGATCCTTTGGTTGGGAAGCTGGAGTTAAATGCCATTTTTTGTTGCTTTCCTCCTTTTTGGTTGCTCGTTCTTGTGCACCATAGAATATACTTACATGTTTTTATAATTTTGCTTAGTAGGGAACTTGAGCTCTTAGGTTTTTTTGTCGCTCATTTGAGCATTAGTGAGCTTGAGGTCCCTTTAAGGCTAAGTAATTATTTTTTTGATTAACACATAGGCCCCAACATGGGTTTCCAAAAAAAAAAAGTTATCAAAATTATAAAAATATAGTTTTTGTTTTTAAAGTTTTTAAAAACTACTTATTCACCCCCCTCTTTGTGCGCCTATAGATAGTTCATCGAGGTAATTAGAGTGGTATTGAGGTTTTATCTCTTCAAGCTTGACTGAGTGGTCAGTGATGCATATGCTCTGAATATCATCAATATAAACCAGAATCATCAAGAAACATATTTTATTTACATTCCATCAGTTCAAAATAAACTATCCTAATAATATTATATTTAATTATTTTTTTATTATAAATTAAGTGATTGAATCTCCAACAAAACTTATTTTAATTGAGTAGGATAATTATTGTAATTGAAATAGATAGTACTAGTATTTGTAAGTTATCATTCTTTCTCATGGTATCAATACTCTATACTATCATTATATTACTTGGTTTGAGACTTATACTTGTGTATATTTAGTGGAGTTTTTATAATATATATATATATATATATATATATATATATATATATATATATATATATATATATATATATATATATATATATATATATATATTAAGCAGTACTTAGGGATTGATGGAGCCTTAAATTATTTTCATAATTATTTAGTTTACTCCACTACCCCCATCATGTCATAATGCCAAATAACTTTTTTTTTGCTGTCCTACAAATAGATGTTATGTTTTTTTTGTAGAGGAGTTAAGTCATTTGTGTAGAACTTATTACTTTTTAGTGTGCTTCTCTAGAACCCTCTTAGAGTAAAATCTAAGGGAGGCTTGTGAAGTATATGATACAATCTATTGGAGTGTTTAGCTTATGTTTGTTGAAGAAACTCTAAAGTGAAGGAAGGTGTGTAGAGGAGATACTTTGATCCTACTTGGTGAAAAAATTTCAGTTCTTTTATACTCCGATTCTTTTATAAATACAATGAATATGAGTTTGATTGTCATTTATACTATGTATAGCTAGATCTCTTATTTTGGATTAATGATACAAAGGGCATATAAAGTACTAATTAAGACTCTTATTCTTTAAATATTTAATAATGTTCTTAATTATCTTTCATTCTTCATTTAATGAACATAGTGGCTATCTATGTAGTTAAAACATAGCGGGATGTATTGCCTCGATGGTTGAATGAAAGAAAAATAAGGAATATTGAGATAGAATATTGGTATTCCTATATATATGATGTTTAAATATTATAATTTCTAAAGGAGATATTGTAACTAGAGCGGGTTAACATATATCCTTTTTATCCCAACAAGCTTAACGGACATCAATGAATGCAAATGCTCTGAATCACTTCTATAATTGAGGGTCTTATCTGGTAAAATATGATATTTACATTCATTAATATAAAATCTTTAATTAAACATTATATCAACTATTCTATTATTTTTATCCAATGTTAAAATTCAAAGGCATCATTTTTGTTTCAGAAGGATAACTTATGTATTTAGAGTATGCAGTAATAGTTTTATTGCAAGTAAACATAACACTTCCTCATGAGTTTGACACTCGTCACTTTATTACATGATTCAACATGTATAATTTCATACATTTAAGTGGGTCTTTTTTTTTAGACATATCAAAGACATTGATTGAACAAGCACTTATTACGCAAGTTACTGACCATGCCAGGAAGTCAAAATTTAGTTCCAAGATTCTTGAGTCAGTGTCAATAGTTCGTCTAATCCAAGAACTAATTCTTTAAATTTCTATAATTCAACAAATTGCTCCTTTAGTTCATCCACCACCAACTCAGATAGATTTTTAACATGTGATTGGGATCTGGTAAGGGAGGCCTTAGCCCATTCCTACGGAACTACACCTATTTAAAAATGTAGACCCTACCCTAAGGAATATGATATAGTACCTTATCCTAAGGGTTTTGTGAAACCATACTTTAAAATTTTCATCAGTATTGAAAACATGAGAGAACATCTTGCCCATTTTCGAGCAAGTTGTTGCAACATAGGAGGTAAGATGCTTTACTATTTTACCAATTTGTTAAAATTCATTCTAGTATTACCTTTATGTGTTATTCCAATCCCCCCAACGGTTCGATCAGAACCTTTAACATATTAGAAAATCATTTCTTAATGAGATTTTCTAGACCGCAACAACTCAGTACTGTGGGCGATATGATTGTCAAAGAGCAAAAGCCAGGAGAGTCTTTGGTTTAATACATCTTAAGATGGTAAAACCTCTCAATTAAATGTGAACCTCAATTACAAGAGCAATACACAGTGGATATCCTCTTGAAGAATATATATTATTTTGTTTCTTTTCTCCTAAAAGGATTCATAATCAAGACCTTTAAAAAGCTTTTAAATAAAGTAAGTAACCTACATAAAGAGGCTCGCAGAATGCCATTCTTTAGGGATATTTTCGGTGAGAAGAAAAGTGATAATCCAATCAAGTCTTTTGAGAAAAGAACAACAACTATATCAACAGTGGATAATGGAAAAGAACTAATGGAAATTCAACCCAATCTTCCTCCACCACAGCCACCTCAAAGGTTACAATTCTAAATAACCCCTCAACATCATAGAGAACCTTATTTAACCTACATTAAAGAGAGGTTGGCCAGACCATACCCATTTAAAAGAGAGCTGACAAGGAAGATCTTTAGGAGTCTTCTAAAAAGTGAGTTTTCTAACAACCTGAAGTTAGGAGACAAAAAGATACATATATGATAGATGATACTAAGTATGATCTATGTTATCTGGTCGAAGATTGCATTATTTTCAAAGACTAGATAGAGAAAATTTTAGGCAAGGTAATATTATTATTTTTAAAGAGCACTTGGTAGACCCATATCAAGGGTCGATCAAGACTATCTGAAGTAATCATTCTAACATTTCACTTTCAATTGAAGATGGTTAAGGTATTGCTTTATCTTAGGTATTTAAAAAATTGATTAACTAATTATTTTATTTTTCAAAATAAATGTCGATGAGGGCTTAGGGACTGATATTGGGAAGCTAACCTAGAGGCTTTATAGGAGGTTATTGAGCTTCTTCCCTCTCCGATAATCATAAGAACTACTACATTATCTGGGAAAATAATGATGTTTTTGTATGGAGGAAATGTTTTGATGAGAGATGTACTTGGGTGGTAGATAGTGGAATAAAAATCCCATCCCCACTATTGTTATCTTATTTTTATTCTTCCCCATCAAAGACAAAGGGTCTTAAATTTAATAAAAACCATCCTTTTACATAAATTTTAAGGATTTATAATGAAAATGATTTATAAATAAAAACTTCCTTAAAAGAAAATCAAAATCTTATTTAGATCACTCAAGAAATTCAAAAGCTTGACTTTTCTGATTTGATCCCTCAAGGTGAAGTCAAGCTTGAGTTTTTATTTAATAGTGACTTCCCTTAAATCAATTTGTAATGGAATCCTATCATGATAGATTTTTTAGATTCTGACCCCCATTCAGAAAGTGAAGATGCACCGCTTATGGAGAGCATAGACCCCACCCAATTTATCATCCCAATTAAATCATGGAGGTACAACTTCTAGGTGGTAATGTCTTACCCCTATGCAAGCTCCTCACGAGAAAGGAAAGCAAGTTTTCTTAAATGTTCTTATTTAAAATCATCCTGAATAGTCTAGTCATCATTCAAATATATTGGGTCCTGGGTATGGCACTCCTAAGGTCGATTATAATATCGTAGCTCATCTTAGGAAGTTATTTGCCAGGTTGAGCATCTATGACACCCTAATCTGCTCAAAGGAGAATAGAGAAACCCTAATTAAAGAATTTCTCAACCCAGAGATTTTCCTAGCTCAGCTGGTTTTGTCCTCTCAAGATGAATCCCTCCACTTTAAGGAAATCATGGGAGTTACTTTCTCTGACAAGAACTTACTTTTCGGTAATGCCGATCAAAATCTCCCATTTAACATTACTATAAATGTGGGAAACATTAAGTTCTCAAGAGCTTAAATTAATCTGGGTGCATCAGTCAATGTGATGAATGTAAAGACTCTCGCATATATTAGATTTGATACTAGCAAGCTCTCAACCAATAAGTTGGTGCTTTGTGGGTTTAATGAAAAAGGAGATAAGTATTTAGGTTTAATCACCTTGCTTTAGAGATTGGTGAACTAAAAATAGAAGCAAATTAATATCATTGATTCAACAATATCCTTCAATGCACTCCTAAGTAGGCCCTGGATCCAACAAAAATAGAATGATTCCTTTAACCCTACATCAGTGCGTCAAGTACCAATGAGATGGCATTGAATATATAAATAAGGGTGATTTGTAATTATTTTCTATTCAAGAGAGTAGGATCTACAAAGATGTTGCATAGTATACATCGAAAGGTTCCTCTACCCATTCTTAGGTTGAGATTAATATTGCTATTAAAATAAGTGAGCAAAGTTCCATTTAAAATCAAAAATCAAAAGAAGAAAAAGAAAAATACCAAAGGATACAAGAATAAGATAGTGAAGATGACCTCAAGATCATAGTCCTTAGGCCTCTAAACATGTTACCACAAAGATGTGGTAGGATGGCCCAAAGGGGATGTGGTCTTGGCCATGCCCTCATTTTAAAGATGAACAACCCCAAACTATATCGATTCAGAATCATGTTTTAATGAAGAACCTGAAAAATCTAGTAATGCAATTCCTTTTAATTACCATAAAATCAATCCTCCTCCAAAGTTTGATCTCACTTTAGAACAAGATATTTATCTAGAGGTTGATGCTCTAAAATTTTAAAGTGATAAGCTTGAATTGATCATATATGAAAAGCATAGGAGGAGGATTGAGGCTTTAACTTTAACTCCCCAATCTGCGGGCACGGTTATAGGGTTAGTGATTAAGGTTTCTCTTAACCTAGATAGAGAAGTAAGGAAAGTTCATAAGTTTTACCTTATCTTCTCATCCTCAAGAAAGAAGAAGATGTAACCATGCTTTTTTTTTTTTTTTGAGGAAACGAATTTATATTAGAGCAGAAGAAAAGAAAAATATAAGCCAACTTATGTGATAGAAATCCTATCACAATCCTTCCTAATCAAGTCAACAACACTTGAAGTAAGTTTACTATAAATAAAGTATCCTAATAAAAATCACCTAAAACGGCATGAATTTAACATACATCAACCACTTTATTGCCCTCCCAAGACACAAAAGGAAATTTAACATTATTAAAACTCTCTTAAAAAGAAAATTTCAATTTTTTGCATATCATTATTTCTCTTCCTAAAAATTGAAATCTACAAGAGTTTCATCACATTATTATTTTCACCTTAAATAATAATGCCTTGCTTATCATTCATCCAACCTTGAATAAAATTTCTCATGTTAAAGATAGCTAGCAATTCCAACATAAAAAATGTCCAGTGCAACAACTTCTTCCCATAAGTCTTAAGAAATCTGCCTTAATGATCTGCCAAAACACATGCTATGCTTTCCACATTATACTATAACAAAGAAGCATCCACATTCAATTTAATCAAATTTATATGCAAGGAAACCAAGAATTAGACAATGAAGGGTGTTTATTAGTCTCCTAGATCTTGCAAATAAGAATAAATTGAGGTTTTAACGCATAAGAAAAAATAGAAGAAGGTGATGAAGAAATATTAGGGACCTTTGAACCATGAATGAAGTAGTTCCAGCCTTCCAATTATGATAAATGGCTGATAGGTATATTCTAATAATACCAGGATATAGTGATGCCATCTTCTTCAACTCAATGTAGCATTGAGACAAACTGTTGAATCTTGGTAACTTAATTCCCCACCATTCCAGCAATAGAAAAATGTCTAGTAATTTTTCACAATGAATAGCAATATGAGTGATATCTTCAAATTACAAGGATCCTCTCAGACATAAATAGGACTCAGCTAGTCTTCTATAAATAAGCCAAAAATTAGTAGGTAATGCATTATTCAACAATTTCCACTAAAATAATATCTCTTTAGGAGTTAAATTTAGCTTCTTAATCCACTTGACGCCAATACATACATCCCCATGATTATTAGCATTATGAAATGCCATTGAAGCAATTGCCTTTCCAGAATTAAAAGCAAACTACTCTAACTGATCTCGATCTACCTCTTTATCAATATGAATACTACAAATTAATTCCTATAAATCATCAGAAAGAACTTATTTAGAGCCATGTTATTACAATATCCATTTTTTGTCCAAAAGAATAGAAACTGAACTATTTTGCAACTCTCGAGTATTGACCATAGTAGGCCACTTATTCAAACATCTATCTAAAATCCAATTACCATTGAGAATACTAATTGATTCTCCATTATTAACTCTCCATCTTGTAATATGTTTGAGGGAGGAAGCTCCATCTTTGATAATACACCATTTCGCCAACAAACATCTTCTCATAACATACTTCCAAATATCCTTAACATATTTGGCCATAATACCCTTAATAAGGATAGAGCTATTGTTATGAATAAAATTCCAAGAAATTCGAGCTTTAAGTGGCCCTTGCTTTTCCAAAGCTCCTTAAATACCAAACCCTCCTTGAATAATAGATTTACACAATATTTCCCAACAGATGTAGTGCATACCGTTCTTTCCATGCTCCTTATGCTAAATAAAGTTCCTACAACACTTATCAATGTCTTTAAGAATGCTCCTTGGAATAAGCAAATGAGTCATGATGAAAAAGGGAACCAAGGTATACATAATTTTAACCAACAATAATTTTTGAGCCAAAGAAAAAATTAATGAACCCCATGTATTAAGCTTATTCATGAATTTATTAAGAACAAATTCATAATCAAATATCTTCAACCTTCTAGTTGATATATTAACACCAAGATAAAAGAACTCATCCACTACATGGTAGTGTAGAATTTTTTTTAATTTCTTCTATTTCTTCTAATATATAGACTTCCTAAACATAGCCATTAACTTGTTATTATTAATCCTTTGACCTGTCCAGTTGCAGTAATCTGTCAAAATTCTACTAATATTCTTCGCATTCCTCAAAAAGCTTTAGCTGCAATTGCCACAAAATGTACAAGCAAATTGAGTAACCATTCACACACATAAGGGGAGAGTTTTTTTTTATTTAAGGGAAAATTTCTATTCTATGTATATCATACTGCATGATTTTAAATTAAACTGTATAAACTACTATGGCTTAATGGCTATTGTCAATGAACTAATCATATTCTATGATAACCATCGTAATGTATGATTTGTTTTTAGTTTGAAACCCTAGTTGCTAGATTAATTTAAGAAGTTTTTAAATCATGAATTTTTATTTGATCGTATTTTACGATTATATCGTATAATACAAATATTTGAATACTTGCTTAAATTAACCCTCATGATTATTCAATTAAATCAAGGCTTAATTACTGATTGGTTATATTGTATGACCTACTTCATTGTGTACAATGAACCAAGGCTATTTTTAGTCATCTAAAATATCATACTCGGGAAAAGGAGCTAGAAATGAAAAGGAAGAGAGAGAAGCTCCACAAAAGTAGGAAGGATTTTGAGGAAGGCTTTGAAGATTTCAGGTGCTTGTGTTGGGGATGGAAGAAGGTGGCCGGTCATCTAAGGATGAACGAAACACCAAAAATTTGCTTTCTACCGCGAGTCCAATTATGTTGGATTCAAAAGGTAGATCCTCCTTCAAACGCATTTCCCCTTTTCGAATTTTGGAATCTCCTCTAGTCATAAGGGAGGGAGATTTGAATGCAAGGCAAAAGCCTTTGCCATTTTCAGGCAAAGGTAAAGAGATTATTTCATCTTTGAGTGATAAGCTAAATCCTCTGTTGGCTATCATCTCTGGAGCTTATGATAAGGAGGCATCTTCTTCAGGAGGAGGTTTTGCTGAAATTTTGAAGAAGGATTCTATCACTTCTTCAAAAATGAATAATTCTAATGTGTGGATCAAAAAACCTCACATTAAAATTAATTTTAGTGGAAAACATGAAGATTTTGGAGATGCAAATGTTGTCAAATTAGACATAGAAAAGGAAATTTCTAATGTTCAACTTTTGAACAAATCTTTGGTTGTTAAAGTCCTTAGAAAAAATTATCCTTTTTCTAAGTGTTCTTTTGAATTAAGAAAGGAATGGTTGAAATATGGGGGATTTCATATTACATTGCTTGGTCTAGATTGGCTCCTTTGTTCTTTTCAGTCACTTGAAGCCATGAAGGAAGTTCTTAATGGAGGACCTTGGTTTGTAGGAGGGTTTGTGGTAGGTTTAGACAAATGGTCTCCTACCTTCTCACCTAATTCTTTGGATGGGATTTCAGCTCCAATTTGGGTTCATCTTCCTCATTTACCATTACATTGTTGGGATGAATCCAATATCACTAGAATTGTTTCTAGAATTGGAATTCCAATTTTATTGGATGGTAATATGTTTAGATGGGGGAGAAGAGAATATGCTAGAGCTTGCATTCGGGTAAATTTGAATTCAAAACTACCTTTTGGTACTTGGGTGGAAGGCTTGAATGGTAGATTTTTTTTGAAATTTGAGTTTGAAAATCTATCTTCATTTTGTTACAAATGTGTCAAGATTGAACATATTTATTCTGTGTGTCCAAATTCAACTCAAACACAAAAACATCTTGCTATTGATGGTGATTCCAGTTCTTCCATTGAAAAAAACCCTTATGGGCCTTGGATGCATGTGAAGTACAAGAACAAAAGAAAAACAATTCAAGAAAAAAAGAATTGTAATGTTTTCTCATTCAAAGTAAATTCAGATGGATGTGGTGTTAATGCAAATAATGAGGCCTTGGAAGAAAGTGAAGGTGACGGGTTCACTCGTGCAGAAATTTGCATAGATCCTTTGAGTAATCAAGTTGATGCTATTACTAAGGAAGGAGATGGAAGAACAATCATTCAAGGAGTAGATTCTATAATCAAACAGCCAATCATTGCTGAAGTGTTACAAATTTTAATCCACAAAATCAAGAACAAATCCAGGACGGTCAACTTTTGAATTCTGAAATTCCTGCTACCATGGTTGTACCCGAGGGAGCTGGTTGTAACAATCCAAATGGAGATGCTAATCAAAAGGGGATCGTTATTTCTGATAACAGATTCAGTGATTATTTGAATTCAAATCCAGAATTCAAAATTGCTGAAAGTATGGAAGTAATTATGCCTAGTAAAATTGGTGATTTTTTGAATTCATATCCTGAATTTAAAAATGCTGAAAGTGTGGAAGCTCTTAAGGAAGGAGTTTGTTTAGAAGAGGATTCTTTGGTAACAAACTATATCGATTCAACTATTGCTGCTGAATTAAAGGGAGTTCAAAATTCTGATTCTGAATTAAAAAATTCAGATTTTCAGGTGGATTGTGTAACAAATTCTGTTGTTGTAACAACTTTGGCGGCTGCTCCCAATTCTACAACAAGCCTTGATTTTAATAATAGTTTTGATAATTCTCCTCCATCAGCAATCAATTTGAATTTTAAGAAAACTATTTTTAAAAAAGACAAAAGTTTTTTTACCATAAAAAGTGATTCTTCCGGATCAAAACACATTCTGTTCAAAGAACTCCAAGCATTGGGTCCGGTCAAAGTTCTACCTAGAAGGAAGTTGGCTGATCACAAAGAGAAGAACGGTATGAGAAGTTCTTCTTCCCTATTATCCCACTAAATGCAAGAGTTTTTTCACGTGGATTACAACATTGTAAAGAGAGACTTCAAGATGGAGCAAATGATCTTAAAGTTGGGCATTTTTATTCCAAAGAGTTCTGACGTTCAAAGTTGGAAAAAGCTTTTTGAATATCTTTCAACGATATTCTTAAGTGATTTTAGGAAGTCCTTATTTAAATGTAATTTTCCTTTTTGCTTTACTTTCCTTTTTTTTAATTATAGTTTGTTATTTTAAATTTAGTCTAAATGTTTATGGGATCTTTACTACTTCTTATTCTCTAACTGGATGGGAACTCTGGGATACTAATCAACCCTCGGGTTGTTTAATACTTTGGTATCCCCTGCATCTCAACAGTTCCAAAATAGGAGATAGTGGATTTCTTAACATTTATATTAAGTTTAAAATTACAAATTTTGTTTCAATAAGGTACCTTTTTCTTGTTAAAAAAGGGACCATTAGCTTCATTTGCCTAGTTTGTATTAGGGTGTTTACTTTTTCATTTTAATGCAATTTCTGCATTTCTTCAAAAAAAAAAAATATCATACTCGATAATCTCTTGATTTTTAAACTAATCATACTGGACTATGTATATATCATATCAGATGATCTAAAGATTTTAACATATTATACAATACCATTTGAATTTTACCAAACAATGAATAGAGATGAATTTCACTCATCCTAGTGTTCGTCCCAAACAAATAAAAGAAATTTACCAAATCATATTGGATGATATTTGTATTATACTGTACGATGTCGTTCAGAATTGTTGTAATTTCTTGGTGAGAATTCTATTTTAGATCTTTGTTGTGTGATTTAAAATTTCATCACTTATGTTATAATAGTGTTTTAATCACTAGTTTCCTCTTTAAGTTAAGTTATTTTTTGAAAAAAACAAAATTAATTAGAATTATGGTTTAGGATTTATTTTTTATTTCAAAAAATACCAATTCTCCGCCCCCTCATAGCGCATATCGTACTTTTAATCCCCTCACACTCATTCTACCACACGCACAAACTCACCTTCTCCATCCTCTCGCAAGCTCTGAATCTTTAAAAAAGCTCCCTCTAAAGAGTACCTTTAGTTGTCACATTCCTCTCTCTCTCTCTCACTTTAATGAATAACAACATTATTTATATAATAGGCTTTAAAAGACCTTAAAATTCAAATTAACCATTTTTATTTGTATAGTATGATCACAAATTGTACACTAGAATCACGGATCATACACTACGATCAGAGATCATACACTACAATCACTTTAAAATAGCTTTAATTTTTATACAAAGGAGTATAAACAAGTAACAATTTTTTAATGCATCGTACATTACGATACAAATATCATCCAATATGATATACTTTATTTCTTCCATTTGTATAGGACAAATGCTTGGATGACTAAAAATTTTCTTTGTTTATTATTCGGTAAGATCCCATTTGTACACTATGATCGCTTAAAATTTTTAAAGTCTTCTTATATGATGTATAAATTGAACAGTATGATTAGTTCAAAAAATTAATGTTTCATTCAGTACGATCTTTGGTACGACAAAAAAATGCCTAGGTTTATCGTATGGTACAATCTGATTCGTATAGTTTGATCATCAATTATTAATTAAACCATAATTTAATTGACTAATCATGAGGGTTAATTTTAACAAGTTTACAAATATTCGTATAATATGATTTACATCATATAGTATGATATGTTCAAAATTCAAATATTAAAAACATGCTTAAATTTATCTGGCAGCTTAGGATTAGGGTTAAAAAAAAATCATATAGTATGATCACGATCATTCAGTATGATTAGTTTGCATAAGTTATCCATTAAGCCACATTATATCGTATAGTATAGTTTAAAATTATATATTACGATCTACATAAAAATTAATTTTTTCTTAAAAAAGAAACTTGCCCCCTTTGTATATGCATGATCGTTTAATCTACATACACTATTTTGTGGCCAGAATCAAGAAATAAAAAACTAAAGAAAATAAAAATTATAGACTCCTGCAAATCCATTTCTACCCATCCTTGAGTCTTCCGTTGTCTTGAGCAAAGTGTAATCTCACTGAAATATTATTACTCAAAGAAAATAATAACATCAAAAATATTTAATGAAGAATGAAATAGTTCAAACATTTTTTTTTTTCATCATCAAAATCACAGACTAGGGATCATGAATTATAACAAACTTATCCCTCACATTCAATCTCACCTTCGCCTTCCTCTCATAAACCCTTATTTCTTCTTAAAAACTCCCTCTTAGAGTTCCTCATTCATTCATGTTCCTCTCCCAACATTATTTTAAAAAAAAAAATATTTATTTTCATAATAGGCTTTAAGAAGCCCTATAAATTCAAGTTAACCATCACTGTTTGTATAGTATAATCCAAGTTCATATAGTATGATTAGATCTAAACTAGTCCCATCTAGTACCATGTAAATAGTTATTCAAATTAGTGTTTAAATTTTATGAACACATTGTACATTAACATCTAGAGATCATCCAGTTCAATATTTTTGATTTTCTCAATTCATATGGGATGATTCTTGGGATGACTGAAAGTCATCTCAATTAGTTGTTCCATATTGCTTTCATTGGATAGTATAATTACTTACTTTTAGGTAAATTAACTAGTATGATATGAATATCATACAATACAATTAGTTCAAAAATCATAGTTTCATCTAGTACGATATTCGAGAGAACTAAATGCATCTCTACTTGTAGTTTTATACGATCGACATCATACAATATGATTAGTTCAAAAATTAAGGTTTCATTTCGTATAATCTCTAGGATGACCAGATTACATCTTTGTAAGTCATCTGTTATGATCTACATCGTATAATTTAACTGACTATCTTTAATTAAACCATGATTTGATTGACTAATTATAAGGGTTAATTTTAGTAAGATTTTAAATATTCTTATAGTACTATTAGTTCAAAAATCTAACTTAACTTAATATGGGTCTAGGATTTTTAGATTCAAATGAATCGTATAGTATGATCCAGATCATATAGTATGATTAGTTTATAGAATCTAATTTTTCAATTATCCATTAAGCCTATTTTTAGATAGTAGATTGTATAGCATGATTGAAAATTGTACAGTATGATTTGTTTAAAAAATTTACTTAAAAATCATTTTGTCCTCCTGTATGTGTGTACATGTTTACCAATTTGCATACAATTTTTTGTTCCCAAACTCAAGAAATAAAAAATAAAGAAAATAAAAATTATAGACTTGTCAACATCCTATTCAACCTAATCTTGAGTCTTTTATAGTCTTGAGCGGTATATATCTTACCAAAAATGTTAGCACTCACTGACATAAGTAATATCTAAAATATATAAGGAAGAACATAATAATTCAATTAATCTTTTTTTTTTATTAATTTTTTGTTTTTTTTTGGTAAAAACCAATGGTGGGGCCTCTGCGTTAATATAAGAGAAAAATTACAGAGTCCATAAAGGGCCCTCAAGCTCGCTAATGCTCAATAGAGCTATAGAAAGAAACTAAAAAAATCCTTAGAGCTCAAGGTCCCTACTATGAAAAAATATAAACATACCTAGGTACAATCTACCGAGCACAAGAATGAACACCCTAAAATAAGGAAAGCACCAAAAACTAGCATTAAGCTCCAGGTTCCCTTCAATCAATCTTATTTGTCATTATGAAATTCACAGATTAGGGATGGATTAAAATAGTTTTATTCCTTAAGTTCAATTTGATTGAATGATCCATCAAATGAGAGATTTAGGCTCTATAATTTTATGTGTTAATTATGCTTAGGGTAAGAATTTTGAGCCTCTCATTGCACCCCCTCCCTTGCCTTATATAGTGAGCTGGGTTTTTTTAAGGTAACCTAGTGGTTTCCTTTAATTATTTGGTTAACAGCCTTAGGGGATTCTTTGTGGGACCAAATTAAGTGGGTTTGGGCCTTTAGGTCAAGTTAACTATTGGCCCAAGTTTCATTAGAATTAGTACCCATATGGTCTACCAACGAGGGAACCCACAATCAGCCCTATGATTTGACCTAAGACATTAATTAATTCCTATAAAATTAAAAAAAAAATGCACATAAGGTATCTAATTACTCATAAAGAAACC
Organism: Dendrobium huoshanense; assembly: GCA_016618105.1. Lineage (NCBI taxonomy): Eukaryota > Viridiplantae > Streptophyta > Magnoliopsida > Asparagales > Orchidaceae > Dendrobium > Dendrobium huoshanense. The sequence continues at coordinate 66,655,630 of CM028353.1, forward strand.
CTTAATCCATGAAAGAAAATCCCCATGATGAGGCTTTTAATTTATTATTAATTTAATTTTTAATAAATATCCATATTTAATTAGATTAATTATTTAAAAAAACATTAAAACCTCCAAAAAATTCCATGAAACATAAAAACATTTCCTTAGGTAATTTTTGATCTTTGGGGGTCACGTTAAAGAGCTTGGAAATGATTTGGTTCAAAATCATCAAAATCTAAACATCCCTACTAATTAAATAATTTTTAAATTCCAAAAATATCACAACTTTCAAAAATATCTATTAATTATAAAGAAACCAATTAAATCAAAATTAGTTCCATTAAACTCTAATTAAAATATAGTATTTTTTTTAAATATCAAACCTTCAAAATTTAGTCAAAGTCAAAAAGTCAACATTTTGATTAAATATAGTTCAAACTTGGTCAAAACTTCCAAAATTTGTAGCTTAATTTTAAAATTTTCAAATTGAGCAAACTTAGAGTCTAATTACTCATCTTAAGCTCTAATATTTAGGAAAAATATAAAAAATTTTAAATTTGCTTCAATTCTAAAAGATAACTTTGACACCTTATTTAATACATTTACATAATTCTAATAATTCTAAAATCCTTGAATTTTAATAATTAACTCATAATTTTAGAAAATTTAAATTTAATCATCAAAATTAGTAATCAACACTATTTATCAAATTTTATCTACCTTTAATCCTAAATAAATTAAATCATTCTAATTAACACCAATTACTAATAGGTAACATTGTCCTATGAGGCTATTAGCTTAGCCCCAATTAAGGTGAAATAAACATCATGGTCATATTGAGTAACAAAAGTAGTAACCATTTAACAATTAAAATATACATAAATAAAGCTTTGATATGTTAATATCTAAAATCAAACATAAATTTTTCCTTTGACCTTTAACAAACTCGAACACTAGATAACTTCAATAAATTTCCTAGTTTAGGGGATACCAAAGCCATATAGCCTACCTCAAACAATTTAAGTGGCTTGCTAGGAAAAATAAATCTAGTCTAGGCTATTCTAATGTTTACTCTTTACTACTATTGTTGTGACTTAGTATACAAATCTATGCTTTTTGTATCATGTGAGTTTTTTATGATACCAAAATATTTTAGTGTTGATTAATATTTCTCCTAACACATATTAGAAAAATTATGCTTGTATTTTTGGTGTGTACTAATTTTTCAGGGCAATTATACTTAAACTATCGAAGACTTCAAAATGGATTAGATTAGGGTTTCTTGCAATTGAAGTATATACTTTTCTATTTTTCTTGAGTTTGAGAGATTGTGATTGTAATTGGATAATCGTGTACACACACACTGGGCGAGTGAGTTAAAACTTGTATTTTTAAACTAATCATACTATATAATTCTTGAATCATACTAGATGATTTATCCTTAGTGTTCCTCTAGAAAGAAGTTAATTGATCATGCCTTGGAACTTTCTTTTATAATATTTGTATTGTACAAACATTGGTTCATACAGACAATATCTAGAGTAGAAAATAGATACGTAGAAGTTCATTCCAGACGAACTCTCCATTTTCTCAACTGACCATACTGTACAAAATGCATTTCATACATATGACATCTAGAGTATGAAATGGGTGCGTACTAGTTTGTCCCATATAAATAGGTAAATGTTTTGAACTATTTATACTATACAAAATTAGTTTCATACATATGACATCTAAAGTATGAAATGGGCTTGTCCATATTTATACCTTACGAAGCATGATTTGATTTAAACAGTTTATATTGTATGATGTGGGATTCATACAGATGATGATCAGAGTATGAAATAGGTTGGTATGAAATCATACCATATGAACTTGTTCAATTTTGATCAGTATGTATTATGCGATATCAGTTCATACAGACGACTAGCTGAGTATAAAATCAATTCATTCATGATTCTACATGGAGTTTTTGAACTGTTTGTATGTTTGAAGTATGATCATACTGTATGATCCATGATAGTTAAATTGAAAATTTCAATATTATAGATAGTTTTTCCTGTCTTTTATATTTAAGAGTCCTAAAAGCTGATTGACACTAACGCCTACTATGAATTTCTTTTAAGAGTACACTTGGAGAGTGTTTGGGAGGGTGTCTTGGGATTGGAGAGCCAGAGATCTTTTTAGAGGGATTTATGAGGGGATGCACATGGATTCCCATTGGTGAGGATCTCTTGCTTGTTCTTCAAAGTTCTTCACTACTTTCTTGAATACTCTTAAAAGAGGATTTTTAAATGGGATTCAGTACTCTACGGATACCAAGAGGGTGTGAAAGGATGATAGTTCTCTAGCAACACCAGGAGAGTGTGAAAGATTGCTAATACTCTTTCGACACAAGGAGGGTGTAAAAGGATGCTTATACTCTGCCATCATAAGGAGAGTAAAAAAGGATGATGGTACTCTATTGCACCAGAGATTAGTGGAAGAAATATTAATTATTAGGGCTTCTCCACCTTGTTGTGGGAGTAAAAGGAGAGTCACTTTGGTATAGTGCAATACCTGAAGAGGGTGTCTATAGGGAGTGGACGTAGGTCTAGTTGGAACAAACCATTATAAAATTATGTGTTCTTCTGATTTTACTTTTTTACTATATTTTTATTTTCTACAAGTTATTATTTTATGGTTGAAAAATATTTTTGAGAGAAATTTATCATTATGATTTAAAAATCTTAAATTAATCTTCTAATTGACCAAAAAATGTTTTAAATAACTAATTCATCCCCCTCTTGGTTAGCTTTGGGATAAATCTATTAGGTCTAACAACCTATTCGGACATACAAGTTATATTAGGGCCTACTTTTAAAAATTAAGATTTAAACAAGCTTTTAAAAATGACCATGCTTCTTTTGGAAATTGTAACACAACCAAAGGATATTCGATCACTAGGTAATCACTATTTGATAACATGTCTTTCATCTTTTAGAAAATATGTAAGTCTAGTTTTCCTTAATCTCTTAACTATTACATATGGATTTTAGTACAAGAAGGCTACACTAGACCAACTAGACTTGTAGATGACATTATAATTGAAACATTACTTACTGATTGGATAGTAGAGAAAAAATAATTAGCTTAGTTGAATGCTAAATATTTAAATAACTTTTTTGTGCACTTAAGTCTGAAGACTATATGCCTGTTTCAACTTGTAAAATAAAAAAAGAAATTTAGGATAGACTTTATATAATTTATGAAGGAAGTAATGAAGTGAAATAGACTAGATTGAATATTCTACTACACGACTATAAACTTTTTTATATGAAATCAATTGAATCAATCACTAACATGTTTACTCGATTTACATAGACAATCACTTCATTGCATATATTAGGTAGGGAACTAATGAACTCTAAGAAAGTAAATAAAAATCATTATTATTTTCCTACTGCATATGATATAGAGATAACTGCAATAACTGAGTCAAAAGACTTAAATGATTACACTATTGACAAACTACTTGGATCACTGATTGCTTATGAGCAAGGAATGACTCAAAGTTGGATTGATGTAGGTGATAAGCAGAAGAAGAAAAAAATTATGTTAAAAGTGAATGACTCAAAAAGTGATCAGTTTCAACCTGAGCATGAATATGATATTTCCTTAATGATAAGGCAATTCAGAAGTTTCCTTAAGAGGAAGCAAAGCAAATGTTAGTAGTGGAAGAAGAGTAAGTTCCACAAAAATGAAAAAGTTTCTAATGATGTAATTTGCTATAAATGCAAGAAGCCTAGACATATCAAATCTGATTGCCCAAATCTCAAAGCTAATGCTAGAAAGGAGAAGGTTGAGGAGAAAACTTATAATAGGAAGGGGAAGAAAAGATTACAAAGAATATTATAGGTAGACTCAGGTTCATATTTTTCAAAAATAGAAGCAGAGGAGAAAGTTACAAACTTGTGTTTAATGGCCGATAAGCTTGATCAGCCAGATCAAGAGAAAATATGTGATTAACCTCTTATGAATTACTTAAAGTTTCTTAGAAAATTCATACTACATATCGGAAACACAAAAAGCTGCATGCTAAGTTGAACTTAGACTTTTTAAATTTATAAAAAGAGAATGAAATCTTATAAAAGATTGCGCATTGATTGATAACAACCACATAAAATTATTGAATGAATTTGATGATTTAAATAAAAAGCATGAACTAATAAAATCATCACATACTGAACTTGAAAATGATTTTAAAATATTTATGGATGAATTTGTTGTAGAGAGCAATATTGGAAATTTAATAATGCTATTTTAAAAAGTGTTAACTTATATTTTAAAGTGTAATTGAAAGCTCTTAAGTAAAATAAGACACCCCTTACACTTGATAATTTTCTAATCCTGATCAGAATCCTAAAATTTAAAAACCAAGTAAAAGATAGTATAAGCCACGTAGATTAATAAATTAATTTTTTATAGTTAAATATTTTGTCTTGTGGAATGATTGGTCATATTTTTCACACATGCAATATTCATAGTAAATCATATATACTATGAAGTCCTTAGATGCATAATTCACAGCATATTAAATATGTGCATCTTGATTATTATTGCCAAAAGGTGAACCCAAACTTGTTTGGGTTCCCAATTCAAACATTTGATCATTTTATAGAATTTCTCTCATATAAGACCTCATGAGAGCATTTGGTTCCTAAAAAATAGATGTTTGAAGTATATGACTAAATACATGACATAATTTATATTGCTGGAAGCTAAAAATGGAGGCAAGGTTACACTAAGAGATAATAACATAAGGAATATGGTAGGTACAAGTATGATAAGCAACAAGAATAATTTTTGCATTAAAAATGTATTATTGGTAGAAGGCTTACAACATAACTTGTTGAGTATTAGTTAGCTATGTGATAAAGGTTATAGTGTAAAACTTTTTCCCACAAGCTGCATAATAAGCCAAAATGGAATTGATATATTGCATGGTAATAGGGTAAATAATATGTATATGCTCGATTTAAATTTTGTTAAATCTTCTAAAGATTTTTTGTCTCAAAATAATTACTAATGAATCATGGTTATAGCATAGGAGACTTTGTCTTGCAAGCATAAAAAATCTTAGTATGATTACCCAAAAAGAGTTGGTTAGAGTTATACCTAAATTAGACTTTTCTAATGATCACCTATGTTATGCATGTTAATCAGGAAAATTGGTTAAATCCTCCTTCCATTCCATTAAGGATCTTAGAACTAACAAACAATTGGAAGTCATACATATGGATCTTTTGCGACCGATTAGTATTGTAAGTCTAAGAGGTAAAGTTTTTGGAATCGTAATAGTTGATGATTTTTTTAGATTAACTTGGGTTAAGTTTTTTAAATAAGAGTGAATCATTTGGGAAATTTTGAAGCTTTTCTACTTAGATTCAGAGGAAATTAGGGTGTGAGATTTTATTAATTCAAAGTGACCATTGAGGAGAATTTGAAAATGAAAAATTTAAAGATCTTTGTAAAGAATATGAAATTGATCACAAATTTTTAGTACTTAGTTCCCCTCAACAGAATGGGGTTATTGAAAAAAAGAATAGAACATTAATAAAAGTTTCTAGAGCCATGTTGATAGAATACTCACTTTTAAAATATTTTTAAGCTAAAGCGATTAGTACGACTTATTATATTTTGAATAGGTTGTATATTAGATCCATGTTGAATAAGAAACCCTATAAACCTCTTAAGGGGAAAACACCTAATATTTCATATTTGCATGTTTTTGGATGCAAGGTGTTCAGTCATAATAATAGCAAAACTTCTTTTGGAAAATTTGATCTTATATCTGATGAATGAATTTTTCTTGGATATTCTAGTGTTGGAAAATCCTATAGAGTTTTTAACAAGAGAATTTTGGTAGTTGATGAGACTACACAAGTTATTTTTGATTAATATGACATTTTGGAAGAACCAACGTTGGAAGAAGATCATATTGAAAATATATCTCAAGGAATTAAAAAGTCAAATTTGAAAGAGAATGTTGGATCAGAAAATAATTTGTCTAGCACAGACTTAGCAAAGAAGTGAATCATTCTACCTATATATCGATGATTGAACACACTAATATAAATTAATTACTTTTAGATGAATTTTAGATTTTTGACATGTAGGAAGAACTAAATCAATTTGTTAGAAATAATGTTTGGAAATTAATTAAAAGGCCTAAGGATCAAAGTGCTGTTGGAACCAAGTGGGTGTTCAAAAATAAAATGAATGATTTAGGTGTTGTAATTAAAAACATGGCAAGATTGGTGGATAAGGGGTATAATCAAATAGTAGGGATTGATTTTGAAGAAACTTTTTTCCCTATAGCAAGACTTGAAGCAATTAGGGTTTTGTGAACTTTTGTCTATTTTAAAGGTTTTATATTATATTAAATAGATTTTAAGAGTGCCTTTATTAATGGGGTGATACTGGAGGTTATTTATACTGAGTAACCTCTAGGTTTTGAAAATTCTAAATTCCTTATTCATATATTTAAATTAAAAAAAGCATTATAAGGACTAAAACATGTACCTAAGTTTTGGGGTGAAAGGTTAAGCATTTTCTTATTAGAATGATCATTTATGAAATTAAGTGTGGGCACCACTCTAGTTTTAAAAAGGATAAGAGATGACATACCCATTGTTCAAATATATGTTGATGATATCTTATTTGGATCTATGAGTAAAAATCTTTGTGATGATTTTTTAAAAATAATGAGTGAATTTGAAATGAGTTTAATGGGAGATTTGAGTTATTTTCTTAGTTTTAGCATAACAAAAAATGAGGAAGAAACTTTTCTTAGTCAGCCAAAGTATATTAAGGACATCATTGAGAAATATAAATAGGACAATTCTAAACCACTGAGTACACCAATGAAATCCTTAATGTAATTATATAAGGACTCTAAGGGAAAATCTATAAATTTAGAGAAATAATTAGATCTTTATTTTACTTAACTGCTAGTAGACCAGATATCAAGTTTAGTGTTTATTTGTGTGCTAGATTTCAATCCAATCCGAAGGAATTATATTTGACAGCAGTTAAAAGAATTCTTTTTTTTTTTTTGAAGAAAGCAGGAATGCTATATTAAAGATAAAACTGAAAGAAAATTACAGGATAATAATATCTGACTCCTTCTCTAACATATTGATAAAAGAAGGAGGGATATAGTTCCAATTATGTTCATCCAAAAAAAAAGACTCAAAACAAGCATAATTACTACAATGTTCAGCTAGCTTATTTTTCTCCCTACCAACACAAGAAAATATAACTTGATTGAAATATTTATTGAAAGAGAGATTAATAGCACTTTTGTTACCTGCCTTCATTTCTTTCTTGATGATTTTGATAACATTTTTGTTATCCCCTTCAATAATCAAGCCTTTATAATCCAACATCCAATCTTTGAATATGTGCCTCAAATTAGTGATGGCTTGTAGTTCCAAAGCTCTTGAATCCCAATGAAAGAGTTTGGTATTGAAAGCCAAAAGTAGTCTGCCTTGATGAACTCGAAATACTCCTCTGATACCCGCCTTATAGGAATTATGAAGAGCTGCATCTATATTGACCTTGATCCAATCAGGTGGAGGAGGATGCCAAGAATTGAACAACCTAGATGGTTGGTTAACATCCTCGAAGCCTGAATTTAAGCATAAACTGTTACTAAAAATAGCTGTGTAGCTAACAGCCTCAGAAGCTGTGAAGAACGGAGTAAGAGTCTTCCTCTTATGAACAAACTGATTCCTGCTCTCCATGATAGATAAATCGTATTACAAAAAAGATTTATCATCCATAAGCTTTGTTTATCAAGCCAGCTATAACAATTTTCGACATAATCAAAGATTGGAAAACCAAATCCCCAAAGATTCAGGATATCAAAAACTTCATATAATTTTCTGCAACCACGAACAATGTGTTCCAGATCTTCTATCTCACAACCTCTAGGACATTTATTAGTTCCTAGTAATCTTCTATAGCAAAGAAATTTGTTCATTGGGATTGCATTATGGAAGATTCTCCACCAAAATATTTTAACTATAGGATTTATTTTGGCTTTGCTAAACAAAACCAGAGAGTTATTAACAAAGAAATCATTATCCATAACTTCAGAAGACAAGCCTATAATTTTTTTCCCAGAGAATTTGTGAATAAGTTCTGTTTTTCTTCTTCAAGATCAGAATTAATGTCCATATCATAAATGATAAGTACCAGTTCTTCCCCAAATACTTTCTTCAGCTCCGAGATGTTCCAATTCTCATTAGATATAAAATTATCAACTGTGGAATCTTGTTCAATAAGAGGATTTATAAATGTAGGCCATTTCATCAAACATTTATCCAAAATCCAAGTGTCATGTAAAACACTAATGGACTTGCCATTGCTAATACTTTTTCTGATAATAGGATTCAAAGATCTCCAACCATTACAAATCAACTTCCAAGAGCTAGAACCCCTATTTCTGTCTGAAACTATTTCCTGAATCTGACCATATTTAGGATAGAGAATTTTGTACATGAAAGACTCTTTCTCTTGAATATAACACCAAGCTAGTTTGGCCATAAGAGGACCTACCTTTTTGATGCAGGAATTGATACCAAGTCCTCCCAGATTCTTTGGTTTACACATCAAATCCCAGTTAGCATAATGAAGACCTCTAGAACCGTCACTTTTTTTCCAAATAAAATCCCTGCTCATTTTGTCAATTTCCTGCAGCACCTTCTTAGGAATTAAGGAAAGAGTGGAATGGTAAGTAGGATAAGAAAGTAAAACAAAATTTACTAGTGTAATTCTTCCAGCTATGGAGATTAGTAGTTAAAAGAATTCAGAGATATCTTTTGGAACTGAAAACTTAGGTATTTGGTATCCTAAGTACAGATCTTCTTTTGAAATTATTAAATATTATGATTCAAATTTTGCATGATGTGGGTTGATAAGAAAAGTACTTTTGAAACCTATCAATTTATAGAAAACTCTTTAGTTTGTTGGTCTAGTAGAAAATATAACTTGATAGCCCTTTCTACTACTAAAGTAGAATATATTGCCTTAAGTAATATTGTGGCACATGTTCTTTGGTTAAAACAATAACTAATTAAGTTAGGATTTTCTATTATCATAATTAGGATTTTCTGTGATAATATAAGTAACATATTGATTTCAAAGAATCATATTCAACATTCTAGAAATAGGCATATTAATATAAGGCATCACTTCATTAGAGATCATATAGCTAAAGGTAAAATTGAATTGTAACATATTGTTACTGAGAATCAACAGACATATATGTTTGCAAAACCACTGGCTTTTGACATGTTTAGCACCTTAAGAACCATATTAGGTATGATTAATCTTAATGCTTAAATTGAAATTTTGTAAACTTGATTTATTCTGTAATTATATGTTTATCTATTTTCTTTATTTGTTAGTTACTGTTTGTTCATTTGTGTGTTTTTATTTTATTTATTGTGATTATTTTTGTTTTAATATTTTATTGTTAGCATTTTATTTTCAATTTTTGCATGTCATTGGATTTCAAGTTATTGGTTTTGAAAAGGTTTTTTGTTTATCATATCTCATTTTAAGTGTTCTCTTCATATTGTATAAAATGTTTTGTACTGTATAAATTCTATAGCATTTACAAAATAATTTTCTATGTTGATCACATGAAATTAAGTTTTTCATTGAATTTCATGCTGTACGATGTCAATATCATCTATATAAAATGTTTTGTTTCATCTGTATGATTGGCGATGATTTTCTAAGTGTTTAGTTATTTTGTTAGATCATACGTATTAAATTACTTTTCTTTTATACAATCCTCTTATCATATTATCATGTGACTAACCATAATAAAATGATCTTTAATTTTCATCATCTTGGAAAAATAGGTGTTCGTATGTACGATCATTTGGTCAAAAATTATGTACGAAATGATGCCTTGAAAATGGCATTTTATGAAAAGGCATTACATTTATGGTCGTTTCCATTCATATATACAAAATAATTTTTGTCCCATAATATTTTTGAATCGTACATATGATCCACATTTTGTACTGTAAGATAGGCTATTTTTTGTTTAAAGAGAATGGTCTTAGATAAGTTTTTCTTCATATTCTTTTTTGTGCCCAAACCTTCTCGAGTCCAAATCTTATGAATAGTGAGCAGTAGCAAATAGCCTCATACTTGTAAGGGCTCATCCTCCCGATATATCAAGGATGATAACATTCCTTCTAAAGAGAATAAGGAAGCTTTTGATAGGTATTTTGCTACCAAAAAAACCCATTCTCAACTCCTCATTCAGAGTGATATCAACGTTTTTGTCATCTCCCTATTTGCCTCAACCCAGTTTTCCTTCATCCCTAATTTATGCCTACCATCATGAAACTTATCAAATGTTCCTTATAAACATGAAGGTAAACCAAGTTCATAATAGGATTTCCTCATTTGTCTTTAAGCAGCATGTAGAAATCACTAAGGAAGATTTAGGCAACTTCCTTCATCTTAGAACCTATGGAGTTAGAGCACACACCTTAACCTCTAGAGAAGGTTTTGACTAGTTAGAAATAAACCATACTCTTATAGGTGTTGCCCAAGAATGCCATCTGTCTTGAGTGTACACTCTTAATAAGACTTTTTGAATTATCTAGCATGTCTTAAAAACCTCTATCATTTCCAAAGTTGGTGATTCCTTAAACTTGGATCCTCTTTTATCCACTATCACATACTTGATTATGACTAAAACACCTTTTGATGAAGCCAAACTAATCACAAACTACATTTATAAACTTTCCAATATTGGATTTCCTTACAATAAGAGGAAGAAAAATGTGGCTTTAGGATACTTAGTTTCCTCTATCTTAGAGAAAAAGTACAACCTAATCCATCCTGATCCACCCACTAAACTTTCCATTTTATTCACTGATGCCTCTTTTTGGCCACTCTTTAGTCAGGATCAAAGTTTAGAGGTAGAAGATTCGAAGGGAGAAGAAGTAGCCCCAGCTCCAGCACCTACACTTACACTTGGACCTAACCAAAATTTTTACCAAGAAATGGTCTAGTATTTTGATAGAATGGAAACTCATTTTGATCAACACTTTGATCAAATTGAGAATCACGTGAATTAGCAAGATACGAGATACAACAAGGACATGGGTTTGATCTTTGGCTAATTTGACTTGGTTAACACTAAGGTTGCTATGATCAGTAGTTACTTTATAATCTTCAACCCTACACCTCTAGATTAAGGGCCCTCAAAATGTTAGTTATACTTATGTGTTGTAGTTGTTGATGAGTTTATATCTCTGTTGTTAAGATGTTTTTCCTATGATTTCAAAGATTTTATGTGTTAGTGTCTTTATATGTTGTTCTTGCATTTCTGGGATGATGTAATGTTAAATGAAAAAGGTATTTGTATGTATTTTGGATTATAAATGAAATGTTGGAATGTTGTCTTAATGTGCATTGAAATTTCACTTCTTGAAATATTTATGTTTTTAGAGAGAAATATTTTGTAGTTGTTCTCTATAATGGAATTTTGAATTATTTTGGTCTTCAAATTAATATCCTTGTAAAATATACTCTCTTAAAAGTTTAAATTACATTATAATTGAATATAGATTAGAAGATCAACTTCATATTCTTATAGACTAGTATTACTTATCTATAATTATTGCAAGATTGATGTTTTATTTTTATTTTATTCTTTATCAATGTATTAGTTTTTATTAAATATTCAAATTTGAGTTATGATTTATTTATATTAGAGAGATCAAAAATATTAAAAAATGCATAAAGCATGCCAAACTTGAAAAGATGTACAACATGTGCCACTTATTTAGAAAAGATGCTCAATATTTGTAAAAGTGGAAAGACGCACAAAATTAGCCCAAACTGAAAAGATGCACAACGTGTGCCAAAAAAATAGAAAAGATGAGCAATGTCGGCAATCAAAAAATCTATATTGTTCTTTTCTTTATTGTTCTATCTCTTATTCAATTCTACATAATTGATAATCATCTTCACTATTGAATTAAAAAATAATTAATCTTTATTTTATCCTTATTATAATAATTATTTTAATTTTGATTTGTCTAAAATGAACAGTGAACTTGGTTGACTTTTGTTATCTTAGTTTTTCTTTAATTTCAAATTTGAGATTTTATTTTATTAGTATTATGTAATTAATATTGTATGTGCAATTAGTTTAAAATATTATTCTTCATTAATTTTGATTCAACCATATAAACTTTTTATTTCAAGATGTACTTTCCTTTTTGTTATTGTCAAATGGGAGAGTTATTAGTTATTATTATTATTTTTTTTAATAGAAACTCACGACAGGGCCTACGTATTAATTAAAAAAAAAAAGATTACACAGTCCTTAAAGGGAACTCAAGCTTACTACTCCTCTGAAGAGATACAAAATTAAAAGCAAAAAAAACTAAAAGCTCGAGTTCCACACTAAGCAAAAGTACAAAGAATCATAGATACATTCTATCGTGTACAAGAGAGAGCACCCAAAAAAATATAGAGCTACAAAAAATAACAATCAACTCTAGCATCCCCATGAACAAATCATCACCATGATCATCTGCACTATGCAAATTATGCAAAAAGGGGTAATAAATAGAAAAAGAAATAGCAAAAGTATTAAAAGAGATTAAGATAATAACACTGATAAAAACACCAAAAACCACGAATAGGTAAGCAAGCCAAACTAAGAGGGTACCACCCAATAATCCACCCACTCCGATACATATAGAAATTCATAAGAACACTAATCCCCTATATCTAAAAAATCAATAAAAAATTAATCCTCCAGTGTATAATATCACAATAAAACCAACAGTTCTCCATGAGCATAACAATTAATCAAACCCTAACAAAATGATGGGACACAATAGCAGGCACCCAGGAAAACATGAAAACCACCACATAAGAAAACTTATAGAACTAGTAGAACAAAATCTAGTAGGCCTCAAGGATCCAAAAACACATGCCAAAGATACTACAATAAAAGGAAAAACACTTAAGATGGAAGGCACTCCAGCTTGGACGATACATCCACAAAATAATTCCAGGAAGAAGGGATAAGACCAGCCACCTAAGAAAGTCAAACTAATGGACCATACAAGAAAAATGGGAAGGCTACAAGAAGCACAGCAAGGCATCCAACCCAAAACAAACAACCACAAAACTATTAATCAATGACATAAGGTAAACCAATATTATCCAAACTTAACATGCCTTTCACATGAAGAGGAAGATTAGAAACCACGAAAACCTCCATAGAATCCAAACCACAACCCCACCAAGCAATAGAAAGAGCACAGGCATTTCCTTCCATAAGAACAACTGAGAAATAGTAGTTTAGAAGACTTAATAAATTCTTAATGTCCCTTAAGTAAAACAAAGCAAATGAAAAAATAGTATCATCCCTCAAGGTAAACGACTTATAACAGTAAGTAGAACCAACCTCAACCATAATATTAATATAATCAAGGGGAAAGTAAAGATTTAAACCATAAATAATCACAAAGGTGGTAGCATAATTGACATCACATCTAAGTATAGGACCATCAAAAGCCAAAATATAATTACCATAAGAGTCTCTGATGACACCACCACAGCCTTTAATATAATTAAAGATAACCACAAGAACATTTAACTTAAAGAAGTTGATAGGAGGCTTCCTCCAAGAAATACTCCTAGGAGCTTTATGAATAATATTCACCTCCAAGCTAATAACAAGGTCAACCATAGAAAGGTATTAGGTTTTGAAATTCTTGATAAAGTAATTTAGCTGAGTAAAGAGCCACAATCTTAACTTTAACATTTTGAATGATTCTATGGTGGTTCATAGCCACAACATTGAAACAAGAATTATTCCTATCCAATCATAAATACCAAATGATAAGGGAAGGAATAACATTCCACATATGACCATTGGAATTAACAAACCAATAATTAAGTAAGGAGTAAATAGAGGCAGTAGCGTTATAGAAATTTAAATGGAAAATTTCATCAAAATAAGTCTAGAATTTGATAGTAAAAGATCAAGAAAAGAAAAAATTATGCATATTATCCATATGATAATAATATTGACATTTAGACAAAAGGATAAAACCTCTTTTAATCAAATTATCATCCGTAGTGATAAACTTATATAAAATTCTCTAGATAAAAATAGAAACAATAGGAATACTTGTATGCCATAACATATTGAAAATCTTAGATGACCCTTTCTTATCTCTAAAGGAATGCCACGCAACCTTTAATCTAAAGTTTCCATCTTTTGTCAAAGCACATAATTGAACATCCAAAGATTTAATGTTCAATGGCATCTTAAGAAGTTGCTGAATAATAAAATTAGGAAGAACATTAGAAAGTTTCTCAACATCCTAACCAGTATCCATAAAGAAATAGTTAACCTTCATAGTAGCATTGGAAGAAGTATTTGTAATAGAATCAATGGAATGGCCCCCCAACCAATGATCCTTCCAAAAGAAAGTATTACCATTACTAAGACCCCAAAGAATAACTTGCTGAACAACCCATTTAACTTTGTACATACACTGTCAAACTTTAGAATTTCCTTTACTAAAGCAACACATGGTGGGATGCTTCCCACCATAATATTTAGCAACCATAAAATTAGGCCAAAGGCTTGAATTAGTACAGAAATTATACCATAACATAAAAGAGAATGAGTATGTAAAATTATTCATAGACTTAAAACCCAGAGCCTCTTCATCCAAAGTACCAAAACATTTATCTCATGAGGGCTAGTGGATTTTGGAATTACTACTAGCACCTTTCCAAAACAATTTTTTAAAAAATCTTTCAATCTTGTTACACAGCTTGAGTGGGAAGCAAAGTATAAAAACTATAAATACAAAGAATACTCTAGATAAGAATTAACCTACCTAAAAAGCTTAAAAAGTTAGAATCCCAAGATAAAAGTCTATTCTACACAACTGTAATTAAATCATGAAAAAGAAAGAATTTCTTTCAACCCTTATAGAGAGGCACACTAAGGTATTTTAAAGGCAAAGAAACCTGAATGAAACCAATTGAATTCTTAATATCCGTAATACGATAAGAAGGGACTTTCTCAGTAGAAATAAAATAAAACTTATGTTTATTAAGGGCTAACCCACTCACCAATTCAAATTGATCAAAAAATCTCAAAAGTCTATGAATCTTATTTATCAAGGCATTCATAAAATAATAAAATCATCAGCAAAACATAAGTGAGAAATATGTAACCCACTTAAAGTTCTAAAATAAAGGCTAGGAAACTTCTCAAAAAGATCAGCAAGCCCTTTATAAAGATACTTAGCCACAATAATGAAGAGGGCTGGAGAAATGGGATCACCTTGTCTCACCCCATGAAAAGCCTTAAGAAAACCATTGGTCTTACCTTTAACAATGATAGAAAAAGAAGGGCTTTCAATGCAATGCTTAATGAGGTTAATAAATTTCAAATCAAAACTAAACAACTTCATGATATCATAAAGGAAATACCGATCAATTTTATCATAAGCCTTAGCAATATCAAGTTTCATAATAATATTACAACCTTTAACCTTGACATTCAATTCTTGACAAAATTCTTGGGCCAAGAGGATATTATAAGCAATAGCATGACCTTTAACAAAACCCATTTGGAGAGAAGAAATAAGTTTAGGTAGAAAAATTGTTAAACAATTCATCAAAAATTTAGAGAGCAGTTTATTAAAAATGCTACACAGATAAATAGGTCTAAAATAATTCAAAGAAGTGACATAAATATTCTTAGGAATAAGCACAATAGAAGTAAAAGTAAAAAACTTACGAATAGAGTTACCATTAAAAAATTAATAACAGCTAAGAAAATATCATTAACTATAATATTCCAAATTTCCTAAAAAAACTTCATCATGAAACCATCCGACCCAGCAAAAAACTCATAATTCATACCAAAAATAGTCTCTTTAACTTTCTTAATAGAAGTAGGTTTAGACAGGAAAACATTATCATCATGAGTAATAATAGTATAAATGATAGTAGGGTTATAAATAATAGAAGGGTTGAAGTTTTTATTAAGATGATTCTGAAATTATGGAATAGCTAAATTAGCAATTTCAACACCATCCTCAGTAAGAGAGCCATCAACTTGATTAATTTTATGAATATAATTAACAACACATTTCCTCTTAACCAAGATATAAAAAAATTTAGTATTATTGTCACCTTCAACCAAATATTTAACAATAGCTTTTTGCCTCCAAAAAGTTTCCTCCTATGCTTGTAATTTAGGAAGGTCATCTTTAGCCTCTCTCAATAAACATAAATTAGCTTTAAAAGGCACCAATTGACACTAATTCTCATAAGAAGTAACCTAATCTTTGAAAATTAAAATGATAGAAAAATGATTCTTAAGAACATTGTGATTCCACCAGTTTAAGACAAGTTTAAGACTTTTAAGCTTAAACAAATATCTACTCATGCCAGAAATAGAATTTTCAGGATAAATAAGAGCATGCCAATTTTCTTTAACCAAATCCATAGAAGAGTCATAAAGTAACCACATGTTTTGAAATAAAAATTGAGAAGGAAACACCCTCACTCTAGGCTTAATTTTAAAAAGAAGAGGTGAATGATCCGAGAGGGTCCTGCTAGGTTGCTCAACATTAGTAGATTAAATAGAATTCAGCCAAAAGTCTTTAAAAAGAACCTGATCTAATCTTTGCCATAAATGCCCATGATGCCAAGTAAAATTATCACTAGATAAAATAATGTCAATAAGGTTATAATTCATGATCATACTATTAAAATCATCCATAAAATGATAGATAGGGAGAGAGCCCCCTATGCGCTTAAATAGGTTAGCAATAATATTAATTTCACAATCTAGGGAATGTTACTAATACTATGAAACTAAGTAGTTTGATCACATAAAATCTTTCTGGTATAATAAGAGGAAGCTGCATAAACAAAAGAGGCACACACTGCAAATTAGATCTTTAAATATTATAATGAATAACTTGAGTAAATCACCAATAATGTCAACACGAACAAAATCCTTCCAAAAAACCCAAATTTTATTGGCCACATTTGACAAAGCATGTTTAAAACCCAAGTATTTAGCACTACTATGTAACTTATACAAGGAGATAAGAGGTTCAAGCAAAACAAGAAGCGAGACATTATGAATGCGACATAAGTTTTTAACTTTAAACATAGAATAAGAGCACCCAATGCCCCTAACATTCCAAATAATAGTGTTAAAAATAAAAAATAATATGTTAATGAGAACTATGCGATCGAGTGTTTCTAGGAGGTTGAATAATAAAATTCTTTTGCTTCCTACCTCTCATACCACGCCCCTTAGTAAAAGTAGTATCATTATCATATCTAGCAAAGCATTTCGCAAGCATATCCATATCCTCAATGTTAGTAAAAACATAACTATGATAATGATCATTCTAAGGAAGCTTACTTTTATTAATCATATATGACTTCCCCCTATAAAGAGGCATTTCTCCTTTAACGTAGAAAACATTTCCTTCCACATTGCTTTCATTGTTTACAACATTACAACCTATCATCTTCATCACATCGGTTTGGACAATATCCTGAATAATAACATAAGTTTGATCAATTCCATCAACCATAAGATTATTATTAACTAATCCAGCCTTCATGAGAGGCTCAACAAAATGGGGAACATCATTAAGATTAGTAATAATACTTTGGTCATCCACACTATGAGAAATAATGGTTAAAGATAGGATAGAGTTAAGATTGACTTCCTTCCCTTGATCTAACTCATCAACAACAATAGGATTCAGTTCCACCTGATAGAATAAAAAATTAAGGATTCATTAATAGGATATAGCACTTGAGGAACAATACCCATAGTACCATCTGGATTAGGATTAGCAGTATCCTCTTTAATTGAAATTAAATCACTTTTATTTGAAGGTTTAAGAGAATCCTTTCCCTTTTGGAGGTGCGGCTATAACTTATAACATGCATTTAAACCATGCCCATGCATCTTACAATGAGAACAAATAATAGGTAAAATTTTGAATTAAACTTTTTTAACATAGCCATTAAGTTTCGAACAAATCCAGACTTTACTAAGATGCTTATTTGAAATATCCAATTTAACTAACACGTGAGCTATAGATTGCCAATAAATGGATGTTGTAGCTTGATCAGTTTGCAACAGTCTACAAATAATAAAAGACATGCCAAATAAGATTTGAGAATTGAAAAAAAATAATCGGAGATTATGAAAGGAAATCCACACAGGGGCTACGGAGGATTCTTCATGAAAATCAAAATAAAGTGACCATTTAAGAAATCTCATTTGGCAACCCTAAATGTAATAGGACCTATGCGAGAAAATATGGCTATAATCGAAATTATTGCTCAATTGAAATTCCATATGCCTAGAATCCAACAAACCCACTTGAAAGGATCCAGTTAATTTTAGATTCTAAAAGAACTTCTGAATAACATCCAGATTTGGCCTCTTAAGCATAAACTTTCCAACAAGTATAAGCAAAAAAGGAGCAGCCAGCATAAAAACCATAGAATCCTCAAGCCACTGTGTCAAAAATCCTTTAAAAGATGAATGAACAAAAGGAAGTTTGGCAGGAGAAGATGATGAGCCAGCCAAAACTTACTTAAATGAATAGGACTTACCATTCAGAAGCATGGCAGGAGGAGGTATAAATGATGATGGTGTCATCATCTCCCAAAAACCTTAAAACCCAAAGGCACATCAAAGGAACTAAATAAGAAGAAAATGAAAATGAAACTAAAGAAGCAAGACAAGAAGGGAAATCCACAAAAAAGAAAGCCAAAAACTAAGAACAAATAATATTAGGAATTAAAGCCCTAAATCACCTCATAATCACCTCGGTGCAGAGAGCAAATAGTTGTTGCATATTTTTGATATGACATTTGTATTAGTTTTTGTTTGATGTTTTTGGTTGTGTGTATGTATTTGTGTTTTGTTTTCTTAGTGTGTGTATGTTTTGTTCGTGTTGTTTTTTGTTGTTTTATTTTTGTTTTAGTATTTTTTGTTGCTTTTTAATTTTGTGTTTGTGTTTTTTAATTTTCATTCGAACCCCTTATTTTAAAAATCATCATTCATTTAGGGGGAGCATAGGAGAAAAACTATCTAAAGTGTTAACTCAAACCATAATTAATTTGTCATCATCAAAAAGGAAAAGATTGCTGCGACTTAGCATTCAAATCTATATTTGTTATATCAGGTGAGTTTTTGATAATACAAAAATATTATTGTGCTTGTATTTTTTGTGTGTGCTAATATTTTATGTAAATAATACTTCAAACTATCATAGTCTTCAAAATAGATTAAATTAGGGTTTCTTATAATTGAAGTATGTACTTTTTCTCTTATTCATAAGTCTGAGAGAGTGTTATTTTAATTAGGTAACCATGAACATACACACTGGGGGAGTGAGTCAAAACTTCTATTTTTAAAAGTAATCTTATTAAACTATTCTTAAATCGTATTGGATTATTTGTCCTTAGTGTTCCTCCAGAAAGAAGTTAATCAAATTATGCCTTGGAACTTTATTTTGTACTATTTGTACTATACGAACATTAGTTCGTACATATGATGTCAAAAGTATGAAATGGATATGTATCAGTTTTTCCAAAACAAACTCATGATTTTATGAATTGATCATACTATATAAAATGAGTTTCATACAGACGACGTCCAGAGTATGAAATGGGTGAGTTTATTTGAGAATTTCTCATGGGAGTTTTGATTTGAATTTGAATTTGAATTGAGATTGAGAGTGATTTAGATCTAAGGGATTTCAATTTTAAATAACAATTTTAATTTGAAGCATTATAAATTTGAAATACTTGATTTGCAAAATTAAATTATGTTAGTATTTGTTAATTTTGATTCAATTTAAATCAAGTAAAGAAATTCTTGAGGAACCGTACATTAACAAAAAGCATTGGGTGGTTTCCTTCATAATCAATTCATTAATAGGAGCCTCAATCATATACTATCTATAGGGTAAACAGTCCCTCCCATTATAGTTCAAAATTTCCATTGCTATCTTGATTAGATAGAATAGGTATCCAAAGAACCATGACGAGGTCTCCAACCTAGAAGGTTCTAGGGCTTAGTAATTTGTCATGAGCTTAAACCTTCCATGCTTTACATAATTCAAGATTTTATTGAGCTTACAAGAAGCATTATTCAAGACCTTGAAGTTCCTGCAAAGTTAGGCATCTTGTTTAATTATGATTTGAATTTGACCGATAATTCTTAGTGAGGGATCTGGACTTTTAATAGGAGAAAAAACATATACCCATATACTAAAGTAATTGGAATGGATTGGGATATGGCCAAATAAGTGGTGCGATAAGCCCACTAAGCTTCAACCATTCTCTCATGCGACTAATATTCATTATTATCTAAGGTATTTCTTATGTTTTACACTAAATTCTTTTTGAAGGCCTCAGCTAGTCTACTAACTCAAAAGTAATAGATGATAGAGTATTTCTAATCAATACATGGCATCATGGAAAATTATTTACTTTCGTTGACCTAAATATGAACCCATTATCAGATATGATTCAGTGGGATACACTAAACTAATATACGATATGGCCATGAAAAACTTTCAAAACATGGTGCAATGTTAGTTATCAAATGGGAATTAGTACTACTGATTTGAAAAAATAAATAATTGTAGCTAAGATTAAGCGATGACCCTTTAAAGAAAGAGGGACTATATGTCTAATAATAAATGTACCCCACGTTTAAAAAGGTCACAAGGATAACATGGGATGCAACACCTTACACGACAAATGTAAAACCACTCAATGAACTTAGTGTTGATGAAAATATCTTTCAATATTTATGTAATCGTCAATCATAAAAGGATAATAATATCAAAGTCTTTTGATTTTTAACTTCAATTGTGGACAAGATTGGCATGTACTAAACAATGTAGCATGTATCTTATTCATGATCATCAAGGCTTCACTTTTGTCTAAATAATGCAGCCACATCAGATTGAATGATTGGTGATACAAAGCTTCATTAACAAGTTAATTTGATAGAGCATGCTTTTTTATTTGACTTGTGAGTGTGGAAGTTTTCCTTTTTATAGATAATCAATGAAAGGACACCTGTAATCATTTTGTTCATGATTTATTAGAAAGGAAGATAAAACATCAAAAGACTTTTTATGAATATTCTCCAAATCTCTAGGAGCCATGACCTGTTAGTTTTGAACTTCGATAGGAATAGTGTATTTGTTGTTTAACAAGCTTCTTGAAGATTCATGGAGAGTGTGAGGTTAGTATTTTTACTTTATACATTTCTTCTTTCAATATTTCCTTAGAGAAATTTTGAGATGTTATCCCCTTTATGTGGCTAAGGTATTAATTACTGATTTCACCCATTTAACAAGCACAAATATAATTATATTTCTCAAGATTTTATTTATTGAATCATTTTATTTTCCTCTATCATTTTTCTATGGTATATAACCTTTAATTAGACCTTTTAAAATAATTATTTCTAACAATATTTTTGAAACTCTAAATTATATCTAAATGTAAATTTGAAATTCCCATTGCACTCATCATGTTACAATAGAATTTGACAACATTGTATACCAACGATATAGAAAAATTAACTTTGAAGAAATTTTTACTCTTGATTGAAATTTATTTTTGAAAAGCTCTAGATTTCATAACCTGACTAATTAGATTTTCTTCCAATATGATGTTCCTAAAATCCATGAGGCTAAGTGTAGATTTGAAAGAATTTGCAATAGTACTTTTTCGCAAACAACTTCTTAATGCTCATTTTTATTAGAGAACTCTCTCTTACCTCTCTTATTTTTTAAATGCTGACACACTTACCCACCAAAGAAATTAGTAAGGAAATCGGTAATTAAAAGTTGGTCTTTACTAATGATTAGCATAAGTATATTACTGATATAAAACATAAGTAACTTCTAAATATTGAGAAAGGAACCTTCCCTAGTGGAGTCGTACGAAACATTTGTTAGATAATTAAATATTACTCGTGTGGATTTGAGGGGATCCTATTTTTGTTATCAAAATAACATTAGAATACCATACTATCTAAAACATTTGACACGATATTCTCGAATGGATTCAAAAAATAAAAATAGGGCTTTAAAATAATTTATTTGTGTAGATGAATAAAATAGAAAGAATAAATTATTATCACGAAAGGCAGACAAGCCATTCTAGAAATATATTTATTACTAAAAATAGAGTTTTTGACATAAATGCTATTTTTATAATCAAATATGGTAGTAAGAATATTATATCATCTTGAAAGGTGAACACGATATTCTATAAATGTATTTGAATACAAAATGGGTTTTAAAAATTTATCTACGTCCCTAGTGATTTTTCCATGTCATATTGGAAAAAGATAGGGTTCATTTTAATCTAGAGTTATAGGTTCCTATATAGATAATCTTTTATAGTAATTATATTTTAGGAGAGGTGAATCTCATAAGGATAATATTGATTAAATTGGTAAAGAAAGATTTATTTTATTTCAAAGCTAGAGTCAAGGATTAGAAGTTTTGGATTTTTGAAAGGAGATTGGTTCAATGTTAAACAATTCTTCCTAGAGGATAAAAGGTTAAAGGTTTGTTCTCATCTGGAAATGTTAGGGGACTTCTTTTTTGGTGTTTTTTTAGATAGTGAACTTCAATAAAATTTTGTTGACTTGATTAGGAAGGACTATGATAGGTATTTCCTTTAGTTAGTTGTATATTTTTATTTTATTATTTAATGCAATTTGTATCCCTTCAAAAAAAAAAGAGGATAAAAGATTAAATGTATGGAGCACTGAGATTTTAGGATCACTTAGAAATGCTCCAATCTATCCTATTTTGTGCTTTAATATTTAGGAAGAAATTTGATATTTGACTTGACATTATACTAAATAATTGAGACTATATTTCTAGAGCGTGACTTATAATTTAATGTCTACCTTAGAAGCAAGATTTAAGTTGAAACATTATATGATAGTGACTCTAACCAAGTCTAAAAAATGTAAAAGTTTATGA
The DNA here is from genome assembly GCA_016618105.1 of Dendrobium huoshanense. Classification (NCBI taxonomy): domain Eukaryota; kingdom Viridiplantae; phylum Streptophyta; class Magnoliopsida; order Asparagales; family Orchidaceae; genus Dendrobium; species Dendrobium huoshanense. Next base: position 66,678,753 of record CM028353.1, read on the forward strand.
ATATTTTCTAGACTTATATCTTGCCTTGAGTGAAATGCTAAGTAAACCGCATATTCAATTTTAGAATCATGACTCTAGTCAAATACATGATGTGTAGGGTATTGTTATTTATGTTTTTGGCATATAGGGTCGACATCTAAAAAGTTTTCAAGTGACCCTGTACTTATGAAGGGTACTTATGGTTCTAAAGAAAAACATAATTAAATTTTAATTATTTCTTTATTTCCTTAACATGCAATGCTTGCAAATTATCTCTTATGTAATAATTATCATGTGAAGTCTTTAAAAGGCTTTAAAAATATATTTTAATAATCGAAGGGCATAACTCGCCTAAGTCAAAATTTCACCCTCATAGGTTAGGTGGTCTGCTTCTACCCACAAATGTGAAGGTGCGTAAGATGGGAAGAAGGAAGAATATGATTCATGGGACCCCAGTTGAACTCTAAGTTAATTTTAAAATCAATTATCTTTCTATATTATCATAAATTTTTTATTTTTTTTAGTATAAAATAATTTCTAATAGTTTGGCAAAATATTGAGGTAAAAGGACATATAAGAAATAAACTTATAAAAATAATGCAATTTCTAAACACAACTGATTATAAAGATCCATTCAATCAATCATTAAGAAAAATAAAGATTGTCCAATGTCATTGTGTCCCTTGCAACTTAAAATAAACTATGGTCTGAAAAAGTAAATGTGGGCCATCTCCACTAACAACAAATTGGAATATACTCCTACGTAATTACACATGTCCTTATAAAAATAAGGCATTCTCTAGTTCTTCTCTTCAAGCTTCACATTTTTTCAAGTTCCTTTCAAGTTCTTTTCTTTAAGTTTCATGTTTGTTCCTCTTGTATGTCTTCCAAATGAAAAGAATCTTTCAATTAAGGAAATTCTTTTCCCATTAGTTTCTTAATCACTTTTTTGGGTTAAAATGCCACATTTATTGAATTTAACAACTCTTATTTACATATTAAATTGGAAAACAAATGACTCTATACTCCTTCTAAGCTTTTTCCTCCATACACAAGAAAGTTTTTATTTGCAATAAACATCTCGACCATTTTCAACCAAGGGAAATCTAGATTCCCATTACATATCTCAAAATATAGCTAAAATGCATTATGAAGTTATCTTAACGAACCATAACAAATAGCATCACATCCAAATACTAATAATTTTGACATCTCAGAAAAATGTTTGAAAAAATAACAGCCCAACCTAAAACTTGAGTTGGATGTCCTAAAAATTAATCTACGGTGTGTATAACATTGTATGTGATTTGGATGTGTCCTAAGTTCATTATCATTTGAAGTTCTCAACTAAACATATTTTATTTATTTAAAGACATGGAAGATTTAGTTTGAATGCAAGTTTTAATGTTTTAATGTTTTAGATTTATTTTAAGATAGATTTTGAATGTTGCACTTCCTTAATGATTGCTCATCTAAAGTCCCTTATTTATACTAGCTGTTTTAATCCTTAAGTTACATAAATTCACTATACTTATGTCCTCCAAATGGAATCTAATAAGAGGTATGAAAGGTTAATTTTATTAATGATTTATTATTGATTATTTAGGTTAAAGAGAGATTTCATTATCATAAAAAATGATGAAGCCTTTTTTATCCTCCTTTAGGTTAGTAGCCCTACTTTCGTAGGTCTAGATAATATACCCTTGTATTTATTTTTAATTTTTATTACTCTTCATCTAATTTCAATTTGCTTGAGGGATTCACTTCTGAATTTTTTATAATTAAAATGGATTTTCTTTATTTGTTAATTATCTTTATTCATTAGGTTTGACTTAAGTTTGACTTAAGGATTTAAATTAGATTTTTAATGTTCTTTATTTTTAATAAATATTAAATTTAATTTTGTGTTTAATTAAACTAACTTTGTATTTTTAGGATATTTTTGTTAAGTTTTTTTATAATTTATACCAATTAATTGAATTAGTTAATGAATTAATTATGATATTTTTAGTTTATGCACTGAATCAGCACAAAATTTCTATAAATGTCTTAAAGATATTAATGATGAAATCTAAAGATGATTATAAGTGTTTAAAATAATTTAGGATTTTTTTTTAAAGATTTTGATGGGGCTTTTATTTTTTCATTAAAAAGCATTTAATTCTGAGTAGTATGAAACTTAGTATACATTTTTATGTTTTAATTTGAATTATTACTAAATTAAAGGAATTTCTAGTTGACAGATCAAATGATCCCCAATTTTCTTAAATTTTTAAAACCACAAGTTTAGCAAAAGTAGAGGTATAATCTTATGAAATTTGAAGATTGTTAGAGCCCTCTTAGGGTTTTATTCAATTCCAAAAGTAAATTCATCTATACATTTGTGAATTTATTTAAGGAGATCTAACTATTTGATTTGGCCAAAATCAGTAGAAATCTAACCCTTGAAAAACAGCTTAACACACCACAAAAACTCAAGACCTAATTTCTTATGGGTTTGTATTTAGCCTATTTTTAATGCATAGGCCAATTTTAGACCCATGGTTTTAAATTGGATAATTAAAGCCTTGAATAACCTCAAATATAGCTGTATAATTTTGGATGTTTTAAGAACATACTAAATATTATCCCCCATCAATTTCAATCCTTGATGAAACATATTTTGTAAATAGTTCTGAAAATAGCGTATAGAACATTATTAAAATTACATAAAAGTTATTAGCAATTTTAATGTCAAACCATAGGCATTTTGTAATGTTCCTTCAGAAAATCTCAATGAGTTTAAGAACAACCTCTTTGGATAGTTTTGTGAGGAGTTATACTTTTTCAAAGATAAGATGAATTTTGTTAATTTTTATTTACTCCAATTACATAGTCAGCGAGTCTTTACGAATAGTGCATAAAGAGTGGCCAAATAATGATTGTCACACAAATGATTTCACGTAGCACTAACTATGCCATTCGATCACATATTAGATGATCACTATTTAAATAGGATGGAACCAAAAGATCATAATTTGATTTAATCAGATACACAATAATACTTGATTACTTTAATTTCATCTTCAACCTTGCATAATTATTCTCAGTCATGAGAAGTTTTTGGTAAGATCCATGAAATCCACCAGATGAATCTTGCTCATTTTATCATGGAGCTAAATCTACTTAAGAACATTTAATCCAATATTCAAATCCTATCGTATCTAATATTTTTTTACAATTGAAAAACCTATGCGAAATGCAATCTTGGGATTGAAGGAATACCTTAGGGAATTTGCCAAATGCTAAGGTTTTGCTTTAGTTGTGTTTGACTGGATCCAGGAAATGTTTCTCCTTCAAGTAGTTCTTGTAAAGGAGGATTATGGAATAAATTAGGTTTTGGTAGGAACTCAACAGAGCATACATACACTAGAGAATTCAAGCAGGGGATCTAGGGAACTAAGAAATTGATCCTAGACTCCCCTCTATTAGTTTTGAATCAAGGTTAGTAACCCCTCTTTAGGAAAATTTAGAATATTTATAGTGAAATTACTAGATTTACAAAAGGGGGGGGGGGGGGGGGGGTGAATTGTGAAAAACATTGTAGCAATAATTAGCAATAATTAAAAACCTAAGCAAGACTTCTAATTTTAGCTGTTTTTAAAATTTTAACATGAAACTTTAACTACTATGAAGGAAAATAATTGAACTCAACATGCAACAATGAAATCCTTTTTTTACTTTCAGAATTTTCACCAAGCAAATATTATGAAAATAAAGTGCAAGAAAATAATAAAAAATGATAAGGAAAAAACACACCAAAATTTTATAGTGGTTAGATCAAACCATGAACTACGTCCACTCCCCGAAGTCCTCCGCTTCGGGAATTTCACTACAAACTATAGCTCTCCTTTCCCCCCCCTTGGCAAGGTGGAGAAACCCATACAATAATCACTTTCACCAACCCGGCGTGGCGTAGTGCCAAGCACTGTTTTCACCCTCCTAGCGACGGTATAGTACCTTCTCATTTTTCTCATTCATGGAAAAGGTAGAGTACCTTTGAGGTCACGGATGTAGAAGAGTCTCCCTCTTAGGGAGCCTCCCATAAGTTCTTCTAGTGCCATAGGAGGAGCAAGATGCAGCAAGAATGGAGCAACCATGTGATCTCCCTCACACCTCTTCTCCCTCACCAAGTTCACCTTCTCCTTCCTCTTTCAAATCCTAAAAAATTCTCAAGAGCTCTCTCCCAAGGATTCCCTCTCTAATCATGTTCCCCTCTCTATGTCTCTCTCAAAAAGATTACTAATTTGATACATAAAATAGGCTCCAAAATCCTTGAAGTATTTAAAGTAGCCATTACTATCGTACAGTATGATATGATATCTTACAGTACGAAATGTATAACAGTCTTCATCCTGGTACAAAGATTTACGAACAATTTAATATAAATTATACAGTATGATATAACATCATACCATATGAACCTTCACTCATCTGTTCATACAGGACGATAGACGGGACGATCAAAACTCATCTCTTTTCATCGTATGGTACGAACAACTTTGTACAATACAAAGAGGCCAACTAAAGGGATCATCTAGGATGATCTTTGGGATGATCAAAACCAGCCTTTGTTCATCATATAGTACAAATAGGTTCGTATAGTATGATGACCAATCAGAGATTAGTTCTCAATTTAATTCACTTATTACGGGTTAATTTAAGTAAGTATTCAAATAAAATCGTACAGTATGAATATTTTCGTACATTAAGAACGGCTAATAAAACTTACTTAAACTAATCTGGTAGCTAGGGTTTTGGATTTGTAACACATCGCACAATATGGGAAAAATTGTATGGTACGATATGTTCATAGAAATCATTTTACCATATGAGATCATATAGTACAATATAAAGTCGTACAGTACGATCAACAAAGAAAAAAATTTATTTTTGTCTCCTTTTAAAAAATCCTCTTCCCCTGTGTGTGTCCCTAATTGCTCAGACTTACATGCAGTTTGTGGACATACTCAAGAAAAGAAAAAGTAAAATAAAAATAAAATTTCATTGTTTTAGACTCACACTCCTAATCTAACTAGTCTTGAGTCTTCCTATTGTCCTGTGTAATTTGTGATCTTTCTAAAATGTTAGTACTCACAGGCAATAACAGAAATCAGATGATATTCAATGTATAGATATTTAGACGGTATTAGTTATCATCATCAAAAGCGCAAACTAGGGATCATGGATTTCAACATATAGGTGTTGTAATATCCATGTACATTAAAACTTATGCCAAGTTTGATCCCCTCAAGATACAAATTAGGCATTAGATGGTCCAATATGATGGTATAAAGGCTTTTGGTAGTTCAATGGCTTAGAGAAGCATAGTAGGGGACTTTAGGTTTAACCCATGGGTCATATGGTTAGATTTTAGGATTGTGGCTAGCCCCAAATACTATATATTCATGGGTTAATTGGCATAGATAGATCTTATCTTGCAATGTAGCTCAATTTAGATGTTGTGTGACTTTAGGTCAACTGAGTTTTTTGACCCAACTTAGTATAAGGGTTGGTTTGGTCAGGGTAGGTGCAGTAGGTCATGGGGCACCCAATCCAACCATTACCTGGACCAATTTGACTTATAAACAAAAATTCTTCATGAGTAGCTTCATTTAGCCAATTGGGCTAAATCATGTGGTTAGCCCAAGTGGACCAAAGGATTGTGTCCCCTAAGGTTGATTCATATGGACCCATTGATAGTCCCATAAGTTTAATTTTTTTTGGTAATGCTTGGAGCTTTAAATTTAGGTTTCAAAATACTTAGGATTTGTTTGGTCAATTATGATTCACTTGGTTAACAAGGTATAACCAGGGTCTTGGTTTAGTTCAACTCTTTCCAAATTACAATTGGAACTTTTAAGAAGTGGTCTATTGTAATTGGGAGATCTCAATGTATGAAATGAATGTTTAGGGTTTTAAGGGATCATTCTATTGAACATTATTATTTTGGTCAACTGTAATTGATGAAGGCTTGGGTTTGGGTCCAACCCACTCAAAAGGACATATGAAGTTACTTGGAAAATGTTTGAAGGTTTTATTTCATTGTGCCAAATTCAAATTATTTTTAACAAGGAGAAATAATTTAAATAAAGTCAAAAAGTATACAATGAGTACTAACAAAGATGAGGAATAAAAAAGAAGGCATCCTTAACATAACAACACAAAGAAGAGATAAACCTATACCAAGCTAAAACAACCCATAGAAGCAACGAACACCTCAATGGGATTCATCCCCAACACCCTCCTTCTTCAGCTTCCTTGGTTTATTAGTAATTGGACCCAAGTGTTTAAGTTCTTTAGCAAAATGAGTCATAGAGACTCCATCTTTCCTTGGGTCTAAAATTCCTCGGATGCAAGAGGAAGGCCTCAATGGAGAACTTGAATGGATTGTTGGAGAATTCACCATCCCTATATGAAACTACTTGTTTGGCTGGTACAATAACTTACCCAATTGATACAGGAGGAGTAGCCTTTTGACCCCCCATACCAACAATAGAATTCTTCTTCTTATGTCTCCATGACTTTCTAGAAGTAACTAGACTACAAGGCTCACAGCTTTTAGGATCTTTCCCTTCTTTTGCATGAGAAAGTGCTCACTTTCTAATTGAGGCTAATAGAAAGTTAACTGGATCATGAAAGATGGATTTGGGTTAATATTCATAATAGAAGGATAGTTATTACTAATAATAGGGTCACAAGAAGAGGGTTGCTGTTATCCATGAACAAAATAGATTGATCCCTCACATCTGTAGATCTTATTTGATTTTCATGCAAGGGCTACTTGGAGGCTTGAAGAACATTGGGACAATGATTTATGTCATGCCCAACAAGGCCATAATGGAAGCAAAGGTGAGAAATCCCCTCATATTAAGATCTTTATAAAAAATTTTCATGAAGCCCAGAGATCCAAACTACAGATGGAAATTTGGCACCAAGATCCATCCTCATGCAAACACGAGCAAAAGTATTTCTCTTGTAAGATTTTGTTTGAGTATCAACCCATAATGGTTGTCAAAAAAAGAAGCTATCTTAGCAAGGTTAGTGTTGTCCCAATACAAATAAGGTAAGGAATTGTGGATTTGTTTTCAAGGTTAACGGCGACGGAAGGTCGCTGGCCATCTATGGTTGGTGGTCCATCAGAGGTTCATCGAGCTGCTGAAGGGAATTCCCAAATTCCTATTTAGATGTTCTCCTCGTCCCCTCTGGCATTTGCTGATGGAGTTCTGGCTTTTTTCTCAAGGAGAAAAACCTAAAGGAAGATCTGGTATGCCTCTGGTGATTAATGAAGGAGGGTTGTTAAATTCTAAGAAAAATTTTGAAATTATTTGAAAAGGGAAGAATGTTGTAGCTGAAGAATCAATTCCAAACTGGAAAACTGTCTGCAAGGCTATCGAATTCAAATTCAATAAATAAGGCTTCTCTAATGTCAAAAAAGATTATTCAGGGGGATAAATTAAGGGTGGAGGAAAGACCTGATATTCAAATAACAGATGCTATTTTAAATGATTTGCCAATTGGAAGTGATACTGGAGCAGTGAAAGACTCTGCAAGTTTGTTGAAGAAAGTTATTTTTGATGGTAAAGGCTTTGCTCTAAATAAATCATCCGACTTGGTAACAGTTCGCGAATGCATTCCAGGAGATTTAGGAATGTGCTATGGAACACAAAATGATATTTTAGTAAGATATATGAATTCAAATCAGACAAAATTCTTGGAGTAAGAAGGAGAATATAAATGTTTCAATTCTAGATATTGGAGATTTCTTAGCTGAAGATGGTTCAATAGTTAAATCACATGAAGAGGAGTTTGAGAATACTAAAAAACTTCAAAACTCTCTAGTAGTTAAAGTTTTTGGAGGTAATGTCCCTTTTCCTGTAATTAGTTCTATGTTAAGGAGACAATGGTCTTCTTTTGGAAAGTTTCATCTTACAATGCTCTGTTTGGACTGGGTTCTATGTTAATTCTATGAGAGGGAAACATTAGAAGCTATTTTCTCTAATGGACCTTGGTTTGTCAATGGGCAAATTATTTGCATGGACAAATGGACGCCCAGTTTCTCTCCAAATTCTTTAAAAGGATTAACTACTCCAGTATAGGATATGATGCCTAACCTTCCCATATAATGTTGGGATGAAATCAAAATTTGCAGAATTGGGTCTATGATTGGGAAACCTTACTTGATTGATGGGAATATGTTTCAAAGGGGAAGGAGGGAATTTGGAAGAATTTGTGTTCGTATCAATTTGGATGCTAAATTGCCTCTTCGAGTATGGGTTAAAGGAAGCACTGGAAAGTTCTTTTAAAAAGTTGGAATATGAAAGGATTACAAACTTTTGTTATGTTTGTGGTAAAATTGGTCACATGACAAAATATTGCTTAGAAAATATTATGAAAGAAATTGTTTCAAAAGAACCTAAAAATTCACATTAGCAAATGGAGGAAGTCATTCATACAGGAAAAAATATACGGCAAGATGAGAATACTAGTAATGCTAATGGAAGTTATGGCCCTTGGATGCTAGTGAATTATGGGAAAAGAAGAAATAAAAATTTTGTTTTCAGGAAGAATAACACATGGAGCAGGGATGAAATGTTGAGCAAAAAAGATGAGGTAGTTATACAAAATCAAAGTCCTAGCTCGGTTGTTGCTGAGAAGAACAAATGGAAGGAGGTTATCTTTATTCAAACAGGGAAATCTACTCAACATGATGGATATGAGAAGGATGTAATGCAGGGATTAGTGCATATTCTTGCTGCAAATTTCTCTGAAGTTAATGGTATGTCTTCCAAAACGTCTTCTATTGCTTTTCACAATAAATTTAGCATTTTAGATAGTTTGGTGGAGGAAGGAGAAATTATAAGTACAAAAGAAGTTATAGTTGCTGACAAATAAGAAGATTTCAGTGAGACTAGTAAAGAAGTTGATGCTATCCCCATAGATAATATGAAGGAAGTGATTTCAATGGAGATGAAGGAAGGAGATTCGTCTATTATTAAAAAAAGAGGTACTAAACAATAAAAAGGTTTAGGACCTATTAATTTGGCTCCTAGAAGTAGGAGAGCTGAAGGGGATAGGAATGATAAGGTGGGGACCTTAACCCCTCTTATTCAATGAATTCTTTCATAGATTTTTGGAATTATAGAGGAGCTCGGAAGAAAAAAGCTTCTTTATACTTGAAGGAGGATGTTAAAGAACATGGGGTCTTTTTTATTGGTTTACTTGAAACCAAATTTTCTAATTTTGATAGAAGGGATGTAAATTAGTTGATAGGTGCTGAATTGGAATACTTTCGAGTTCCTTCTGAGGGATTATCAGTAGGTCTTCTTGTGTTTTGGAAAGCTAGCTTTGCCAATTTTTAAATATTAGAAGCTTCTTCATAATTTATAATAGGTGATTTGGAGGTTCCTAGTAGGGGAAATTGGAAGATTGCTTCAATTTATGGCAACAAGGATGTTTACAAAAGATGAAGGCTGTGGGAAAGGATGGAATTCTATTCCTCAAAGGAGATACTTATGGTATTGGGAGGGGATTTTAATTGTATTCTTTCTAAAGAAGACAAGAAGGGAGGGAAAAGACTCATGTTTTCCCTAGGACCAAAGGAGATGAAATCTTTCTTAGCTATTAATGATTTCCATGAAGTGGGCTTTGTGGGTCTCAAGTTTACATAGTGTAACAATAAATCACGTGTGGATCGGGTACTTAAAAGATTAGACATATGCTTTTTAAATTCCATGGCATTGAATTTTGCTCATAGGTTGGTGGTGGGGCACTTGGCTCGAGTAGCTTCAGATCACTTCCCTATTTTATTAAATCTCTTGGTGTTGCCGTCAATAAAGAAGGTACTTAGGTTTGAAGATATTTGGTCTTCCAATAAATCATCGGCTGTAGTGGTGAGATGGATATGGGTGAAGAAATCTGTTTGTACAATCTCCCAAATCTTGAATTATAAAATGCAAAAAGCTTTAAAGGCAATTTTTTATTGGAGAAAAAATAAGCACAAAAGCTTGTTTTTACTAAAGGAGGAGCTATTGAAGTAAATTAAAGATCTACAAAGAAAAAAAGCAAATGAGGGGGGACTGTCAGAGGATGATAGTTAGCTGGCTATTAAAGGTAAAAGTGAGTGAGCTCAATTCAACACTTGTTCGGCTGGATACATGGTGGAGGCAAAGAGCTAAGGTGAAGTGGATGGTGGAGGGAGATCAAAATTCTAAATTCTTTCAAGCATTTTCTTCAGCAAGAAGGAATTCCAATTTTTTTTCTAAAATAAAAAATGAATGTGGAGAGATCGCGGAGGAACAACATTAGATAGAGGAAGTGATGGTCCAATTTTTCAAAGACAAATGGCAGAACAAAACTTGTAAGCTGGATGATTGGCCTAGCCCATGGAGTTTGCTGGAAGATGGATATGGAGATATGTTAAGCAAAGCTTCCATAATTGAAGAAATGGAAGTTGTGATCAAGACTAGTGAAAACAACATCTTTCCAGGTAATGATGCCATTACTTTTTCCTTCTTTAAAGCATATTGGGAAATAGTTAAAGTTGATTTGTGTAAAGCAATCAATTTCTTTTTTGAATCATCAGTTATGGATTCAAAATGGAAGGAAACAATTTTTTTTTTCTTATTTCTAAAGTAAGCAGCCCATTGAGTCTTTCTAATTTCAGACCAATAAGCTTATGTAACACTGTTTATAAATTAGCGGCAAAGATGCTTATGAATAGGATGTTTCCTATTATTCCTAAATTAATATCTTAAGAATAAGCTGCATTCATAAAAGGAAGATCATTATAAGACCATATATTGATAGCTCAAGAGATTATGCATAAATTTAGAAATTCTAAATCATCTAAAGCCTATGTATCTTTTAAAATTGATATGGAGCAAGCTTACGATTCGATGGGTTGGCCAACTTTGGAGAAACCAATGGATATTTTGGTTTTCCATCTATTTTTTCTAAGCTGGTTATGGAGTGTGTACAAGGTGCAAGGTTTTCCATTTTGATTAATGGTAATATTTCTGATTGGATAAGTGGAAGAAGTGGTTTCAGACAAGGGTGTCCCTTGTTCCCATTTCTATATGTTTTATGCTCTCAATTGTTGTCTAATGCTTTTAAACAAAGAGAAGATTCTATTGGTATTCAGTTGTGTTTAAAATGAGTTAGAATATCTCATTTGTTATATGCGGACAACGTGATTACGTTCTCAGAAACTAATATGAAAGCAGTCAAGGATATAAAAATTATTCTGGAAAACTTCTATGGTTGGTCATGACAAAGGATTAATACTAATAAATCTTGTATGATTTTTTGTAAAATGGTGAAAAGAAGAAGGATGAAGAAAATCACTAGGATAATGAGGTTCAAAATAGTATAGGAGATGCCTTACCTTGGAGTCAAGTTGGCATTGAGGAGGCTAGTAAGACAAGACTTCCATTTTATTATTAAGATGGCATTAAAATTGACAAATATATGGAGTGGAAAAATGATTTCATTACCTGGTAACATTTTGCTTACAAAATCTACATTGCTAGCTTACACTATTTTCCATTGTACCAACACATTGGTTCCTAAGAGCATTCTTAAAAAGGTTGATAAGATTTGTAGAAGCTTCATTTGGAATAAAGCAAATGGAAGACATGGAATTCCTTATGTCAACTGGGAAACAATGTGTTTACTGATTAAATGGGGAGGTAAAGCTCTTCACTCATACCTGAGTAAAGTGGGACCTTTGAGAGCTAAATTAGCTTGAAATTTTTTGAATGACAAAGAATCTTTACTTCACAAATTATTCTATCTAAAATATTGGAATTTTTTTGAGAACAACACAAGGAGGATGGGTTCATTAGCTTGGAGGATCATCAAGGATGAAGGTAAATCAGTAAGACCTTGCATTAGATGGAATATTGCTAATGGAGTGAATATTGATGCATTCAATGACACATGGATATTGGATAAAAGCATTTGCAAATGGCCAACTTTTGTCACCCCTTATGATAGCTGTAGTTTTACTATTTCTAATTTCATTTCCAATGGTACATGTAATTTGGAAGAGTTAAAGAAATATATGGGAAGTGATCTGGTAAATCTAATATCTCAAGTAAAATTTTATTCTGATGTGGCAGAAGACAAAATGGAGTTGTTGTTTCAAAGAACAGGGAAATCCATTTCTTCTATGGTGTTTGAGGTGTCGGTTATGCATACAAATCTTAAGAAATTTTGAAGCTGGATCAGAAAAAGCAAATTGAACCCAAGAGTAGAAACTTTTTGGTGGAGGATCTTTAATGAAGCTCTTCCTACTTGTCAATTTCTTCAATATAGAAGATTGCTAAGGGTGAGAACTTGTCCAAGAAACTGTAATGAAGCAGAGGATGAAGATCATGTTGCGATTAGGTGTACAAAACTGAAGGATGTGTTATCTCATATAGGCAAATGGGGATTTGAGTGGCTGAAAACATATACTTTAATGGAATGCTGTATTTGTCTATCTAAAAAAAGATTTTTTCATGATCAATTTGTATTATATGGGGGTGAAGACAGCTCACTGACTATTTCTTCTAATGCATTGAGCAAGGCTTCTATTTCAACTCATTGAAATGGTAAAATCTCAGGTATATAGGATGTAAATCAATCTTATAGGCTATCTAATATACATTGGTATCCTCCTCCAACCGATTGGTTAAAGGTAAATGTGGATGCAACTCTTCTCCCTTCTTATAAAGATGGTATATGAGGGGTGTTTCGTGATCACAACGGATGACTACTCCTGGCTTTTGGAAAACAATTAATTCATTGGGATATTTCAACATTGGAGCTTATGGCCACTGAAAAAGTCATGGAAATGATTAAGGATTGGATGTTTAAATACAAGCGCATAATAATTGAAGGTGACAATGTCAACATTATGAAGTTTTTGCATAAAGCTAAGACAAGTGAAGATGCAAGGTATAGAGATATTAATTTAGTAAATGGCTTCAATAATGTTATTTTTAGTTGCATTGATAGAAGGTGCAATAAGTTAGCAGATTTATGTGCTAACAATGGCATTGTTAGTTCTCTTACCTGGGATGAGTTTAGCATGAATAAGGTTCCTCCTAGTTTTTGGTCTTTGTTAAAGGAGGAATCTAATGTTTTCATTTCATAGGTTGTATTTCTTTTTTTATTTCTGATGCAAAGTGCAACATTTTCTTCAAAAAAAAAAAAGGTAAGGAAGGAAAGCAAATCCACACCTGAGAAGATAAACCATCATAGATTGGGGCCATAAGGAAGAAGACCAATGATCCAAACCTAAAATAAATCCACCAACTATCCATGGCCCCTTATAAGGAGAACATCATGAGCCTTGGTAGATTTAAAGAGGAAAATGAAAGTGTCTGGAGAGATGGAAGAAAGCTTAAAGTCTCCAAATATTGACCACTTTCGCTTCAATTTGATGCTTAACAAAAACAAAGGATATCTTTCTTCGATAATCTTTCCCACAAGCCCTCTTTCGAGCTTTGCTAAGTTGGCGAAAATGGACTCCATATTTAAAGTGACAAAATAATTGTCCTTTTACATAATTGACACCTTAGATATGTTATCAATCTTGGTAACATCCATCTTATTCCATTAATTGGGGAGATCTTAGTTCGGATTAGAACCAAGAGGAAGCTTGGAGGGCTATTATTGAGGAGTAGTTTGGTCATTCCAAGTAGTAGTTTTTAAAAAGGCATTTGAGTAACCTCCAAAAGTGTAATTAGCAGATTTTGAGATTTCCTAAAAGACTACATTAGTTGGATTTTCACACCTACAATCAAACACAGAAATACAAGAGAATGCAAAGATGCAGTGAAATTTCTGAAATCTTATGCAATAACTTCTCCACGTTTACTCAAATCTAATATTAAATTAATAGAAAGCCTGGAAAGGGTAGGAGATGAAACCAACTCAATAGGAAAATCTTTTATAGAAGCAAAACTGTGAGGCTAGATGGAGACATGTAGAACCCTATCCACTTCAATCTCTCTAGCCTGCATAAGCTCTTAAAGCGAGAGGTTAAGTGAATGTTGACTTTATAAAGCTAGATGCAAACTGAATGAATAATGATATGGAAAGGATTCATACAACACAAATTTGGGATTAGAAAGAAAAATAATCGAATCCCAATAAAGAGTAACGATGATCATCAACAGCATTGAAATTTTGCTCAGGATCTTCAAATGAAACATCGACAACTATTAAAGTTATTTCACAAATTTCTAAATCCTTACCTTCCAAAATTTTCCATTCCATGATGTTTTTCTACCTCCACTATCCCACTAGAGCAGTTAGAAGAATGACCGACACTCCTCATCTTGCTTCTACCAAGAAACTACTCCTTTTACTTCCTTCATCTTATTGACAATGCCCCGACCATACACGAGGACTTCCCTAATCAAAATATACATCAATTTAAAAAAATTTGGGTATGATCCACCTAAGTGGGTATCCTTAACTGCATGTGATCAGTAACAAAAAATCTAGAAAGCCTATCCCATCCTTATCTGGTGACATTTCAACCCTCTAACCTTTCAACAACCTATTTTATTGTAGGGTTAATGGGTTTTCCTAGCCAATCATGGTCCATTGTTTTGTGTATATTATGTACTATTTATTAAGTTCAAAGTTAGTGAACATGTTTTATTTTAGCTATATTTGAACAAGAATTGTTCAGTAGAATATAAAATTCACAAGTGCTGAATGAGCGCCATACTACCTATATGTTTGACACTGCAACATTTTTATCTACAACACCCAAGCACCTAATTCATATATTATAGTGTGTATCACCCTAGAATTTAAGGAAGATCAATGTTGTAATGGAGCCATTGTTAGTACCATGGTGCATTAGAATTCCATTGTGCTAAAAATCATCATCACCACCATACTAAAGTCTAGGGTAAATGATCATCTGAGCACTAAATAATTCAATAGTATAGTGCAAGACTATATATTCAAGCACCGTAGCACTCTTTTTTTTTTACAATGTAGTGGAGTAGTTGCTAAAATGATGATCCACACTAACTGAGCTAAAATATGCTCTTGTTTGACCATTTAATGTGATAGGTCAGCTCAGCACTATAGCAAAGCAAGCCCTATAGCAAAAAGGTGCTAGTTCAAATTTTACCATTGTGGTGCCACTATGTGGAGCACTGTGATGCCTAAATTTATTCCTATACTTATAAACATAGAATTTTAGTTCTTCAGTTGAAATAGTTTAATCATTTGAAGTGGTGTCTTATATTTTTTATTGTCTTCCTCTAGTTCCCCCTTAGAATAAAGTTTAAGGGTTGGTAGAAATTGCAAGATACTTTCATTTGGTGATTTTAGCCTATAATTTGTAAGAAAATCTTTTGTTGGAGAAAGGAGTGTGGATAATATAAATTGATCCTTCTTATTAACAGTTATCTTTACTATTTATCATGTATCATTTTCATATATGAATGAAATGTACATGAATTTACTTTTTTTGTTATCCATGTCTTGTTCAATCTTTAAGTGTATTGACTAATAATGTGAACACATAGCAAGTACTAATGTAGACTCTTGTGCTTTGAATTAGTTTAAAGTTGTTTTCATTATTTCTTGTTCTTAGTTTAATGCATATATTATTCATGTATATAGTTAATATCTATTGTGGTATAATATCTCAACAATTGAATATTGGAACAAATAGGAAGTTTCAAATTAAATGTTGGCACACCTAGACATAGGATGTTAAAACATCAAGGTTCTAGGGAGATATTATATTTAGAGAATGTTCATAAATCTTTTTTTTCACTCCTACAAGCTTGACAGATATCAAGGGTTGCATATGTTCTGATCCATACCTAAAATTAAGAGTCTCATTAAAAAAATTAAATTATTTTGTATTCATTAGTATGGAATTACTTTATTTTCATTAGTATCCAATGTTCTTACAATACTCTAATAAGTAGTAAAAACTCAAAAATAATGATTTTACTTTTAGTAGAATAAATTGAGCATCTATATTTAAAGTTAATAATTTAATTAAAATTTAGTAGGAAATAATATTAATAAAATAGATAAAATAATAATAATAAAATATAACAAATTTCACTAAAATCATAAGTAGAACAACACACTACTCCCCTTTTTGAGATCAAAAAAAGGAAGAAATAAAAAAAATAAAAAAAAATTTGCACAAAATAATGAAAAGAGGACCAGTATAAACACAAAAAAAATCATAGACAAACTAGTAGAAAGAGGAACCCTAATCAGCTGGAGGTGGTGGTGGTGGCTGCTGAAAGTAACATTGAAGTGAGCTAAACTGGTTGACAAATAAGGCCATATCCTTGTCATACTGTTGCAGCTATTGGGTGACATAGTTTTAAAATGAGCAACATCTGTTGCATGTTGATGCTCATATGCAACTACATAGGAGTTAAACCTAGCCTACCATTGGTCAAACCTCTTCACCAGCTGATCTAGTTATTATTGCTTGTAAAGTGGAACTGGTGTAGGAGTTGGTGCAGAGCCTTCATCATGTTTAGCTACTTCTTGGAATAGAGCCTAGCGGCGAGAAGCATTTTGGATAACATGGAAGGAAGTGCCAGAGTATAATACTAGAAACTAATTCGGCGGTGTAAGAGATTAGGAGTACTTGGATTCTATGATAAATGCTATGATGTGTCCTAAGGCCAGATTGGGAATTCTTTTATGTTTGGTATCTCTAATGAAGGTCAAATTAGAAAGATAACAAATTATAAGATCAGTTGTATTAAAGTCTATTTGAGCCATTAGTAAATAGGTAGAAGGAGAAAGGATAGGATTGATATTTATTAAATCACCAGCTTTACGAATTATAGTATTTCTAAGTATATACTATATGATGCGAGCATCCTGAACTAAAGTTCTAACCTATACAACATGGAAGTTACTATTTAATCCTCTAAGGGTGTTATTGATAGGAGTCCAGTTAAATTCAATTTTCGCAGCTAGAATATAATTTTTTTTTCTAGTACTAGAAAGATGAATAAAAGCATGAAGGTCTTCGTAGGTGATTTATACAAGACGCCTATTAACAAATATGAATGAAGGATAGTACAATCATTGTTGATATTCAATCTCTCAAAGAACTTAAGGAGTAGTTTAAAAAATAAAAAGCATATGTAAGAGTAATAAGAAAAGTCAGAGTGGTGTGAGGAAAGAAGCTTAATACTTAAAAGTGAATTTCCTCCTAATTAATGATTTTGGAGGTTGTAATTCTGACCTCTTTATTTATGTTGTAGGCTTCTTCATCAGCAGCCTCAACAAATCTTAGATCAACTTAATGCCTTGAAGAACATCCTACAATTTTCCATTACAGCTTGCCTACCACCATTACAAAAAATAAAAATTTTAGAGGAGAAGGAAGGAGTGATGAAGAATTAGGGTGAAGAGAACAAAGGATTTGGGTTCTTTATATAACATTGGCTAGATTATCCAGAATGATAGTTGAACCGTCCAAGATGATGAAGTAAAATTAATTTGTCCATACGATCAGTCAAAAAAGTTGGTCAAATCATCTAGGATGTATGATAATGTTTAGGACAATTAGACATAAGTAGTAGTCCTGAGGAGTTAGCCTGTATGATATTTGACTTAACAGATCATACAAGATGAATGCCTGGATCATTCAGAATGATATGCAATAATGGATTAGCCTAACAACATTTAAATAGTATAATCATTTCTGCTACACGGATCATCCAGTATAATGTACAAATCATAAAAGATGATCACCAATAATTTGTTTAGATCAACTGTTAGATATGATGTGATCATAAAGGAGTATTTTTTGTTCATATCATATAGGATGATCTAGATCATCTTAGACTATGTGATCAAAATAGAAAACATTTAGAATGTGGAAAGTGACGATCTGGATATTTTCAACACATAAATAAAAGTATACAAAGAAAATAAAACAACACAAATGAAAGTAAAAACCAACCATAAATCAAATTTGTTTCGAATCAATTAACTATAGTAAATGAGAAATTTTCCTTATGAATGGATTAAAAATTAGTAAGAGATGAATTAACAATGCTAAAATCATGAAAGAGTAGAAAATTGATTTTGTTAACCCTAGCTCGAACTCCTTATGGGTTAATCTTATTAAACTAGAAATCTAATTAAAAAAAATAGATAAGAAAATTAATTTGTTTAAAGCTTTATTTCAGAATAATATATGATATAGTAATATGGAAAAGTAATCAATCAGAATCAAGATTTATAAAAAAAAAGTGTTCGAAGATATCAAGTGTCACATGAATTATTCTAAGATTTAATGATTTGAAAGAGAAAAAAGCTTATTATTGTTCACTCATTTTTTGCCTCTATTTAACTTATCTAGCACACTTTGCATATCTTTTGATTTATGATACAGTTTTATGTATCTTACAATTACTTGGAAGTTATTGCGCATCTTTTCATTTTTCTTTTGGGCTCATTTTGTGCCTCTTGTAAATTTTTGCAAGCCAGCTTCCTTTCAACAACCTTAAAAAATTCTTAGTTGTGATATTATCTTTCAGATATAAGAGAAGAAAACTTAATCTCTAACATAAGGAAGAATAAATCACAAATCAGAATCTTATACATAAGATTAATGTAATAACCTCATCGAGAAACCTTAAATGTGATTTGATAACTTTGAGCATTATTAATATGGGATAGATTATTGTAAGAATATTGAAAGAGCTCAATTTTAAAGTCTAAATTTTAATTTGAAATAGATTTTGCTTTAAAAATTAAAATACACCACTAAATGAGTTGGAAGAAAAGAGATAATCATTGATGTTTCTTCTCTTAACTTATTTAGGGAAGTCAATTATTTCTTACAAATTTTCAAAACCAAAAGCAAGGCAAAAAACTCAATTAAAAAAATTAATACTAGAAGAGACCATTGATCTGATTAAAAAAACTGAAGGAAAAAACTACAAAAAAAAATTAAAATAATAATGAATGTACATAAATAGAAATAGACATACAAATAAAACAAAAATAAAAAACATCAGAAAATAGAAAGCAACGATTTCAAGCATTAATATCTATGACACCTAATATTGTTCTTAAGATGTTGAAAGTTTCAAAAGACTAGTGGTTCTGTAAAGATATCAGTAACTTGGTTTTGAGTGGGTATATGGTGTAACTCTCTATCACCTTTAGTAACATGGTCCCAAATGAACTGATGCCTTATGTCAATGTGTTTAGTCTTAGAGTGTTGGATTAGGTTCTTTGAAATATAGATGGCACTAGTATTGACATAGAGGATTGAATCTGTGCTTACAGGTAAACCTAAAACTAAACTTTGTTGCTTTAAGCAAAGGACTTGGGCCATATAACTTCTTAAGTAAATGTACAATGCTTCAATAGCGGACAGGGCAACTATATTCTATTTTATACATGACCAAGTAATTAAGGATTGGTCTATGAATTGATAAGTTCAAGAAGTACTTTTTCTATTAACTCATCATCCCACAAATTCTTAATCTGAAGATCCTTTGATTTCCAAGGTGTTGTTATGCCTAGGATACCAGATTCCTAAGTTAGAATTTCCCAAGAGATACCTAAGAATTCTCTTAATAGTAGTCAAGTGGAAATCTTTTGGATCAACCAAAAATCAAGTACAGAGAAAAACATTAAATATAATATTAGGTCTGGTAGTAGTCAAGTAAAGAAGTGATCCAATTATTTCTCTTTATTTCTTTTAATTAATAGATTTTCCATTTGAATCCTTTTCTAACTGAATAGTAAAACTCATTGGAGTGTTTATTGGCTTGGCTTTATCTAATTCATATTTATTAAGGATGTCCTTAATATATTTTTAATGACTAAGAAAAGTCTCATCATCCTTTTTTCTTATGCTAAACCCCAAAAAGTAAGTCAGTTCTCTCATCATACTCATTTTAAATTCCTTACTCTTTATTTTTGAGAATTCATCACATAGATTTTTATTAGAAGATCTAAACATAATATCATTAATATAAATTTCAATAATCAGTAATTCATCTCCTACCTTTTTTTTAAAAATAGGGTGGTGTCTACGCTCCCATTAACAAAATATCTTTCTTGTAGGAATGTGCTTAGCCTTTCGTACCATTCCCTAGGTGCTTGTTTTAGCCCATACTATGCCTTTTTTAATTTAAACACATAATTAGAAAATTGTGACTTTTTAAAACCTAGAGGTTGTTCAACATATACATCTTCTTTTATATCACCTCATTTAGAAAGGTACTCTTAACATTCATTTGATATAGTTTTAATCCCTCAAAATAAGTAAAGGTTAGTAGCACTCTTACAGCTTCCAATCTTGCTATAGGGGCAAAAGTCTCTTCAAAATTAATCCCTTCTATTTGACTATACCCCTTAGCTACTAATCTTTCCTTATTCCTCACTATTAATCCAGAATCATTTATTTTTTTATTTTGAAAACACTTTTTGTTCCAACCACACTCTGGTCCTCTGGTCTTCCAACTAGCTCCTAAACATCATTTTTTTACAAATTCATTTAACTCTTATTGCATAACTAGGATTAAGAATTCAACGGATTGGATTTGATTAAGGTTGGTAGGTTCAATCATTGAAATAAAGGCAGAGTTGTTAACTAATTTTCTAAGTCCATGCCTAGTTTTAACACCTTCAGGCGGGTCTACTTTGATAAGGTCTTAAGCATAACTCGAAGAATATCTCCGTTCTCTAGGAAAAATGTTTTCGAGTTATACCCTTTCCTCTAGATTGACAGACACTAATCCTTTGGTGACTTCTATAACCTCCTCTTCTTCTACCCTAGACCCTCCATAATTATCAGATTCATCAAACACAACATGAGTGATCTCCTCAACTACCAATATTCTTTTATTGAAGTCTCTATAGGATTTCTCAACACTTGAGCAACCTAGGAACATTCCATCAAATTTTGGTTAAAACCTTCTTAGTTGAGACTTCCCATTATTTTAAATGAACATTTAACATCTAAAGACATAGAGGTGAGAGAGGTTGTGTCCTACCCTTCAAGATTTCATAGGGTGTCTTATTTAATTTGGATCTAACATTCACCATATTCATAACCTATCTAGCTATAATCACCAGTTCTTCCTAAAAGTATTTTGGAAGTGAGTATTCAATTAATATGGCTCTAGAAGCTTCTATCAGGGTCTTATTCTTTCTTTCAGCTACCTTATTCTACTGAGGGGTCCTAAGAGCTAAAAAATTTTTGTCTATCCCTAGCTTCGTATAGAAAGATTCAAAATATTCATTCTTAAATTCTCCATCTTGACTGGATAGAATTTCATAACCTAGCTTCCTCTTAATCTAAGTGAAAAAAGACTTCGAATGATTCACTTTTATGAGATAAGAATCTAACCCAAGTAAATCTTGAATAATGCAAAGCATCCTTAAGTCTAAAGTAACCATTTTTAGTCAAAGCACATAATTGAACATCATTGGACTTAGTGTTAAGAGGGATCTTCAAAATTTGTTGAATAATATAATAAGGAAGAGAACTAGAAAGTTTTACAAAATCCCAACCATTATCAGTAAAAAAATAATTAATCTTCACAATAGCATTGGAGGAAGTATTAGTAAAAGAATCAATAGATTGCGCCCCCAACCAGCAATCCTACCAAAAGAAAGTATTACCACTACCAAGGCCCCAAAAAATAAAAGGCTCAATAACCCATTTAACTTTGCAATAATTGTACCAAACTTTAGAGTTACCTTTACTAAAACAGCACATGGTGGGATGCATCCCCACACATAATTTTGCAACCATAAAATTATCCCAAAGGATCAAATTAGAAAAAAAATTATACCATAACTTAAAAGACAATGTGTATGCCAAATCATTCATAGACATACACCTCAGAGCACCTACATCCAAAGTACCACATCATTTTTCCCATGAAGAATAGTAACTATTGGAAGTGCTACTTGCCATTTTTATAAAGAACTTATTGAAAATTCTATCCATCCTGTTACACACTGCCTGAGTAGGAATCAAATTTTTAAAACTATAAACAAGTATAGAGCAAAGGACACTCTTCATAAGAATTAACCAACCAATAAAGCTTAAAAAATTAGAATCCCAAAACAAATGTATGTTCTGCACAACCATAATTAAATCATAAAAAAAAAAAGATTTATTTTTACCCTTATAAAGAGGCACACTAAGGTAATTTAAAGGAAAAAGGCCATGACTAAAACCAAATAATTTCTTAATAGCCACAATACAATCAAAACAGACTTTCTTAGCAGAAATAAAATAACACTTATGTTTATTAAGAGCCAGACCACTCACCAATTCTAATTAGTGAAAGAACATCAAAAGTCTATGAATCCTATTCATCAAATTACTCGTAAAAATGATAAAATCCTCAGCAAAGCATAGGTGAGATATATGAAAACGACCTAACATTCTGAAGTAAGGGTTATGATACTTCTCAAAAAATTAGCAAGACCTCTACAAAGGTACTCAAATGTAATAATGAAAAGGGCCAAAGAAATGCTATCACCTTATCAAAGCCCATGAGAAGACTTAAAAAAACCATTACTCTTACTATTAACAATCATAAAAAAATAAGAGCTTTTAATGGAAAGTTTAATGAGGTTGATAAAATTTAAATCAAAATGAAATAACTTTATAATATCATAAAGGAAATTCCAATCAATATTATCAATGCCTTGGCAATATCAAGTTTCAGATTCATGTTACCACCTCTAACCTGAACATCCAAATCTTAACAAAATTTTTGAGCCAAAAGGATATTATCAGAAATAGTACACCCTTTAACAACGCCCATTTAAAAAGGGGAAATAATCTTAGGCAAAAAAACCATTAAACGATGCATCAAAATTTAAGAAAGCAATTTGTAAAAATGAGTACAAAGACTAATAGGTCTAAAATCATTCCAAGTACTAACAGACTTATTTTTAGGAATAATCACAATAAAAATAGAAGTAAAAATCTTAGGAATAGAATTACCATCAAAGAAGTCAATAATAGCAGAAAAGATATCATTACCAATAATATGCCACATTTTCTTCAAAAACTTCGTAGTAAAGCCATCTGGCCCTGCAACTGACTCACAATTAATACCAAAAATAGTCTCTTTAACCTCCTCCAAAGAAGGATGTTTAGATATGTAAACATTATCATCGTGAGAAATAAGAGTAGGTATGATAGAAGGATTGTCAATAATAAAAGGGTTAAACTCTTTATTAAAATGATTATGAAAATATTGAAAAGTTAAATTAGCAATTTCAACACCATCTTTAGTAACATAACCATCAACACGATTAATTTTATGGATACAATTAATAGAGTGTTTCCTCCAAACCAAGGAATAAAAATATTTAGTATTATTATCACCTTCAACCAGATGTTTGACAACCACTATTTGCTTCCATAAAATGTCCTCTTGAGCTTATAATTTAAAAAGGTCATCTTTAGCCTCTCTCAATAAATAGAAATTAGCTTCAGAAGGCACTAGTTGACACTGCATCTTGTAAGAATTTACTTTATCTTTCATAATTAAAATGTTGGAAAAGAGATTCTTAAAAATATTATAATTCCACCATTTTAAAACAATATTAAGCCTTTTTAACTTAAACCACTATCTTCTTATAATATAAATAGCATTATCCAGGTATAAGGAGCCATATTAATTATCTTTAACCAAATTCATAAAAGAATCATGAAGTAACCGCATGATTTAAAATCTAAATTGAGAAGGAAAATCTCTAACTCTAGGCTTAGTTTTAATAAGAAGAGGAGAATGATCAGAGAGGGTCCTACTAAGATGCTAAATATTAGTAGACTCAAAAGAATTAAGCCAGTCATCATTAAATAAAACATGACTAACCTTTGCCATAAATGCTCATAATGCCAAGTAAAGTTATTCCCAAAAAAACCAATATCAATTAAGTTACATTCCATAATCATAATACTAAAATCCTCCATAGAATGATAGATAAGAAGACAACCCCCTATGCATTTTGACCTGTTAGCTATAATATTTAAATATCCCCCAACAAGCCAAGGAAGGTTACAAATACTATGAAATTGAGTAATTTGTTCCCATAAAATCTTTCTGGACTAATGAGAGGAAGCAGCATAAATAAAAGAAGCACAACATTAAAACTTAGAACTTTCAATATTATAATGTTAAACTTGAGTGAAATCACCAATAATGTCTACCCTAACAAATTCTTTTCAAAAAACCCAAAATTTATTGGCCACATTCAAGAAAGCATATTTAAATCCCAAAAAATTAGCAGTACCTAATAACTTATCAGAGGAGATAAGATGCTCAAGCAAAACAAGAATCAAAACATTATAAATATGTCATAAGTTTTTAAATATAAACTTTGAAGCAGGGCATTCAATGCCCCTAACTTTCTAAATAATAACATTAAATATAAAAATAATAGGTTAATGAGAAGTATGTGAATGGGTGTTTCTAGGTAATTATAATATAAAATTCTTTTTATTCCTACCTCTCATATGACGACCCTTGGTAAAACTAGTATTGTTATCATCTCTAGAAAAATATTTAGCCAATATATCATATCCTCTTTATCAGTAAAGCATCACTAGGATAATGATCATTCAATGAAAGCTTATTTTCGTTAATCAAACCACACTGCCCCCTAGAAGAAGGCATTTATCCTTCCACATAGAACACACCACTTTTCATATAGGTCTCATTGTTCACCTCATTACCACCTATCTTCTTCACCACAATAGATTGGACCATATCCTAAACATTCACATCAGTTTGATCAATATCCTCATCCACACTAATATTATTAATCAATCTAGCCTCCATGCGAGGCTTAATTGAAAGGGAAACATTATTTAGATTAGTATCAATGCTTTGATCCTTCTCATTATGAAAAACAATAGATAAGGATGAGATAAAGTTTAGATTGACTTCCCAAGTTTGAATCAACTCCTCAATAGTAATAGGATTCTACTCAACTTGAACAGAATCTAAAATAAGGGATTCATTATTTGGATCTTGCACTTGAGAAACATTACCCATAATACCATCACGATAAGGAGAAAAAATATCTAGTTCAACCAAAGGTAAATCATTTTTATGTAAAGGTTTAGAAGATTCCCTTTCCTTCCAAAGGTGTGGGTGAAGCTTATAACAAGCATTTAAACCATGCCCGTGCATCTTACAATGAGAGCAGAAAATAGGTAAATATTCAAAATCAACTTTTTGAAAATAGCCGTTAAGTTCTGAACAAATCTAGACCTCATTCAGATGCTTCTTTGATATATCCAATTCAACTAACACATGAGCTATAGACTACCATTAAATGGATGTTGTAATTTGATCAGTTTGCAATGGTCTACCATAGATAGAAGCCAAATTGAATAAGAATTGAGAATTGAAAAAATGAAAAGGAAGAATCAAAAAAGAAATCCACATTGGGGCTATGGGAGGTTCCTCATGCACATCAAAATTAGGTGTCCATTTTAACAATTTATCTAATTTGACAACCCTGAATGTAATTAAGCATTCTTGAAAAAATATGTCCATAATCCAAATCATTACTCAGCTGAATCACAATATGCTTGGAATCCAATAGACTAACATCAAAAGATCCAGATAATTTTTTACTCATAAAAAACTTACTAATGACATCAAGGTTCAGCTGCATAAGTATGAACTTGCCAACAAGAGCGAAGTAAAAAGGTGAAGCAAGCATAGAGACCACAGAATCCTCAAGCAACAATGTCGGACAGCCTTTATATGAAGGGAGAACAAAAGGAAGTTTATTGAAAGAAGAAGATGAGCAAGCCCAAACATTCTTAAATGAATGGGAATTACCATTCGGAAGCACAGTAGGAAGAGGGATAGATGATGACAGCGTCATCATCTCGTAAAAACCTTTAAACCCAAAGACACACCAAAGAAACCAAGCAAAACAAAGATGAAAAGGAAACAAAAGAAGCAGAACTAATAGAGAAAACCAAAAAAAAAGTCGTAGTCAAAGAAAAAGTGATCGGGAATAAAAACCCTAGAACACCTTAGAATCACCTCAGAGTTGAGAGCCATTGCGAGTGATTGATTATAAATTTGATCAATCTAAATTGATGATGATCATCATTAAACAACCTATACAATCGTACCAAATTTTGTTTTATTATAATTATTCTCCTACTTATAAGATTAATTTAAGAATGATTACTTTAATCACTCTTAAAATTAGGATGCCATAATTAACATTTTTATTTTTAACTTATCATCTAGTATGATTTGAGATCGTCTAGTATAATTTGGTCAAAAATAGAGAATTCTCTAACTTACCAAAATTCTCCCACTGAGTGTGTATTTGAAGGGTTAGTACGCAAGGTTAATTAGCTTGGGGTCCACTAGATACATGACTTTACTCAAGAAAGATATGAAGTGCATTGAAATTTAAGTTACGAACAAACTCAACCCTTATTTACTAGATCTTGAGCGAATTTGCATTACAAGTGATCCTGTGGACCTAAAAAGTTAGTAAGCATGGAAAACAAAATAGATATACAGTAATAGTAATGATAAAGAAAATAATAATGTTAATTATCATCAAAATTATAGTACTTGGATACAAATTTGCAATATAGTTATGTTAAAGATCATACGAATAAACCATTAAAATGAACACTTTTATAAATATCATCTAGTGTAATTCTAATTGTATAGTAAAATCTTCACATACTCTATGATTTGATCAAATATTTAAATAGTTCAAACATGATGTCTCATCTTCTTTTCCCTATATGTATATGGTTCATTATACTAGATAATTTGCATGAGCTTTTTATATGGAAGGGTAAACCTCCAATCATCTTCACACATTCAAATAAATCCTTTCTTCCTTATTGTTCCTTGCTCTTACTTCTTTTAGATGGTTGATGGTAAGCATTACCAATATTTAGTAGGAAGTTCCTCTCACCATCTTATTGAAGATATATTCCAATCTATAAAGGAAGAGTTAACTTATCATAGGTAGAGGGTTGCCCAAATTACCACTTCTAGAATCCTAAACCAAGATATTCTCAACTATCAAGTGTTAAATATATTCACTCGCACCACCTCACAATTCATTATTATCCTAACATTCCCTTTCAATTCTTAATAAATATTTGAATTTTTTAGACTCAAAATTAATATTACACTAATAATAATGTAATTTAATGTCTATTGGCATCTAATAATAATTAGTTATTAGGACCTTAATCAAATTTACATCAATGTATCAAAGGAATAACACAGTGTAGTGTCAGCTCTAGGGGTGATTATGATTGGATCCAAGTAAATCTCTCCATTAGAAATACACCTAGCAGCAATAACAACCCTTAGTGAACACTCTTACAAAAAATATATGGATCATCTTGTTTGAATAGTTGCTATTTAAATGATTTATATTTGTGCAACTTATGTAGTTTTGATTATTCCAAACATTATTGTTCAGATGTATAGTTATCTCCTAACAATTTTAGAAGATTTGCATTTGCTCTTGTGTGTACTAACATTTCAGGAAAATCAGATTCCAGACTACGAAAACTTCAAATCAAATTCAACATGAGATATTTTTGTTTATTTGAAGTTTGCCTTTTCTTTGAATTAATTTTGAAAGGGAGTGATTGTAATTGAGTGAATAAAATCTCACACACACAAATAAGGAGATCTTAAAATTCTATACTTATCGTACAGGACGATATTTATCGTACTGGACGATCTGTCAGTTATCTCCTATAGAGCACTTGGAACGAATAGGAACTTGTTTGAAAAATTTTTCTAAGTCCTATTCGTCCAGGACGAATTTTATTATCGTCCCGGACGATGGGTTCTCTGTAAAATTTTCGTCCAGACGAATTTTATCATCGTACGAGGCGAACAGTCCTCTGGAAAATTTTCGTCGAGACGAAAATAAATATCGTTCCGGATGATCAGCTCTCTGGAAAATTTTCGTCCAGACGAAAACAAATTATCGTCCGCGACGATTGGTGCTCTGGAAAATTTTCGTCCAGACGAAATAAATAATCGTCCAAGACGATCAGCTCTCTTGAAAATTTTCGTCCAGACGAACATATTTTCGTCCAAACGATGAACCGACTTAGAACAGTCAGCAGTTTCTAGAACTGACCTTGTAATAACCGTTCGTACTGGACGAACCTAGTTCGTAAAGGACGATCAGCTGTACGAAGTCATTTCGTACACATATACAAATTGGGTCGTTTCAGATCGTTTAAGTAAAATCGTCCAGGACGATCCATGATCGTACAGGACGATCCACTGCGTACAGAATTGAAAACTTGCAGTTTTTGGGTGATTTTTCATGTCTTTTGTATAAATAGTCCAAATTAGACTGCCACCCAATCTTTTTGTCATTTGATCTTCGTGCCTCTTGAGAGAATAGCCAAGGAGAGAGTGGAAGAGAGCATTCAAAGGAGGATTCCTACCACTGGAGCGAGAAGGCTTCATTTGGATTACTAAAGTAAGAGTCTCTACTTGTGAAATTGGATTTCTTCACTCTTTTCCTTCTTCTTTCTAGATTCTTGTGAGAAGATCAGTCAAGGAGATCCGGTTCTCTGCCGACACTTGAAAGTGTGAACAGACGAAGGGTTCTCTGCCCACACTATGAGAGTGTAAAAGGACGAAGGTTCTCTGCCTACACTTGGAGAGTGTGAACAGCCGTAGGGTTCTCTACCCACACTAGGAGAGTGTAAAAGGACGACGGTTCTCTGCCAGCACTGTGGATTGTGTAAAAGGACGACGGTTCTCTGCCGCACCGGGTAGTGGTGAAAAGAGTGTTTTGTACTGGCTTCTCCGCCTTGCTGTGGGTGCTAAAGGAGAGTCACTTTGTGGTATTAGTGCAATACTCAGAGGGTGCCTCAGAGGAGTGGATGTAGGTCTGGTTATAGACCGAACCACTATAAATCTGGTGTCATTTACTTTATTGCTTTTACATTTCCGCACTTTAAATTTCAGTTTTAACAACTCTGTGGTTGAAAAACATTTTTCTACAAACTTTAAAAGAAAATTTTATTTCGGTTTAACTTTATCATTAAGAGGGTTTAAAATTTTTAAAACTACCAATTCACCCCCCTCTTGGTAGCCGTGGGACATTTACTTAGGCTTAACAACCTAATTACTGGATTCAACAAGTGGTATCAGAGCTTTGTTTCAAAATCATAAGTTTGAACTACTTTTTGATTAACGTAGATGGCTACATTTGGAAACCGAAACACACCTGAGGGTTACTCTATCACTAGACCTCCACTATTTGACAATATTCCTTTTGATTTTTGGAAAACACGCATGTCTACTTTCTTACAGTCACTTGATTATCGCATGTGGATGCTAGTCCAGGAAGGTTACACAAAACCAACTAGATTACTTGATGGAATTAGGGTAGAAACACCTTATGCAGATTGTACTATAGAAGAACGTGACTTAGCACAATTAAATGCGAAATGTTTAAATAGTTTCTTTTGTGCTTTAAAATCTGAAGACTACATGCGAGTTTCCACTTGTAAAAGCGGAAAAGACATATGGGATAGACTTTGTATTACTTATGAAGGGACAAATGAGGTTAAGCAATCAAGACTCAATATCTTGTTACATGACTACGAATTATTTCGCATGAAACCTAATGAATATATATCTGACATGTACACAAGATTCACTCAAATTGTCACCTCTTTGCATGCACTTGGTAGGGAATTAACAAATGCTGAAATGGTTAATAAGATTCTTCGTTGTTTACCTACTGCATATGATGCTAAAATTACTGCAATTACAGAGTCTAAAGATCTGAACATTTATTCAATTGATAATCTTCTTGGTTCACTCATTGCTTACGAGCAAGGAGTAAGTCAAAGAAAGATTGATGCAGGTGAACCAAGAAAGGACAAGAATATTGCACTAAATGTGGAAGAGTCAGAAAGTGAACACTCACAACCTGAGGATGAAGACGATATTGCACTGATGACTAGACAATTCAGAAGCTTTTTAAAGAGGAAGCAGAAGAGACGCCAGCAATGGAATAGAGGTAAGTATAACAGAAATGGCAAGGTTTCTAATGAAGTGATTTGTTATGAATGCAGGAAACCAGGTCATATAAAGACTGATTGTCCAAAACTCAAAGCCACTCCTAGCAAGGAGAAGGTAGAGGAGAAACCAATGGTAAAGAAGGGCAAGAAGAAGTTTCAAAAGGCTTTTTGGGCGGACTCAGCTTCAGACTCATCTGAGACTGAAAAAGAAGAAGAAGTCACCAACCTTTGCTTGATGGCAGATAAATCTGAACAATCAGATCAAGAAGAGGTATGTGATTTAACTTATAATGAATTGTTTGAAGTTTCTGAACACATGCATGATGCATATAGGAAAACGAAAAAGATGCATGCTAGTTTAGTTATAGAATTGGAAGAGCTTAATAAGGAACACGAAATCCTTAGGAAAGATCATGCTTTAATTGATAGCAACCACATGAAACTACTTGATGAATATGATGACTTGAATAAAATTTTTGAGAATTTAAAATCATCCTATGCTGAACTTGAAAAAGAATTTAAGAAATTTAAGGATGAATCTGAGAGCAAGACATATAGAATCAATTATACAAATCGAATCTTGGAGGATATGAATTCATTTTACAAACTTACTATAAGAGCTCTCGAGGATAATAGGAACCCCCCTAAACTTGAAGATTTTACAAATCCTAAATATTATCCTAAATTCATGAAATCCCTTAGAAGACAATCATATGAAAGAAAACATAGGAATATTTTTCCTAATGTTAAATGTAACAATTGTGGATTTTTGGGACATATATCTCACACCTGCACTTTATAGATGAAACCTAATTTGGTGTGGAGAACTAAGATGCATAAACTTAGACATATCACACATGCATCTGATTATAAATTTCATAAAGGTGAACCCAAACTAGTTTGGGTTCCCAGGTCTAACATTTGAGAATTTGCAGGAATACTCTCACACAAGACCTCGTGAGAGTATATGGTACCTGGACAACGGATGTTCTAAGCACATGACTGAAGATACTGCTTAATTCATAACGCTGGAAGCCAGGAGTGGAGGCAAGGTTACACTTGGAGATAATACCACAAAGAAAGTGGTTGGATCAGGTATGATTGGAAATTTGAAAAACTTTTTCATAGATAATGTTTTATTAGTTGAAGGCTTAAAACATAATTTGCTTAGCATAAGTCAGCTATGTGATAAGGGCTATAATGTAAAATTTTTACCTACTAGCAGCATAATTAGCCTAAATGGGAAAATTGTTTTAAATGGAAAAAGGGTGAACAATGTCTACATGCTAGATTTAAATTGTATTCAATCTCCTACTGCTTTTTGTTTGAAAACTGTTTCTAATGAATCATGGCTTTGGCATAGGAGACTTTGTCATTCTAGTATGAAAAATCTTAGAAAAATTACCCAAAAGAATTTGGTGAGAGGAATACCTAAACTAGACTTTACTAAGGACCATCTGTGTGATGCATGTCAACTAGGAAAACAAGTGAAGTCCTCTTTTAAGTCCAATAAAGATCTTAGGACCAGTAAACCATTAGAAATTCTTCACATGGATATTTTTGGACCTGTAAGCACGGTAAGTCTAGGAGGAAAGGTATATGGATTTGTTATAGTAGATGATTTTTCAAGATTCACCTGGGTTAAATTTCTTTTTCATAAGAGTGAATCATTTGAAGAATTCAGAAATTTTTCAACTTGGATACAAAGAAAACTAGGATGTGAAATAATTTCTATACAAAGTGATCATGGAGGAGAATTTGAAAATGAAAGATTTGAAGATTTCTATAAAGAAAAGGGGATTGATCACAATTTTTCTGCACCTAGAACTCCTCAACAAAATGGAGTAGTTGAAAGAAAGAACAGAACATTAATAGAAGCCGCCCGAGCAATGTTAGCAGAATACTCACTTCCTAGATATTTTTGGGCTGAGGCGGTTAGCACTGCATGCTATGTTCTGAATAGGGTGAATGTGAGATCAAATTTGAATAAAACACCCTATGAGTTGCTAAAAGGAAGAACACCAAATTTGTCTCATTTGCATGTATTTGGTTGCAAGGTGTTCATACATAATAATGGAAAATCTGCCTTAGGAAAATTTGATCCAAAATCAGATGAAGGAATTTTTGTTGGATATTCAAGTGTTGGAAAATCTTATAGAGTATTCAACAAAAGAACTTTAGTCATTGAAGAAACCACACATGTTGTTTTTGATGAAAATGGAAACATGGAAGAGCCAAAAGTTGTTGAAGAAGAAATTGAAGAAAACTCCCAAAAGATTGATAGATTAAATTTGGAAGAAAATGTGGAAGAAAATTTAGAAAGAGAAGACCCTTTGCCTAGAGATTTGAGATTTTCTAAAAACCATCCAAAGGAATTAATTATAGATGAACCAAGTGAGGGTGTTAGAACTAGGCGTGGATTAAACAAGGAAGTCAATCATTCAGCCTTTATTTCAACTATTGAACCCACTAACATTGATCAAGCACTTTCAGATGAATTTTGGATATTGGCCATGCAAGAAGAGTTAAATCAATTTGTAAGAAATAAAGTTTGGGAACTAACTACAAGGCCAAAAGATCAAAGTGTTGTTGGAACCAAGTGGGTGTTCAAAAATAAAATGAATGACTCAGGAGTAGTCATTAGAAATAAGGCTAGATTAGTAGCTAAGGGGTATAATCAAATTGAAGGAATTGATTTTGAGGAAACTTTTGCACCTGTAGCTAGACTTGAAGCAATTAGGGTTTTACTAGCCTTTGCCTGTTTTAAAGGTTTTAAATTATTTCAAATGGATGTCAAAAGTGCCTTTTTAAATGGGGTAATTGAGGAAGATGTTTTTGTAGAACAACCTCCAGGTTTCGAAAATTCTAAATTTCCAAATCATGTTTTCAAATTAAAAAAGGCATTATATGGATTGAAACAGGCACCTAGGGCTTGGTATGAGAGGTTAAGCACCTTCCTACTTGAAAGATCTTTTGAAAAAGGAAGTGTGGATACAACTCTCTTTTTAAGAAAAATTGGAAAGGATATACTTATTGTTCAAATTTATGTGGATGACATCATCTTTGGATCTTCAAATAAACATCTTTGTGGTGATTTTTCTAAAACAATGAGTAGTGAATTTGAAATGAGTCTAATGGGAGATTTAAATTACTTTCTAGGATTTAGTATTAAGCAACTTGAGGAAGGTACTTTTCTTAGTCAAACCAAATATATTAAGGACATCCTCAAAAAATATGAAATGGATAATGCTAAACCTGTTAGTACACCAATGAGTTCTTCAGTTCAGTTGGATAAAGGCCTTAAGGAAAATCTGTTGATCAAAAGAAATTTAGAGGGATAATTGGATCTTTACTTTACTTGACTGCTAGCCGACCAGATATTATGTTTAGTGTTTGCTTATGTGCTAGATTTCAATCAGATCCAAAAGAATCACATTTGACAGCAGTAAAAAGGATTTTAAGATATCTACTAGGAACTCAAAACTTAGGAATTTGGTATCCTAAGTTTAGCTCTTCATTTGAAATTATTGGTTACTCAGATTCTTACTTTGCAGGCTGTAGAGTGGATAGGAAAAGCACTTCTGGAACATGTCAATTCATTGGAAATTCATTAGTTTCATGGTCTAGTAGAAAACAAAATTCAGTGGCACTATCTACTGCAGAAGCAGAATACATTGAATTAGGAAGTTGTGTGGCACAAGTACTTTGGTTAAAACAACAGTTGATTGACTTAGGATTAACTATAGGCACTATTCCAATTTATTGTGACAATACTAGTGCTATTTGCATTTCCAAAAATCCTATTCAACATTCTAGAACCAAACACATTGATATAAGGCATCATTTCATAAGGGATCATGTATCCAAAGGAGAAATTGAACTCATACATGTTTCAACTGAAAATCAACTTGCAGACATTTTTACAAAACCTTTAGCCTTTGATACCTTCAGTACTTTAAGAACAAGGCTTGGTGTTATTGATTTGAATGCTTAACCAAAATGTCTTTGCAACATTGATACTTGTTGTGTTTTGTTTTGTTTTTGTGATTTTGTGAATTTTGTGTGTTTTTTGAATGAATTGTTTTTGGATTTATGATTTTGTTTTATATTTTCTGTGTTTTTTGAATGTTTTTGTTAATTTAAAAAATCAAAATTAATTTTTTTTGGAGGACATCGTCCAGGACGAAATTATTTTCGTACGGGATGATGTGTGAAGGAACAGTTTGCGCGAATTTAAACCGTTTTGAGAGCAGTTTTTAATTAGATCGTCTGTACGATATTTAATCGTCCAGGACGAATTTTTTTCTCTCAAACGTCAGGACGATTGAATGCAGCGGTTGAGTGGATAAGACAGTTTTTAATACGAACTTCGTCTGTACGAAATTTGTTCGTCTGTACGAACATGTGTCGGTTCATTGTAGGGGACGGTTTTCAAGAGTCATTAAAACGATTCACTTTTTGATCGTCTGTACAAAATTTTTTCGTCTGTACGATCGGTCAAGTCAAAAAGCCTGTACGAAGGGACGCATCGTAAGTTGTGTTGAATACGAAAAGCCGTTACATTTTGGACGAATTGGATCGTCTATACAAAATTACTTCGTCCAGACGAACGATTATTTTTCGTCCAGGACGAATATTTTTGTCCAGGACGAACATATCATTTTTCTTTAAATATGAAGGCTTTCAAACTTGACAATCACACTTTCAAACTTCTTTTTCAATCCCTTTCTACATCAAATCAACAATGGCCTCCTCTAGCAAAAGACAAAAGGTTTTGGTTAGGAAACCAAATAGGAATGCCCCAGACAACTTTCTTTCCAAGGCCATTGAGGAATCTTTTCCTCGTTTTGCATCTGCAAAAATCACTCCTTCCCGCATTCTTATC
Organism: Dendrobium huoshanense; assembly: GCA_016618105.1. Classification (NCBI taxonomy): domain Eukaryota; kingdom Viridiplantae; phylum Streptophyta; class Magnoliopsida; order Asparagales; family Orchidaceae; genus Dendrobium; species Dendrobium huoshanense. The sequence continues at coordinate 66,713,732 of CM028353.1, forward strand.
CAAACAGAGTTGAAATTTCGGGTATTGCACCTCTTCGCCTCAACCCAATTTCAATTCATTCTTTCTCTCGTCCACTTCTACAATAAGCAAACCTACCACTACTTTCTAGCCAACATGAGTTTCAATTCTGATCACTCTATCATTAGTTCTTTTGTTTTTAAGAAAAAAGTTGAGATCACCAAGCACGACCTTGGTGCATTTTTAAACTTAAGAACTGAGAGATATAGAGCCCACACCCTAATGTCAGAAACCTCCTTCAAATGGTTTCAAATCAATAGAGTAATTAGAGAAAATTCGATTGACAATCATGTTGCTAGAGTCTCCGGTATGACCCAAGATGCCCGAATCATCCAGCATATCCTTAGATCATCAATTATTCCTAAAGCTGGTGATAGGATTAACATTACTCCTCTCCTTTCTTGTCTAACTTTTTTAATCATGCAAAGACATCCTATTGATGAAGCCCAACTCATCATAGATCATATCTATGGGCTTTCAGAAATAGGACATGCTGATCAGAAGAGGAAGAAGAACATTTCATTAGGGCACTTAATTACTTATATTTTGGAGAAGAAGTACAATATAGTGCATCCTGATGAAGAATATGAAGAGCCAGTTTACTATAACGATGCATCATTCAGATTGCTCTTCAAGGAGGAAAAAGAAAAAGCACATACTAGTGCTTCAGAAGAAGAAGAAGAAGAAGGAGTACAAGCTTCTGCTTCTCAATCAGATTACCAGAATCTGATTGAGAGATTTGATAGACTAGAGACTCACATTGATCAAAGATTTGATCAATTTAATGCTCAACTTACACAGCAGCAACAAGACATTGGTAACATTAAAGATGAAGTTCATGAAATTAATACCAATGTCATGTTGATGGCCTCCTACTTCAATCTCTTTGGCGGCATTCCTCCTCCTCCTCCAGAACAGTAGAATTGTTTTTTATGTGTGTCTGTTGTATTTTTTTTGTTTTATTTTTGTTTGTTTTGTTTTTATCTTATCTGTGTTATTGTGATTGTTTTTATGTTTTTTTTAAGTTCAATGTATTTTTTTTATGTGTAATCCGTTCCTTTAATTTTAATGAAAGTTTGTTTCTATTAGATTTGTTTTGAAATGTGATTAATGTTTGTGAATTTCATTAGTATTATTTAATCTACATAGTGCTTAAATTCGATTGTAATTTGAGATTATCTATATTAGAAAATCTAGACTTTCTAAATTTATAATTTGTTTATAACTTGTTGTAATTACAACTTTTAAATTCATGTCTATTCATTTAGACTACATAAAAGTTAATATTATTATTGCAATTTTGATGTTTTCTTATTTTGTATTTCTATGCTCAAATGATATTTATGCACCTAGAAATATTTGAAATTTTAGATTATAGATTTTGGAAAGAATTGGTTAAATTACTCTTGAACATTGTACAAATGTACAAAAATCAAAAGGAATTCGCAAAAATTTGCAAAGTGAAAAAGAGGCACAAAATAAGCCCAACCAAAGAAAAATACACAAAAATGTGCTCCAAAACGTTGAAAAGATGCGCAAAGCGCCACATGAGGTAATTCTCTTCTTTCCAAATTCATTCAATCTCTTAATTCAAATTGATCTTATGTTCATTTATATTATATTGAACTTTGAAATATAGAATTTTTTTTTTCATCTCTCTTGTAATGATCTTCAATAGTCAAATGTCTAAATTGAATCATGTCTTTGATAAATTCTTCTTACTTACAATGTTATATCATATCTTAAATTTTATGAATTTCTATGATTCACCTAATATCTTTAGTTTAAAATTGCATACCCTATGTCAAATCACAATTTAGATTAAATTTTAAAAATGAATTTCATATAATTATTTACATTTCTTGTCTTTTTCTTCTTCACTTTTTGTTGCTGTCAAAAAGGGGGAGAAATTATTGTATTTAAATTATTGTATTGTGTTTGTGTTTTTTTTTTTTTGTTATCTATTTTTTATTTCTGTTTGCAAGTTTTTTGTTTGTGTTAAAAACTTTTAAAAAAAATATTATTCTTTAATGCCTCCTTATTTTAATGTCTCATCAATTCAGGGGGAGTTTAGGAGATAGGAAAATTGTTTAACTTGAAACCTTACAAATAATAATTGTTTTGCCATCATCAAAAAGGGGGAGATTGTTTGAATAGTTGCTATTTGAATGATTTATATTTGTGCAACTTATGTAGTTTTGATGATTCCAAACATTATTGTTCAGATGTATAGTTATCTCCTAACAATTTTAGAAGATTTGCATTTGCTCTTGTGTGTACTAACATTTCAAGAAAATCAGACTCCAGACTACAAAAACTTCAAATCAAATTCAACATGAGATATTTTTGTTTTTTTGAAGTTTGCCTTTTCTTTGAATTAATTTTGAAAGGGAGTGATTGTAATTGAGTGAATAAAATCTCACACACACAAATAAGGAGATCTTAAAATTCTATACTTATCGTACAGGACGATATTTATCGTACTGGACGATCTGTCAGTTATCTCCTATAGAGCACTTGGAACGAATAGGAACTTGTTTGAAAATTTTTTCTAAGTCCTATTTGTCCAGGACAAATTTTATTATCGTCCCGGACGATGGGTTCTCTGTAAAATTTTCGTCCAGACAAATTTTATCATCGTACGAGGCGACCAGTCCTCTGGAAAATTTTCGTCCAGATGAAAATAAATATCGTACCGGACGATCAGCTCTCTGGAAAATTTTCGTCCAGACGAAAACAAATTATCATCCGCGGTGATTGGTGCTCTAGAAAATTTTCGTCCAGACGAAATAAATAATCGTCCAGGACAATCGGCTCTCTGGAAAATTTTCGTCTAGACGAACATATTTTCGTCCAAACGATGAACCGACTTAGAATAGTTTTCAGCAGTTTCTAGAACCGACCTTGTAATAACCGTTCGTACTGGATGAACCTAGTTCGTACAGGACGATCAGCTGTACGAAGTCATTTCGTACATATATACAAATTGGGTAGTTTCAGATCGTTTAAGTAAAATCGTCCAGGACGATCCAGGATCGTACAGGACGATCCACTGCGTACAGAATTGAAAACTTGCAGTTTTTGGGCGGTTTTTCATGTCTTTTGTATAAATAGTCCAAATTAGACTGCCACCGAATCTTTTTGTCATTTGATCTTCGTGCCTCTTGAGAGAATAGCCAAGGAGAGAGTGGAAGAGAGCATTCAAAGGAGGATTCCTACCACTGGAGCGAGAAGGCTTCATTTGGATTACTAAGGTAAGAGTCTCTACTTGTGAAATTGGATTTCTTCACTCTTTTCCTTCTTCCTTCTAGATTCTTGTGAGAAGATCAGTCAAGAAGATCCGGTTCTCTGCCGACACTTGAAAGTGTTAACAGACGAAGGGTTCTCTGCCCACACTAGGAGAGTGTAAAAGGATGAAGGTTCTCTGCCTACACTTGGAGAGTGTGAACAGCCGTATGGTTCTCTACCCACACTAGGAGAGTGTAAAAGGACGACGGTTCTCTGCCAGCACTGTGGATTGTGTAAAAGGACGACGGTTCTCTGCAGCACCGGGTAGTGGTGAAAAGAGTGTTTTGTACAGGCTTCTCCGCCTTGCTGTGGGTGCTAAAGGAGAGTCACTTTGTGGTATTAGTGCAATACTCAGAGGGTGCCTCTGAGGAGTGGATGTAGGTCTGGTTATAGACCGAACCACTATAAATTTGGTGTCATTTACTTTATTGCTTTTACGTTTCCCCACTTTAAATTTCAGTTTTAACAACTCTGTGGTTGAAAAATATTTTTCTACAAACTTTAAAAGAAAATTTTATTTCGGTTTAACTTTATCATTAAGAGGGTTTAAAATTTTTAAAACTACCAATTCACCCCCCTCTTGGTAGCCGTGGGATATTTACTTAGGCTTAACAACCTAATTACTGGATTCAACACATCCACTATGCTCATTGAACATTAAACTTACCTAAGGACTAAGATAAATTAAACACTATACCCCTTAATGTTAATTGTCACTTATTTTATTATGTATGACATAGAGTTCAATATTGTTGATATGAACATCCATTACATTTATAATCTCAATTCAATTAGAAATCTTAGAGTCTTATATAGGTAAAATATAGCTCTTAAACATATCATTGCATATGTCTTGAATAAAAAATATAGTGAAAGTTCACTAAGGATGTTAAGCTCTTATGAACTAGTCCCAAGGCTAACCAAGAGGGCGGTGAATTAGATATTTAAATCTTCTTTAACTATGAGGAAAATATTTTTATCTCTTGTAGTGGAAATAAAATAAATGTATAACAAAAAGATTAATCAAAGATTTCACCCAAGTAGTTAATCACAATAAAAATAAAGTGCGAAAATAATAAAAGAAAGAACACACAAGGTTTATAATGGCTTGGTCTAATTTGACCTAAGTCCACTCCTCGGAGGCACACTCTAAGTATTACACTAAATCTTTAGTGACTCTCTTTTAGCCCTACATCTAGATGGAGAAGCCTTTACAAAATCACTTCCAACTTCCCCGGTGTGGTGGAGTAATCGGATCCTTTGACACCAAAGAGTTATTCTTTTTCCCCAAAACTTCCCTCAAGATGAACCTTGAATTCAATGGTACTAAGGTGTAAGCTTGTCGGAGAAACCATGTGAAACCCCCTCCATAATCCCTTGAAACCCCCTCTAAGGATCTTCTCCCTCACTCAAACTCCCTATTTCCTCTCTCCCTTTCAAGTTCTCTCTTCAAATTTTCTCCAAAAGAACAAAGCTTTAATAACTGCCAAAGAAACTTATCAAGTTCATTGACAAAGCTTAAATAGGGGGCTTTAAAAAATAATAAAATTAATCTTGGCAACAAAAATCATCCATGACAATCGCGGCTTCATCCCGTACAATGTGCTAAAAAAGTGGGCTTAAAAAATCCCTAAAAACGTAATTTTTGAGCCAAAAATTATCCAGGACAATCACAGGATCATCCTGTATGATGTCCTCAAAAAGAGGGCTTCAGAGAACCCTAAAAACTTAATTTTGGTGCCAAAAATTATCCTGGATGATCACAGGATCTTCTAGTATGTTGTGCAGAATTTGACCTGATAGTCCCAGATGATATCAGGATAGTTTTAGACAATCAGTTCAAATATATATAGACCATCAAGGATGATATTGTTAATCATCATGGATGATTAAAAAAAAAATATCGTATTTCATCTTGGACGATTTAGGAAAATCAAGTATGTGGGCAAACATCATCCGGTATGATATACAAATCATATAGCAAGATCTGATTGAATAATTTAACCATAATTAATACCCTAGTCACATGATCAATTTAAGTATGATTTTTATTGATTGTCCAGAGTGATTTAGATCATCTGGGATGATTTGAACAAAATTTTAATCTTTAATCCTTGCATAATTTATCATTGGCAGCTATTTTCCAAGATCATAACATATCAACTTGGATGATCAAAATCATCCAGTATGATTAGTTCAATGAGTTGATTATCCTAGATGATATAATTCATCTAGTATGATTATTTCAAAACTTAAACTTTTAGTTTTGACTCAATCTCACTCTCCCTAAGTGTGTGTGTAGATAGCCACCAAGCAAGCATACACCCTTACAAGACCTGACTCAAGAAATCCAAAATACATCAATGAGTTTTACCAAAATTATTACAATATATCCTATTCTACCCGATCTTGAGTATTTAATCTTTATTGGATGGTGCATGGTATTTCTAAAAAGTTAGTACACACACAAACAAAAATATATTAGAAATATAAGTAGATAACATGATGTGAGCCACAATATTTGTTATCATCAAAAATATAGACTCATAAACTAGAGTTACAACAATCTGCCCCTTTTTGATAATGGCAAATATTATTGGTTCAATTTATAAAATTAAAAATATTCTCTCCTAATCTTCCCCTCATTAGGATAAAAAAATTAAAAATAGGAGAAAATATTTTTTTATTTTTATTATTTTAAAAAGTACAACAAAACAAATAAAAAATATATAAATATAATAGTATGTTCTCCCCTTTGACATTATAAAAAAAGACGAGGAGAATAGAAAATTAAAATAGTAAAAAATGATTAAAAAAATAAAAAATGATCCCTGATCTAGTAAAGATAATTTTTTTTAATAATTAAATATTCTCAAAAGGTAAGGTTACCTCTTGATTTTATTCAAAAACTTAGTAATGAATGTATTGACAATGTATAACCAAGACAGGTTAGAAATTCAGAAATTATTAATCAAAGCTCAAGTTCTTTAAAAGGCTCAAAAAAGTTTTTAATTTAATATGTAAAACAAGGAACAAACTAGAAAAAGAAGCACTAATTTTTTTAAAACTCCTTTTATTAAAATATATGTAATATAATATTAATCCAAAAATTGGTGAATTAAGATTCATGATTTTCAAACTCAACTATAAAAAATATCAATAGATAAAATGATATTCTTAAGATTTAAGAAGTACAAGAAAGGTAAGCTTACTTTTTGTGGCCTCATTTTATGCCTCTTGTTAGCTGTTTAGAGCACTTTACGCATCTTTCAATTTTTATACTCTTTATGTATCTCTCTAAATTTGACATCATTGCACATCTTTTAATTTTTTACACATTTTATGTGTCTTTCTAAATTTGGCGTCATTTTCCTCTTTACTTTTCAAAAAATATGCTAGATTTTCCTAATTTTAAAAAACTAAAGAAAACACATTCTATTGACAAAAAAAAAACTACTTGATTAAGAAAATTATGTGATGGATTCAAAAACTTATAAAAGATCCCTATGCAATAGTCAAAATATTAATAGATGAACAAGTTCAATTTCAAAATCCAATTTATAATATGCTGAAGATTTTGAATCAAAGTAAAAAAAAAATAACTCTTTAAGAAAATAGATAAAGAGTCAAATCATGAGTTTCCTTCCTTTGACTGATTTTAGAGAAGTCAACCACAACTTACATAAGAATTGAAGAAAAACTGGAGGTATATTTTTCATTTTTAGGAAAAATGATCCTTTAAAAGATTTGATTTTATAAATTATATACAAAATAAATTGGTGATATGTGTGTGTTGATCAGAGAAAACTTCACAAAAATAAATTTCAAAAATAATTTAAAATTTTAATACACTTAAAAAAATGAAAAAAAAACTAAACCAAAAGAAAATTTAGAAAATAAACAAAAACACATAAAATAAAGAAAAACATAACAAATAAAAAAATATGCATACACAAATAAATAAACACACAAACAAGGCTTTAAACATCATAATGCTCCTGATTTGATGATTAAAAAATTTTGTCTGCCCAAAAGATTTTTTGCTTTTATCATCTGCCCTTTATACAAGTTGCTTTGTTTTACCCTTTTCCTCTACAGGAAGAGTTTTTAAATTAGGGCAATGATTTTTTATATGTCCAGGTTTCTTACATTTAAAGAAAATAACGTTAATAAAAATCTCAATATTCTTACCATGTTTACCTATGTTCCACTTCTATTGATGCTTTTGCTTGTGCTTCAGTGGGCTTTCCAATTTTCTTGTTAAGTCATCATTTTCTTCACCTGCTAAGCCAATTTTCTCCATGTCTTCAATGTATACCACTATCATTTCACCTACATCCAAAAGTCTTTGACTAAACCTTGCTTGTGGGCAATGAGTGAGCCAATCAAATTAGCAATGAGTGAGCCAGTCATTTAGTATGATTAGTATCATACTATATGATTCATAAAATAAATCAAGGTTCATCAAGAATAATCCCTAGGCTGACCAAATTTTATCTCTTCCAATCATCTAGTATAATCAACATCTCGCTGTATGATTTTCTTTATTAATTAACTTTGACTTTATTAACTAATCATTGAGATTAATTTAAATAAAATTTTAAATATCATATAGTATAATCAGTTCAAAATTTAAATATTAAAATACTTACTTAAATCTTATTGGCAACTAGATTTTTTGTGTTAATCTAATCATCCTATACGGTCTAATTCGTATAATACGATTAGTTCAAAAATATTAACTATCTAGTGAATCTATTTAATTAATTTTTTAAAAAACTGATCATGCTATCTAATGTGGATTGTACACTATGAAATTCAAAACAAAATTGAAATTCAGCCATGTTAGCATACACCCTTACATGACTTTGACTTAAGAAAAATAAAAATAAAAAATAAAAATTATAAATTCTTGAAAACATCATTTTATCTGCCCAATCTTGAGTCCTATATGTTCATTGCACAGTGTATGTTGTACCTAAAATGTTAGTATACACAAAAGCATATACACTATATAAGTACTAGGATTGATAAAAAAAAGGCAATCAATAATATTTGTTATCATTAAAATCACAAGTTCGGGATCCCGAATTTCAACAATCTCACCCTTTTATATGATTAAAAACATACTTGGTTGAAATTTAAAATTTGTCATATTTTCTCCTCATCACCCCCTCAGTAAGTGAATCATTTTAAAATTAGGAGAAACTGTATATTTTTTAGGTTTTTTTATTTTAAAAACAAAATAGAAAATCAACACAAAGAATAGAAACATTAAAAAAAATCAAAATTGTGTACTTGATCAAAAATTATAACCGAACACCTTCTCTCTCTTTTCAGATAACAAAAAAGTCATACAATCAAATAGAAAATAAAGAAAAAATATAGAAATTATAACAAACTTGAAGTAAGAGGGCCCTTGATCAGGTGAAGGTGGTGGTGTTGGTGGCTAGAAATACTAGTGAAGGGTAGAAAACTAGTCATTAAACCTTTCTCAATCCACCTCATGTTATTGTTGGATTTATTATTGGTGCAGTTGGAATAGGTTGCACTACTACAAACCTATTTTTTAGATTTCCTAATGCTACAGCTAATTCATCTTTTGCTGCATCAGGAAAAGCTTGTGCAGCTATTGAAACCACACAAAATGATGAGTATTATCTTGATATTTTGTAGCCTATTAAAATTATAGAAATTTAAGTAATTCCATAATCAAGAAGTAAGCATGGAGTTAGTGAACTAGTGTTGTTGCTAGTGTTGGTGCTGGAGCGGGAGGGGGTGGCCGAGATACTTCTCTAACTACCACATCACAATTATGCTCTTATTCAAGCTCATATTCATGGTGTCGACTAAAGAAAATAATAAGGGAACCACATAGTAGAAGATTGAGATCATGTCTGCTAGTATAAGATTTAGAAGTTTATACTTCTGATATAAATGTAGGTAACTAGATGTCCTAATATGAGATTATGCGTACATTGGGTTGATTGTAGGATAAGAGAATTAAGTTTTTGAAAATAATAAATGATTATTTAAGATTCACCAAATGCAGTCTTGGACATTATAAAATAGGTGATGACGTATAGAAGTGAGGTGATATTGACTCTATTTATAGCCTTAGGTGGAATGGTTGTTTGGAGAACATGATGGATGATGCAGGTGTTATGGTTAAGTGATTGTATGAGAGGCTGGTATTGATTTAAAGGAGTATTTTTAAGGTTCATATTTATAGTGGTCCAATCATAATTGGTCATGGATAATAAGTTATATTGTTGAGCCCCTTCATTAGATAGATATAAGTATTCATTAAGGTCTAATTTTCTAATTTCTACAAGAAGCTAATAGACGAAGGAGGTAATGGAGGAAAAAAATAGTTTGCACTCTAGGGGTCATAAAGAATTTAAAGAGAAATTCATAATTGAAAGAAAAATGGAGGGTCAAGAGAAATTGTTAATTAGTGGATTCAAAAAGGTCCATTACCTAATAATTAATTACTACTTGGTTTAGGATGCTTAAAGGTGTGATGTATGCTTCCTTGAACTTTTGGTATATAGATTCATCCTAATTTATTTGAAGGAAGACATCAATATAATTATGAGAGGAACTACCTTGGAGCATAAGGGCTCACTTACCAGCTGCCTTATAGAATGCTAAGGACTGAAGTTTGAAGTCTATATTAAGAAAAATCTTGAAGTGGTGTGACCCAATCCTAGGAATTCCCTTTTTGTATAGATTTTTCAACTGATAATACAGTAAGATTGAGTAACATACTGGTTGGTCAAAGAAATTTTAGTCATTTGGATTATCTAAAAAAAAAGTGGTCAAATCCTACAATATGATTAGGATCATAGTAGATGATCTTTGCAAAAAAAAAAAATGTTCATCAGAGGAGTCATCTGGTATGAGCTTTGATTAAAGGTTTGTACAATGCAAAAAGGTGTTCCTATAATAATAAGATGTTTTGAATTAGGTTTATATAGTACGATGCTTATAAAAAAATATTTATCTATATTATAAACTTTAACTAACAAGCATTATCAAACAAATAGATAAAAACAAAATTAAAAATAAATAAAAAAATTATAACAAACACAAAACACACCAACCAAAAAATTACATAAACTGTTGATTTTACTTCTACCTTGAATCTAGCATGAATATCAATTACACGTAGTATAGTCCTCAGTGCGCTAAAGGTGTCATAGTTTAGGGGTTTAGTGAAAATGTCTTCCAATTGATCCTTAGTGGGAAACTAGAATCATACATACTCTCTACCACTCTTTCATTTAATTCTATAAACAAATCCTTAGACTTTCCTCCTTTCCCATTTCGTTGGTTTAAAACTTAAATCAAAGATACAAGCACTACAAACCTTAAAAAGCCTAGTATCCACTTTAATCAAAAGTTTTCTCAAAATATGTCTTGAGATGTTATTAATTATAGAGGTTTTCCTTCATAGTGAATGTTAGTAAAAGTTGTTAAACCTCAAATAACCACCCTGAGGCTATAAAAGAGGGGGTGAATTGGTAATTTTAAAAGTTTAATTTACAAAAAGAAAATCATTTTATGATTTTTTTCAATATAAAAATATATAATTTTATCACTCAATAGTGGAAGAAAATTAATTTCATAATAATAAAAAAAATAAAGTTTTTAACCACACAATTAATCACAGAAAAATATGCAAAAAAAAGAACAAACACACCATAATTTATAGTGGTTTGGGAAAATAATGACTTACATCCACTCTCTGGAGTCCTTCTCTGAGTATTGCACAAAATGTTTGGTGACTCTCCTTAAGCCTTAACAAAATCACTTCCACTAACTAGGTGTAGTAGAGAACCTTACTCATTTCATGCTCCTGGTGAGATATAGAACCTATAATCCTTTTTCACACTTCTAATGAAAACAGAGAACCTGAAATCCTTTTTTACCCTGCTGGTGAAGAAAACACACCTCAAAGCTTTTTCTCCTTCCAGGAGAAGGTAGAGCATCTTAAATCCTTTCAACCTCTAAGTGATGGCAGAGAACCATGACCTACTGTTATAGAATGTCTCCCGGAGCCAGCAAATATTCAAGGAAGAGACTTGAAGAGAATAGGCAAGAATTTTACTTGGAGTAAGCTTATGAATCTCTCATAACTCTCTCTCACAAAAATCTCTTCCTCTCTTCTCTCCCAAATCATTCCTAAACTATTTCTTTATGCTCCCTCTCAAGTCACTTAGAAGTTAAAATCTTTTGAGCAAGTCCAAGTTTTTTTTTTTTTGAAAGAAAGTCAACAAATTGCATTAAAAAAGGAAGACGGTTACAACCTAAAGCTTCTATACCAAGGATTCCTCCTTTAATATAGACTTAAATAAAGGAGGAACCTTATTCTCATGAACATCATCCCAAATAAAATCACTCATAATGCCATAGTTAGCACACAAATCCGCTAACTTATTGCACTTTCTATCAACCCAATTAAATATAACATGATTAAATTCATTAAATAAATACATACCTTCCATCTTTGTATCTCCACTTCTTTTGGCACTTCTCAAAAACTTCATTACATTAATATTGTCTCCTTCAATTATGATTCCCTTGTACTTGAACGTCCAATCTTTGTCCATCTCCTTAATAGATTGAGTAGCTAAATACTCCAAAGAAGATGTGTCCCAATGTATGTATGGTTTACCAAAACCTTGTAGGAACCTTCCTTTATAATCTTGGAACACTCCTCCAATTCCACCTTTGTAAGAAGAGAGAAGAGCAGTATCCATGTTTACTTTTAACCAATCCGGTGGAGGGGGATGCCAATGAGGAATGGACAGGCTAGAAGGCTAGTTAACATCCCATGTACCCGAACTTATACCAATATCTTGAGCAGAAAATGATGCATAACGAATTGCATTAGAAGCAATAATCATTGTTCTATCATCCTTCCCTTTATGAATCAAATTGTTCCTTGCCTTCCAAGTGAAGTATACCACGTTACAATAAAGATTGATCATAAAGGAAGATTAAGAAGAAAGCCAATTACAATATTTTAACAGAGAATCACACATCAGGATAGCAAATCCCCACTTACCAATCTGCTGGATAACTGCCTTTAATTTTCAACATTTGGCCACAACATGCTCTATGTTTTCCATGTCATTACATCACCTTGGGAAATTATTTCCCCTTTACAATCTTCTATACTCAAGGAAGCTATATGTAGGAAGAGCATTGTGAAATACACTCCACCAAAAAGTCTCCACCTTAGGATCGATCTTTCCTTTTTTAACCCAATTCCATATTTGTTTTGGATCATTCAGAATAACGAAATTTTCACACAGTAGTGATGAAATTGATTTCCTATTCTTCTGAAACAACAGCTCCATTGAATATTTCTCCATCCCAAATTTAATCCCAATTTGAAGGACTAAGTTCACAAGTTCTTCCCCCATAACTTCCCTTAATGCATCCACATTCCAACTTCCATTTACCATGAAGTTAGAAACTAAGCATTTGTTGTTTTCATGAGGAGAGACAAAGGTTGGCCATTTGCTAATGCTTTTATCTAAGATCCATTTGTCATTGAATACATCTATATCTTCTCCATTAGAAACATTCCATCTTATTAAAGGCATTAAAGCTTTGCCTCCATCCATTATAATTTTCCAAGCTAGTGTCCCCATCCTTCTTGTATTCAAATATTCCAATAGATTTCCATCTTTTGGGTGGAAGATTTTTTGCAGCAATTATTCTTTGTTATTCATATATCTCCAAGCTATTTTTTCTCTCAAAGGACCTTCCTTAGAAGCAAAAGAATGTAGGCCTCTTCCTCCCCATTTTGACGGTAAACACAAGGTATTCCAGTTAACATAATGAATCCCTTGCCTCCCATTTGGTTTGTTCCAAATAAAGCTTCTACAAATATTGTCTATCTCATCAAGAATACTTTTAGGCACAAGAGAGTTGGTAAAATGAAATATGGAAAATGATAGCAAGTTTGTTTTAGTTAAGATGATCTTACCTTCTAATGATAACATTCTTCCTCCCCAAGTATTTAACATCCTCAATGCCTTATCAATCATAAATTGATAGTCTTCCTTAAGAAGCCTTCTTGTAGATAGCTTAACTCCAAGATAAGACAAATCCTATGAAGTTTTGAAGCCCATGACACGAGCAATTGACTTTTTCTTCCTTGTACTAACTGCTTTTCTGAATACCATTATTGATTTGTTGATGTTAACTATTAATCTTGTCCACTCATAGAATTCTTTCAAGATGTGCTTAATCACCTTGACAACTTTCAGGTTTGCTTAGGAAAAAATTATCATGTCATCCGCATACAGTAAGTGTGAGATTCTAGGCCCACTAGAATTTAGCCGAACTTCAATTGAGTCTCTTTTGTCCATGAATGCAGTTGATAAAACATGTGCACCAAGAATAGAAATATATGGGGACAAGGGAAAACCTTGTCGAAAGCCACTATGACCATTTATCCAACTACTCATATTACCACTAATAAGAATAGCAAACTTGGAATTTTGGATACACTCCAAAATTAATTTAGAAAAGAAATTCGGAAATCCAAAGTATTTCAAAGCATTTGTCAAAGAAGGCTACCCCATTGAATTATAAGCTTGCTCTATGTCAATTTAAAAGAAACCAATCCTTTAGAGGATTTAGAATGCCTTAGTTTATGCATAATTTCTTGTGCCACCAACACATGGTCCGACAATGATCTTCCCCTTACAAAAGCTGCTTGCTCTATCAGGATCAATTTAGGAATTATATGAGACATTCTATTCATAAGCATTTTTTCCACCACATAAACTAATAGGTCTATAATTTGTAGGAGATAGATGATTGCTTATTTTTTGAATAAGCACTATAAGAGTCTCCTTCCAATATGACTCCATATTTGAGGATTTAAAAAAATCATTAATTGCATTCCACAAATAAACCTTGATAACTTTCTAGTTTGCTTAGAAGAAAGAAAAGGTTATGCCATCAATATCTGGAGATATATTTTTACCACTATTCTTGATCACCTCTTCCATCTCCTCCATTGTAAATGCTTTACTCAATGTTTCTCTATCTGCATCATCAAGATTGCTCCACGGTTTTGGCCAACCGTTTAGCTTACAGTTTTTGGATCTCCATTTCTCTTTAAATTAATCATACATGACATCCTCAATTTTATGTTGTTCCTCCACAATTTCTCCAATAGCATTCTTAATTTTAGCAATATAGTTTGAACTCTTTCTAACCGAAGCAAAGGCTTGAAAGAATTTTGAGTTTAGACCTCCCTCCAACATCCACTTCACCTTGGCCCTTTACCTCCACCAAGTATCCAATCGAGCTAATGTTGAATTTAGTGCATCTACCTTCACTTTTTCTACTATTAGCTCTCCTTCATTAGCTTATCTCAATTGAAGCTCCTCAATTTGTTTTAACAAGTCACTCTTTAATGAAATAAGAGTATGCATAGTAGCCTTGCTCCAATAAAATAAAGCTTTAAGTGATTTCTTCATTTTGTTATTCAGAATATGAGCAAAGCTGCCATTGCAATTCCTTAGCCAAACATTTACCACCACAGCAACTGAAGCCATATTGGAAGCCCATACATCTTTATATCTTATATTCTTCTTGGTAGGCTGCTGAACCATAAGATTTAAAAGAATTTGTAAAGAACTGAGTCCACACAAGCCAAATGCCTCACTAAGAACTGATTGGTAGAGTTAAGAGCAGCTGAATTTAGAAAACACCTATCAAGTCTTTCTAGGATTCGATCCACACCTTTCTTATTGTTAGACCAAGTGAATCTTGGTCCCACAAATCCAACTTCATGAAAGTCATTACAATCTAGATAAAACTTCATTTCCTTGGGTCTTAGGGAAAGTTTAAATATTTTCCCTCCCCTTTTGTCTTCACTTGAGAGAAGACAATTGAAGTCACCTCCTATCACCATAGGCATATCCTTAGATGAATAGAATTCCAATATTTCCTAAAGAAGTCTCCTTATATAGACATCTTTATTGCCACATATGGTAGCAATCCTCCATTATCCCTGTTAGTGATCTCTAAGTCTCCAATGATGAATTAATTTGAAGCTTCAACTACTTAAAAATTGGCAAGAGTTGATTTCCACACCACAAGTATACCTCTTGATAGTCCTTCTGAAGGAACATGAAAAAAATCCCACTCATAGACAATTAACTGATCCACCTCCTTCCTTTCAAAAGAAGAAATTTTTTTCTCCAATAAGCCAAGGAAAAAGACCCCATACTCCTTAACAACCTCCTTCAAGTAAAGAGAAGCTCTCCTCTTCTGAGCTCCTTTATAATTCCAGAAAGTAATAGCCGAATTCATTGGATAATAGGGGATGAGGATCTCACCTTATCTTTAGATTCACCTTCAAATCTCCTACTTCTAGGAGAAAATTTGATTACCTTATTGATATCTTCAGCCATATTTTTCTCATCCTCCTCAGGAATTACAAATTCTCCCTCCTCTACTAATCCATCTAGGATATTAAACTTATTATCATAAGAAACAATTGAAGGTTTAATATTCGTACCATTCTCTTCATGGATCTCCCTGGATTGATTTACTACAGAGTTCTGTACTTGATTCTTCTCAGCATGAACCTCATTCCCTGGAGCAGCATCCTCCTCCACCATTGGAATCTTCGTTCCTTCCACTGGTTTTCAGATCATTGCATTAGCATCCTTTTTAGAATTTCTTATAGTTGCTGGGGTCTTATTTTTAGGACTAAAAATCTTGTTATCCTTATTGAAAAGCCTCTTTTTCACACGATTAACAACAAGCCAAGGACCATACCCATCATTTCTAGCAATGGGAATTTCAGCATTTTTAAGATTATCATTTACTGGCCTACCCTCCTCCCTTTGCTTGGAAGATCCGACCATATTTTTTGAGCCAACACCTTCCTCCATGCTCTTTTTTATACAAGTTTTCTTCACATGCCCAATTTTACCACATTCAAAGCAATAACCAAGAATTTTCTCATACTCAATCTTTTGAAAGAACTTTCCATGACTTCCTTCCACCCATACACCAAGAGGTAACTGTGTGTCCAATTTAATTTGAACACACACTCTCCCAAACTCCCTCCTTCCCCATTGGAACATGTTTTTATCAATCATGTAAGGCTTTCCAACCATTGAGGCAATTTTATAAACATTTATTTCTTCCCAACATTTAAGTGGGAGATTTGGCATTCTTATCCAAATAGGAGTTGATAAACCTTTTAAGGATGAGGGGGAGAAGTTTGGAGACCATTTATCCATTCCAATTATCTTCCCAATAACGAACCAAGGTCCATTTGTAAAAACTGCATCCAATGCATTTTTATCATAAAATGAGCATAAGACCCAATCCAATCCTAACATAGTTAAGTGAAACTTTCCAAATATAGCCCACTATCTTCTCAGCTAAGAACTTACAGAAGGAAAATGGATTTTTCTTCCAAATACTTTGACAACAATAGAGTTTTGAAGTCTCCTAGTATTCTCCATTTCATTTTCCTTCTTCAATTTTATAGCTAAACCATATTCAGACATGAATTCTCCAAATTCTAGATCTATCACTTTTATATTCTCCTTCTTGCTCCATGCATTTTGTTTATTGTTGGAAATCGGTCCAGCTGTGACATTGTTAGTAGCTTCTTTGAACATTCCTAATACACTAGAATCACAGTCACTAAATCTGACCAGATTAGAATGATTTAATTCCTATTTTTCATGGTCTCCTTCAGCCCTTTTATTCATTAAACTCTTTGGCATAACAGCTTCCAGTTGTACACATTCTCTATCCGAATAAATTAATTCCACATTAGAATTTGTAGAACCTCTTTCCACTATTAATTTTTCTTTCACGTCACTCTGGAACTTCTTATAAATGATGGAGAAGCTTCCCCTGAATTTTCAGCTTCATTTGATTTAACCATTTTAAACTTCTCATCCACCTTGCCTTCCACCATCACATTCTTTCCTTTACCTACAACTTCGAGAATCTTTTGAGAAGATGAAAGCAATCCTCCTTCATTGATAACTAGCAGCATACCTGACCTGATTTTAGCTTTCGGTCCTTGAGCAAATCCTTGAATACCATCTCCGAAAGAAGGTGGAGATGTTGAAAAAGACCTGGAAGGAACTTGTGAATTCCCAAATGGAATCCATCGAGCATCCACAGGACCACCGGCTGTTGGTGGCCGGCGACCATCCGTCATCGTTTTCTTTCACGAAAACCCTGCAAATTTGAAATTTGAACGGAAACTATTTTTCCTTAGAGTACAAAATTGGGGGATTATCCTGTACAATTAGTTAAAAAACTATAGTATTTCATCTTTTACAATAGGTGATGATATATTATCATCCCATGCTTCACTTTGGTCGTATAATATGATCATCACTAATCATCCTATATGATTTGATTAAACAAATTAACCCTAATTATTCCCCTAATTACAAGTTTAATTTGGGCATGATTGTCATATATCACATAGTGCGATGCATATCATACAATAGGATTAATATTAAATTGGAATTTTAAAATATTTCCTTAATTGTGATTGATGGCTATTTTCATGATTATAATTAGTCATTCTGTATGATAAGAAACATTAAGTACAATTAATTTAATCAAGCTCAATTAACCAAAGGTACATATTGGTTTTATTTATTATTATTATTTTTTAAAATAAAAAAATAACACAAAATAACAAAATATAGAATATTAAGAGAAAAATAAAATTAAACATTTTAAAATAAAATATAATCTACCAACAACATGCTACTCCCCCATTTGACATAAAAAAAAGAGGAAACAATAATAAAAATAGAAAACTATAAACAATTAAAATTAAAGGAGTAAATAACTATCACAAAATAAAACAATCTAAAACATATTTTTAATGAATCGATCAACTCCAGTAAATGATAATTTTACCTAGCGATTAGATTAAAAACTCAGTAAGAAATGTATTGAGAACACTTTAACCTAGAAAGGTTAGAGATTCAAATTTTGTTAACTCTAGCTCAAAGTCTTTACAGGTTTAAGTCTTTTTAATCAAAAAAATCTAATTCAAAAAATAAATTAGAGAGGAAATATGATCTTTTCAAGCCTCTTTTCAAAAATATTTCTAGGAGAATAGCATTGTAAATTCAAGTATAGAAGATATCTATTAGCACATAGATTCTTCTAAGATTTAAAGATTTGAATGAAAGGAAAATGAACTCATTGTGGGCTCATTTTGTGTCTCTTCATCAATTTTTGGTGCACCATGAACATCTTTTGATTATTGATACTCTTTATTCATCTTGCAATTATTTGGTAGACTTTGCGCATCTTTTCAATTTTGGACTAATTTTGTGCCTCTTTTCATTTTTACAAACTTGTTTCCTTTCTAAATCTTTAAAGAAAAAGTCCTCTCAGTTGTGAGATAATATTCCAAATATAAAAGAAGAAAAACTCACTCTTTTATATATGGGAGGGTAAACCATGAAGCAAAACATGATCCATATGTTAGAGACAAACAACTTCATTAAAAACATTTGAAGGAATTTCATTGACTTGTAAAAATATTCATTTGAGATAGAGGATTGCAAGAAGATTATTTCTAGGTCCAATTTTTAATTTTAAATATATTATGATCAAAAGTAAATTGCACCATTAAAGGAGTTAGAGGAAGAGGGATAATCACCAGTTTTTCTTTCTTTAACTATTTTAGATGAGTCAGTCACTGCTTATATAATATTATAAAAAAAGGTAAGATTTTCATTTAAAGGAAAAATTCAACAAATAAAGTAAGTAGTTATCAGATTCTTAAAGAATGAAATAAAAAATAAATCAACATTTGCATAAAAGCAAAAACATAAAACACGGAAAAACAAAATAGGAGATAAAAGCACAATATTTAGATTTTAGTTTTTCAAAGCATCCAATTTGGTACAATTCAAATCTCTTAAAGTAGGAAAAGCTAGTAGCACCCTTTTGTCTTCTAGTCTAGCTACAGAGGAAAAGGTCTATTCAAAGTCAATCACTTCTATCAGATTGTACCCCTTAGCCACTAATCTTGCTTTATTTTTTACTACTATACTAGATTCATTTATTTTATTTTTGTAAACCAATTTTGTTCCAATAGCACTCAGATCCTTAGTTCTTTCAACTAGCTCCCAAACATCATTTCTAACAAATTGATTTAATTCTTCTTTCATGGTCAGTATCCAAAATTCGTCAGATAGTGCTCATTTTATGTTTGTGGGTTCAATCATTGATATAAAGGAAGAGTGGTAAATATATTTATTATGTTCATGACTAATTCTAACACCTATAGATGCGTCTCCTAAGATCAATTTTTTAGGATGACTTGAAGAATATCTCTATTCTTTAAGAAATTAATTTTTATGTTCTATCATTTCTTCTAAATTTATGGATTATACTCGTTGGGTGACTTCAAAAACTTCTTCTTCTTCAAACCTACATCCTCTAGAATTATCATATTCATCCAATACCACATGAGTGGTCTCTTCTACAACCAGTATTCTTTTATTAAAAACTCTATAGGATTTTCCAACATTTGAGTATCCTTGAAAAACTCCTTCATTAGATTTGGGGTCAAACATTCTTAATAAAGATTTAATATTATTTATAATGAACACATTATTTTTAAATTCTTGAAGGTGAGAGATGCAGGGTTTCCTACCCTTAAGGATTTCATAGGGTATCTTTTTTAGCTTGGTTCTAACTTTAACTTTATTTGGAATATAACAGGTTAAATTCAAATAATTCACTATCAGATAGCTGACGTGCCTACTCTTGATATGAATGATCAATATGGTTATCTACCATTAAGCTCAAGTTAGTAACCTGCTCTTCTTCTTCTATCTTAGATAAGTCTGAAGTAGAGTCTGCCCAAAAAGCCTTCTGAGTCTCTTGCTTTCTATTTTTAAATTTATCTTTTTCTTCACCCTTATTCTTAATTTTGTGAGCTTTAAGATTTGGGCAATCAATCTTTAAGTGTCCTAGCTTCCTACATTACAAATAGATGACATCTGAAGAAACCTTAGAATTTTTATTAACTTTACCTTTTTCCAATACTGACGACGCTTTTGCTTTTTTATTTAGAAACCTTTTTAAATTTCCTTGTCATCAATGCTATATTATTATCAACTTATATTATGAAACTGTTACTAGCAAAATCATTAGCTTTTAAGGTTATAGTTTTCTTCTTTCTTTTCCTATCTACATTAATCCATCATTCACTCAGTCCTTGGTCATAGGCAATGATTGATCCAAGCAAGTTATCAATTGAATTATCATTTAGATCCTTGGATTTAGTAACAGCTGTTATTTTAGCATCAGAGGAACTTGGAAGACAACATAAAATATTGTTAACTTTTTTTAAATTTGTATGTTCTCTACCTAAAGTATACATGAATATCATAATTTGAATGAACCTAGTATACATTTCAAAAATTGATTCATAAGAATTCATGCAAAATAGTTCATAATCATAAAATAGAATGTTTAACCTAGATTATTTCACTTCATTAATTCATTCAAAAGTTATGTAGAGTTTATCTCAAATTTCATTATGAGTACTGCAAGTTGATATACATATGTAATCTTCATATTTTAATGCATAAAAAAAACAGTTTAAACATTTAGCATCTAATTAGGCTAAACCTCTATCCTTAATACTCCTTTTAGAAAATTTTTGTTCAATTTTAATGCCATTTATATAGTGAGAGGTCCATAATATCCTTCCTGAACTAGTATAAACATGTGATAGTCTATTGATTACAAGAAAGTAGAGATATAAATTTTTAAAAAATTTAAAGAAATGTTATCAAATAATAGTGGTTGTGTGATTGAATATCCTTCTACAACATTATGATTTCCAAATTTAGTCATTAATCATTTTGTTAAAAGTTTTCTAAAACTTTGGTT
This sequence comes from Dendrobium huoshanense, assembly GCA_016618105.1. NCBI lineage: Eukaryota > Viridiplantae > Streptophyta > Magnoliopsida > Asparagales > Orchidaceae > Dendrobium > Dendrobium huoshanense. Next base: position 66,734,990 of record CM028353.1, read on the forward strand.
TGTAATTCTGCTCTAATACCACTTCAAAGTTTTTGAAGGTTATTAAACCTCAATGAACCATCCCTAGGATATCCAAGAGGGGGGCGGGGGCTGGGGGGGAGGGGGGAGGGAGAGGTTTGAATTGGAAAATAAAAATTTTGTTTAACAAAAAGCAAATCTTTTTAGAACTTTTTTGATATCTTAAAACAAACAATTTTATCACTCAATGTTGAAGCGAATTAATTTCATAATAATAAAAATATCAGAGATTTCAACCATAGAGTTAATCATAAAAAAATAAAGTATGAAAAATAATAAGAACAAAAACACTAGTTTATAGTGGTTTGGTCAAACAATGACCTATTTCATCTCTATAGAGTCCTCTGAGTATTGCATTAAATGTTTAGTGAATCTCCTTTAGTCCAAACAACTAAATGGAGAATCCCTTACAAAATCACTTCCACCAACCCAGTGTGGCAGAGGACCTTACTCTTTTCTCCATTCTAGTGAGGTAGAGATCCTATAATCCTTTTTCACCCTCCTAGATAAGGTAGAGAACCTGAAATCTTTTTTCACCCTCTTGGCAAAGGAAGTCCTCAAAACTTTTTCTCCTTTTAGGAGACATTAGAGTATCTTAAATCCTTTTCACCCTCAAGATAATGGTAGTGAACCATAACCTAGTGCTATAGAATGTCTCCCTAGAACCATTAAAGAATAAAGTTAGTGACTTGAACAAAATTGGCAAGATTCTTGCTTGGAGTAACCTTGTGAATCCCTCATAACTCTTCCTCATAAAAAGATCTTTCTCTCTTCTTTCCCAAAGTTCTCTTATACTCCATCTCTATGCTCCCTCTCAAGACACTTAATAGTAAAAAGCTTTTGAACATGTCTAAGTGAGAGTTTAAATATAGAGCCTCTTAAAAAATCCTAAAATTTTAATCTGTCTTTAAAGATTGTCCAGTACAATCATATAATCATCTTGTACATTTAGTATAGAATAACCTTTTTAGATAATATGAATTGTATTGTCTTGTACAACTAGTTCAAGAGTTTTTACTGTTCTTCTAATATGATAGGCGATAATAAATCATCATGCTATGCACCACTAAGTTTGTACAATAAAAAATTTGGGGATCTTCCTCTATGTTTAGTTAAAAAACTATGGTATTTAATCTTGTATGATATGCATTGATAAATTATCATCCTATGCATTGCTCAGGTCGTACAGTACAATCATCACTAATCATCATATACGATTTGATCGAATAAATTACCCATAGTTATTACCCTAACCACAGGATAAATTTAGGCATAATTATCATATATCATACAATATGATACATATCATACTGTATGATTAGAATAACATTTGAATTTTAAAATATTGCCTAAATTTTGATTGGCAGTTATTTTCATTATTATAACTAATCATCTTGTATGATAAGGATTATTTAGTATGAATAATTTAATCAATATTAATTAATAAAAGTGCCCTAGAAAATGATTTTTCTTATTAACTGGTGATCCAGTATAATATTAATCATATAATATGACTAGTTCAAAAAACTCATCTCCTTCCTAACTCACTAACTCACCCCTTGAGTAAGTGTGTCCAAGGTTACTCAGCTTTAGGATCCACCAAAATACATATTTTACATAAGAATGCTAAAAAAAACATAAAGACTAAATTACTAAGTTTAATCCTTGTCTACCCAATCTTGAGCAGATCAAAGTTACAAGTGAACAGTGGAACTGAAATGTTAATGAGTAGGATAAAATAATAAGCAGTAAACTCAACTAAAAGATATAGCATTGCAAAAAATCTAATATTTTTTTATTATCATCAAAATCATAAGACTTGGTCTTAGGTTTATAACACCTAGGGATCTTAGAGCCCATCTTAATATAAACCTAACTTTAGTTCACTATAATAGGAGAAAAGCTTTCATCATTGATAAACCTTATCCATTTTTAATTTCATTTTAAAATAACAGGTGCATGTTTATTTTATGTTTTGACATGAACTAACATTTCTATGCTTAATTTGATTATAACATTTCATTTTTTTAATTTGATAATAAAGCATTAGTCTATCTTTCTAGGTGCTATAGTGTTAGTGGTGCAGATTTTTTTAATAAAAATAAAAATCAAATTAGTGGCATATTAATTTTTTCCACAGTGCTAACTGTAATATTCCTTAATGTTTAGGGGTTGTTATGCTACCAATTTTTTCTAAAAAAATCTTGAATTATGATATATATTAGAGAAATCCTAGAAGACTTAGATCCTTGGGTTAAGTCACATAAAATTGCATTAGTTAGGTGTATTTAAACCTTAGACATAATGTAAATTTCTTATTTAAAGTTTAAACTTAAATCCTTGATTCCATTTAAATATGATATAACTACTCTACCGTCATTACACCTAAAAAAGCATGGTTTTAAGTTATGTGATTAGGTGGTTAGCTATCTATCCATTCGAAGTCCGGATTGGCATACACTTCCTATATTTCCTTCCAGGATGATATATATCATCATCAAATAATTTATAAATTTAAATGTTAAATATAATTTTGACCTAAGCTTTTAAATTCGAACTATATTTTAGGATTGAGTGTTTCTGGTATCTGAATCAAAAGCACTACTTACCTTTTCTATAGTGATTTATTAAGGAAATGTTCAAGTTTTAATCCATTCCTAGTTGATAGATAGAAAACATAGATCCAATATTCAATCTTTATAAATCTAAAGAATTCTAGTCATCACTTTAATTGAGAGTTTTATCCAGACAAGTAATGGGATGTTATTGATTATAGTGGCTTTCCCCTATAGCAAACTTAGAACCCAATAAAAAACTCCTATTCTAGTTTAATAAATAAAAGAAAAAATCTTTAAACATACATAAAGTTATATATATTGGTTAATTTCTTTTTTTATATCATCAGTTAATATCATTTTTTATCTATTTAGATAAACAATATATTATAGATATTGTGCATAATTATGAATATAATTTTTATCTTTAAATTAATAGTGAAGCATCAATATGTTTTTTCACGATGGTGAGTTTTGAGCTATGAAGATTTGATTATAGAAATATAAAATTAGATATGTTGGACCAATTTATTTATTCACAGATTTTTTTAATGACTCTTCTAGGGACAAGTTTTACTTTCAATCTTTATTTGACACTAAACTTTTAAATTAATTGTATACCTAGTATTGTCATAAGCTAGTATCTTTCACTAAGTTGTTCATTTCATTTATTTCAATCTTCAGAGAAAGTGATCAACATTTAAAATATTAAAACTATCCTAATTAAATTTGAAGTAATTAAATATTCACCATTAATTTAGCTTCAATTACTTTTGCTAGTTTTGAATATTACATCATATTTAAATTTCTCCCTGTCACATAATGAAGTTATTTTGATAGGGACCAGGTTAATCATTGTAAATTCTAAATCTAAATCTAGATTCAAACAAAAGTATTAATAAAAATTTATATTTTAATTATAATCATTTTCCTAGTCTTAAGTGATACATTATAGTAACATTTATTTACAAAACTTAACATAATTACTTGAATTAGGTCCAATTTCAAATAAGTTCTCATGAATCTTAGATGCATTCCCTTTTCGATTAGTCAAGTCAATACCAACTAACTTCAGTTTAGGCATGGGAGCTTCATTTGGCCAATGGGGCCATCTTGGTGAGGATGTTAGTAGCCCCAGTATTAGGCTCCTCATAGTGAACAACATATTTGTTCATATTTTGGCAAGTAGAGTAAGTAGTGATTGGATTTTTCTTAGGCTTATAACACTTCTTCTTGGCAAGAGGGATTGCAACAGGTGTAAGCGATAGTATTGATAACATAGATGATCAGGTTGAAGTGGCATTCTAAGTCATCATCTTCCTGGTTAATATAGAATCACAAGGAAGGACTCTGAACACTTCAGAAAAAATTATAAATTATAACATAGCACCAACAAAACCAATATCAATAACAGCTTGGGGGATCTGGACATTTGCTCCTTCCCAAGTTTAATAGTCATCATGCTTTTGACTAACAACTATTTAATAACCTATAAAAGAACTTATAGGGATTAGAACCAACCTAATTTTTGTTACATAACAAAAATAATACTTTACAGAGAATATATATATATATATATATATATATATATATATATATATATATATATATATATATATATATATATATATATATAGAGAAGGAGAGAGAAGTAATCCTTAACAGAGTCTCTAGAAATATGTTTGCTCAAGAAAAGCTGGTGAAAACCTCGCTCTTATAAGCTTAAAATCTGTATTTTCCTGAGGTAGATTGAATTTTAAATTAACAAATTTATCCTAGTAGCAATTTCAGGGTTTATTTAAATATGGTTTTTAACTTCCTATAAGCATAACCCATCATAGTTAATTACCCTTTTAATGCATAGAAGACTACTCTTCATTAAGGATGAAATTATATTTAATTTGTACATAAATTACATATGTGTGTGTAACAGTGTATGAATATTCTAAACCCCTATTATAGGTGATAAAGGTAGACCAAATCACGATCTTATGGTTCTGTCATCAGAGGAATACTATAGGGTTCACTCTACCAACGCTAGTGACAATTGAATGTAGTACCAAGGAACTTATGGATCCTAAGAAACTAAAGTTGATATATATTTATTATTTAGTTTGGGTGGGGACATTTGGCTCCATTTAAAATTTGTCATAGTTCAAATTTGAATTATGTCTTACGATCCCCTTTAGGAATTTCCCATAATTATTGGATTTAGGTGGGAGCTTATACTTTTCATTTGAAAGTAATCTTAATACTGGGTCTTATGCCCTCTATTAGAGATGACCCATATAGCGGGTCTTACAACTTAGTCCAATATACTTAAATGCCCAAGGATTTTGGATATTTAGCTAGGCATTGTTGACCTCATTATTTGAATTAGATTCCCCGAAATCAATCTCTAGCACCTAAGTATTTGCAACCTAGTGTAGACGTCGCCCATAGGATTTCTCTTAGGTGGACGCCCACTAACATAGCACAGACTCAAACTTTTAAGTCGACCTAAATCGATTCGCCTCGACTCAATCAAATTCAAATCATTATAAATAAGATAAAATTAGTATTTTAAAATTATTTCTATTTTAAATTAACTCAAAATATGTATTTTAAATTATAAATTATTTTCAAATTATTCTCTAAATTAATTTAAATTATAAACTAATTCTTGATTTCATTTTAACTTAGGATTAATCTAATCCTTTAATTTATTTTGAAATAAAATGTCATTAGAATTAATTTAAATCAAGAATAAAACAAATTAACAAACCCACTCAACCCGTGACCCCATCTTGCTCTCTGTTCACAAGAATCCCATAGGCGAAACCTCCCAGGCCGGTACTCTCAATCCCGAACTCACTCAAGTCTCTCTCTGATCTCCATTAGCACAGAAGAACCACTCTCACACACGATCTCCCTCTCTGTTCGCATTAAATCCATAACCCCACCTCTGCAGTTCGCTAACGCCCAGCCCTATCTCTCCCTCCATTTCACACAAAAAATTGAATCAGCCCCGTCGCTCCTCTGTTCGCACAATCCAGACAGAAAACTGTACCCTTCAGTTCGCAAATCCGGCTTCCTCTCCTTTCCAAGTTGCACGAAGTCCTCCTCACGATCGCCCTTTTGCAGTTCACACGACAAAAGCCTCCCGCTCGGTCCTCCTCTCCAGTTTGTGTAAGAAGAATCCCAGCCCAGCCTTCATATTCACATTCTCTCAATTCTCAAGTAGTCAAGGTAACGTCGCCCCAGAGTAGTTCACAATCTCTCCCAGAGCAGCTCCCAATCACTTCCAGGCAGTTCCAAAAATCCCTTTCTCTCCATTTTACTCACCCAACGCAAGTCCTAACCGACACCGTCTGCAACTTTTAGTTCTACATTATGATTTATCTGAATAAAGGTAACAAGGAATTAATAGAAGAGATATATTTTGATTCTTTTCTTTAGAAAGAAATCAAAGAATGTAGATTCCACTTTTTTTTTGTTTTAATCTGAAAAAAAAATTTAGATCTATATTCTCTTGCCATAAGATAAGTTTTCTATAAGATCAAATTCCTGTTAGATTTGTAAAAGCATATGGATCATCTCTTCTTAACTTAGATGCAGTTATTCTTAGGTAATTTTGAGTTGCCATTTTTTTTAGTAAAGAAAAAATGAGAAAATGAAATACTAAACTCTTGTTGATAGTTTGCTTTGCTCTTATAAAATTTGAGAAGATTTCTTGAATTCAGTTGCTTAAGCTTCACTAGTAGTTAGTTCTCATAATGATTTAGTAAGTATTTTGTTTCTATTCAATGAAATCTTGACGGTGAAATAAAGCAAGTTGTTATAAGCACTTTATATTGTATGGTTACCATTCTCATCTCAATGCAATCAAATGGCTTTGTGTGAATGGTTATATACATGTGTTCTTGAGGTTTATAAAGTTATTGGAAAGATAATATACTTTACATTGGAAATATTCATGAATTTTTGGAAAGAGTAAAATGGGTTTAATTGTTTTTTTCTCATTATTACTGTCAAAAGTGTTTATGTGAACTTGTATGTTGCAATGATTAGCATGAATATGTTTTAGAAAATGAAGAGTGGTTATGAATGGTAATTTAAAACTTGATTGTTGGAGAATAAAAATTGTTTTGTTTTGAAAATGCGATATGTATAGAAAAATAATAAGTAGGGCTTGTGATTTCGAAAATGTGAAACTTATGTGTTTTAGAAATGTGAAATTGTATATTTGTAAAGAAAGGTGTATGTTTTGAAGGATGATTTGTGAATGTAAGTGTTAAGGGTGTAGTTTGATCTTTGAATAGTGAAGTGTATATTTTTTTTAAAGGTAAAATGTGTAAGTGTAAGAATGCTTAAATATGGGAATATGGTGGAATTTGTGTATATTTTGAGAAAGGAAATTATGGAGATTTGAAGGGTAAAAATGTGTTGGTTTTGAAAAGTAAATTTTGAGTTTTTAGAGAGTGAAAGGTATATGTTTAAAAGATGAAATGTGAGAAATGTTAAAAATAAGTGTTAGATTGTGAGAAATAAAAATATGTATATGTCAAATTATGTTTTAAAGTGTATGTTTGTTAAAGGTTGAATTATTATAAGAACTGAGGTGCAAGTGTGTCGAATGGTGTTTTGAATTTGTTGTTATTCAAAGTTGAAGTATTTTGAGAAGTGAGGAGTGTGTATGTGTGTTGAAAGGTGTTGTGTAGGATAATGAAAAGTGGAATTGTTAGAGAGTGATTTGCTTAAGTATTTGTTAGAAAACAAAATTGTTTGTGATAAAGATTGATAGTTTTGGGTGAAATTATTGAAAAGTAAAGCCTCTCTCTCTTTTTCTCCCTCTTCTATTCTCCCTTTCTCATGTCTCGAGATATATGTTGAAAGATTACAAAGTGTATTTCCAAAAGTAAAGGTTCCAAAAGTAAAGCAACAAAGCCAGTGCTCAAGCCTGAAGAAAGGTACGTCTTTATTTTCAGTAAATTTCAATTATTTTATTATTAATTATTAAATATGCTTTCTACTCCATATTTTTCTTGTTTTCTTCTTTTTATTTGCATAAACTGCGAGGAACGATACCGGTCGAGGGAACAAATGTATAAGGAGCTAATGACGTCAGTCGCCTCTATCCAACCGGGTAGAGGTGCTACGGGCGGAACCATCGGGTCGTAGCCCCCGGTGACTGTGAGTATTCTAAACTTAGAAAACCTTTAGTGGCCTCTTGATGTGGTTTGTGCAAATCCTTCCCTTTTAGGTCCCTGTAGTAACTTCAATTTTATTAGGTTTACTTTTATTTATTTTTAGATCCTTAAACCCTTTTATACACATGCAAAGTCTCAAGGGTTAGTGATAACAAAATTTTTCACTCTATATAACATTAGTGACACTTAAGGACAAAAATTAAGGACTGAGTCTTAGAAAATCTAGACTTAGGATTCATGTACACCTTAGGATAGAAATATATAACATAGAAAACATAGTGACACCTCACATTAGGATTAGTGAAATTTTTTAATTAAAATTTAATCAATTAGAAAACTTTAGTCAATAATTGACCTAGGAGATATCAAAACCTCACATCTTATCACACACACTTAGATTTGTTTGCTAGGACAACCGACTCTAGATTTAGGTTAGGCCGGTGTTTATTTTCTTACTGCTGTGTGACGAGCTTTCTCGGTTTTCACTGCATGTTGGTTGAAAAATTGTTGGTGTGTTTGTTTACTTATTTTTACTGCACTTTGTGATATGATTTGATTGACGATTAGATTACCCATAGGTTAGGAGCGATCTAGTTGTTAACAAAATTTTCTGCATGTGGCCACACTCGTGCAGGGCAGTAAAAAAAAGGGGGATAATTAATAAATAATTTTATAAAATGCTACAGGTGCTTCAGCTGCTTAGCCCCCAAATAAAAAGAGTGTGGCCAAGTGTGGCTGATTGATTAAATTTAAATGCATATATATAACTTCTTGGGATGATTTTTGCTTAGGATAACCCTTCAGGTGGTCTAGATTTTCTTTCTTTTTCTGTGAAATGTAATGTAAATGTAAATGTATTTGAAAATTATCATAAATGTGAAAGTAATTTTGAAAGTGGGATATTACATCCAATTTGGAATCCAAAGAAAGGGGAATATATCTTAAATGATTATTCTCTTTTATTTGGAAAGCCAAATTAGGATGATTCAATATCCAAATAGAAAAGAAAATACCCCTCTTAGGGATGAGTTTCTTTTCATTTGGATATCCAGAACCTGGCGGACCCGAGAAGCTCGTAGAAGAAGAAAAGATGAAATTAGAAGATGGAAGAAAGAAGATGAAGAAATGAAGATTCAAGAAAGAATATATCTCATTTCAAAAATCACTTGTGTCATTCTTAGGATTAAAATCCGGGTTTGTTGTTAGTGGTGCCCGGCCACTTTACTTTTCTGCAAATTCTGGGTATAATATGGACAATGGACATTGGATATTATAATTTTGGATTATTTAAAATTGATTATTTATATTGTTTGTGCAGTAGATTTTTTTAGGACCTTGCATGCCGTGTTTTGTTTTAGCATGGATTCGAATCGGAGAGATTTTTTTCGTAAGGGTACGCTTAAAATTCTTCTACTTGTAATTTTAAATAAAAAATTTTAGGCTCACATAGTAACTCTAACGATCTAAGAAGTAAGCTCGGGACCGCCGAGAGTCAGCATAAGCATATTATTACTTTCTTTTCCTTGTTAGGCACCTCCCCGCCTGCGGGTTCTGGCAGACCACTTGACTTATGAGGGTGCAGTTCTGTCAAGGGGAAGTTGTGCAATCTCTAGGGAAAAACCTATTTTTTAAGTCTAATTTTAAAACTGCTTCATATTCATTTTATGCATTCGATTCAATTAGCATGCATTGCATTAGATACAAAATAAAAAAAGTCTAAAATATTAATTGCATTTTTAGACATTTCTCACCTTACATAAGTTAAGGGGCCGATTAGGAACTGTCTTAGATGTCGGCCCCCAACTCATTAAAACTTAAACAACATCCCTACCCATCTTTCATAAGAGACTGGATACATGATTTTAAAGCGGCTAGGTGGTTAGCTGGCTCCCTAATCCAGGCCGAGGTAAGTCCAAATTTGCACTTCATTAGTTAGGTTCGGGTCGCTACTTTGTAGTACCCAAATTAGATTTAGGTTCTGAGGCAGATTCTTTTTAGATCTTAAGTCCTCACCCTCTGGGAATATAATCCCAACTTTCTAATAAAATGTCAATTTAAACATAAAATTTCTCTCTTAAAATGTAAAGCCCAATATAGGATAGACTGAGGTTGCCTCTGAGCTTCTCAGAATCCGACTCCTCATACTTTTCCTCCTTTGACTTGCTAATAAATGTTCAACATTGAGCTTTCTCCTTGGAAAATCCTTACTTCTCTTCCTTGTCTTCTACTTTGTAGTCAAAAGGGTATGAAATCACTGCTTTAATCGATAGTTTTCTTAGGAGCATTCCTCCTAGGATGTAATTAACTATAGGAGCTTGCTCCTATAGGAATTTGAGAACCCCAGACTAAAATAAACCTTGTTTTATTCATATAAAACAAAAGAAGAATCTTTGGGAATGCAGATATCTTTAAAAACTTCATTTCTAATCCTAAATATATTTGTAGGATGTTATTATTGTCTTTTTAGATAATATAATTTTCTACTTGATATATTCAATTTTAGAAATGATGAATTTTATAAAATTTATTCTTGCTTTCGGATGTCTTGAAGAATTTTATGTTCGTCTTTCAAGATGGTATAATATTCTCCCTGTTATATCTAAATAAAAGAATGAACAAATTTTTCAAAAAGCTTATTTCTATTTTTAAACATATTCTTTAGAATTTCATATTCATCTTTCGAGATGATATATTTTTCTTTGAATTGTGTTTGATTATAGAAATATCAATTTTCAAAACCCTATTCCGATATTGAATCCATTGTAGAATATTATGTCAGTCTCTCGAGATTGTACTTTATTCTTAATGCAGTATTCGATTACAAAATAGGAGAAATCAAAATCTGCGTGGTGATACACAATTTTTTTTCCACCAGGCATTATAAGTTATAGGTTCAAAATTTTCTTGATGATGGGTCTTACGACTTAGCCTTATAGGTTAGGTGGCCCGTAGAATGGGGCTTCCAATCTATCTGTATACTAGGATTCCCATTCAAGGGATCTAGACTAAGGTTGCTACCAAGATGTTTTCATTAGAAGTCAAACTTATGACTTTCATTGAAAGTGGTCAGAATTTGGGGTTTAGTTTTATGTTAGTTTTACCTGATGATTTACATTAAGATCATTCTTATGACATCTATTATATGTTTTCAAATGATTTAGATTTAGTTTTATACACTTTATAGTTTTGACACCACCATCACCATCTTGTTTTGCTAGATATGCTTCAATACTAGCCAACAGTCTTTGTTTTGACACTTACAAGCCAGCAGTTATCTTCTTCTCTAACTTTTAGTGTGCTTATTATTTTATGCTTGTAGTAGTCCTGGTAACTTAATTACTCTTTCTAATATTAATTTTATTTATTCCAGCTAATTTTTGTCTAGTTGCTGAATAGGTGCTCATGGCCAGTAGTTAGAGTAATTGGAGTTATAGTCATAGGCACTATGGTTTGCTGGTGTAGGAGATATGGTTTGCTAGTGTAGGAGCTATGGTTTGCAGCTACAACAGATGAGGTTTGTCACTATAAAGGGGTTTAGAGAGATCACAGGTAGCTTTGGGATTAACTATGAATTTGTTGATCATGTTTGAGAGCTTGTGCTTGTTTTGCTTAAAGAGTTTATTTGAAGAACTATTTGGAGAATTGTTTAGAGAGATGTTTGTAGCCTATACCTAGGTTAGATATTGAAAATTGTATTTATTATATTCATTTAATTTTATTTTAATGGAATTAATTAAATTAATTAATAACATTTTATTTTAATTAAAGTTAAAATTTCCAATTCATTATCTTAATTTAAAAAAGTTAAATGTATTTTCAAATTATTTAATTATTTAAATTTATTACTCAATTAATTTTTATTAATTAAAACATTTAAATTTTGAATTAGAATTTTTTAATTTAATTAAAATATGATTTAATGAATCTTACATTAATTGAATAACTTCAAAATTTGATATTTGATGATTTAGATTTCTCTTACTTTATTCAATTAATTAGTTTTGTTAATTAAATTTTCTTCATTTAAATAAATTAGTTTTATTAATTAAGGTTCTATTTTGCTATCTTTTCTTTAGCTTAAAGTTAATTGTTTTAAAATTTTAAGTAAATATGAAATCAATTAATGCTTATGATTAAATTTCTAATTAACTATTTTGATTTTTAGTTAAATTTTTAAAAGATATGTTTTGATTTAGTTCCTCAATTTCAATTTTTTTTAAAGTATGACTAGTATTAAAAATTAACATAACTTTAATTAAATTACTTTCAAATAAGTTCATTTTTAGTATAGTCTTATATAATTAGTTTAAATTGTTATCATATTAGGTTATGAAGTTAATTAAAGTTTTAATTTTTTAATTAGGTAATTTAAGTTAATTTAATTTAATTTAGAGGTAGGTTAGTTATTTAATCATTTAATTTAAATTTTAGTTAATGTTAATTGATTTATTATTCTCAAAGTAAATCAACAAATCGACCAAGTCCACTTTTTCTTTTTCAGGAAATTTTGGTAGCCACACCCCCCCCCCCCCCCCTCTCCACGAGGGGAGGTAGGGGAGGACATTTGCCATTTCAGATCAGCTCAGCTGGTTCAAATAATTGGTGAGGACTTTAAGGGAATGAATCGACCCCAAAAAATGTTCTTTGAGGCTTCAATCCACTTGGTAATCAATTTAAACAATGGATGAGGGATTTGGAGGACTAAATGAACCCAAGACTTCCTTTGATTTTAAGTTTGAGATGTTTCCAACTTTTTTATTAAAATTTAAATAAATAAAATAATAATGAAACATATTATAATAGATCTTTTTTATTTGAATTATTATTTTTATTAGTAATTTACTAATAATAATAATTAAAATAATATGCTTCTTCTATACTATTTGAATTCAAGAATTACTCAGGTGTATGGATCAGATAGAGCTGATTACATAATTCATATGAATTGGTGGATTATATAAGTGGATGGTGAGACTGGTTTCATTCACGAGTGAGCAAGTTAGAGTGTTGGCAGCAAGCCAACTTGGCAGCGATAATAGTATTAGGATAGGTGACCTCCTGGGAAGTCCTTGTGTTGCACCCCTTTATTAAAGAGAGACTGTAAGATTCTAGTGAGAGAGAGTGCAAGATTCTAGTGAGAGAAAGCAATTTTCAAAAATAAGTTCCCTTGATTTTGATCTGCGACATGGTGGTGGATGGTCACCGTCCATCCACCGGAGATTCCAATACTAATGCGACGAGAGAGTTCCTTCATGCTATTGGTGGTACCAAAGGGTATCCTAATTCTAATTTCAAACATGGAGTTTGTTCGATAGAAGATAATTTCAATGGGTCTTCAGGTGGTTATCCAAAAATGGATTTCCATGAAAGATTATTCAAATCTAAGCCTCTGCTTATTAATGAAGGGGGTGGAGCTTCGGTCAAGAAGATGGTTCATTCAGTTGGGAAGGATAAGGAAATTATTATAGAGTTTGATTTCAAAAGTTTGATAGGGCGAGAAGCTGCCTCTATTGGAGATTGTAGCAATTTTGACACTATAGCCTCTTCCTCAATGGGTTGGAATATTCAAGTCAAAAAATTTGGGAGCCTTGTCCTATGTTCTAAAGCATCTATGGAGGATATTATAAAAGAACTCCCTATTCAAGAGAATGACATTATGAAGGGCGATGAAGATGATGTAAATAAATTTGTTTCTAGTATTATTGTTAATAAGGAGAATGTTATTTAGAAGGATGATCGGAATATAGTACGTGATTGTATTTAAGGCGAGTTGAATTCATTGAATAAGGACATAAATACATCAGCTTTGCCTATTTTAAAGGATCCTGCTGAAAATGTTTTTTTGAATGTTTGGAATAAAAGGCCTAATAGCATGATTAATAATCTTGATTTTGGAATATGCTTACCTGATGATGGGCAAGCTGTGAAGATGAATGAAGATAAAGAGAGGGAGAATATTTTGAAACTGTAAAAGTTGATTGTGGTGAATGTGTTTGGATACAATATTCCTTTCCAAGTGATTAGCAGTGAATTGTCTAGACAATGGACTCCATTTGGTAAATTCCATATTACCATGTTAGGGTTGGGTTGGGTCCTTTGTGATTTCAATGAATATGAGGAGGTAGATGTTGTCTTGTATGAAGGACCTTGGTATGTGAATGGATACATCATTGGTGATGACAAATGGTTGCTGAGTGTTTCTCCTAGATCATTGAAGGGGCTATAAGCTTCTATGTGGATCAAGATGCTAAATTTACAATTACAGTGTTGGGATGAAGTTAAAATTTGTAGAATTGCTTCCCAAGTTGGTAAACCATTTATGTTAGATGGTAATATGTTCTAGTGGGGGAGGACAGAGTTTGCTACAGTTTGTGTTTGAATTCAATTAGAAAAATAACTTCCCTTGGGCGTTTGGGTAGAAGGGAGCTCTTATAGGTTTTTCCAAAGTATTGAATGTGAACAGAACTATAATTTCTATTTTAAATGTGAAAGAATTTGTCACTTGAATAGTAGTTGTGATGATTTTAGTCCAGTAGAGGCTCAAGGTGCTGGTTCAAAATGTATTTTTGTAGGTGATGTGAATGCTTCGATTGATTGCTTATAGTTAAATGTTGCAATAGGTGGTGAAAATGGTGGTACTAATCTAAGCTCTAACTATGGACTATGGTACAAGTAAATTATGGTAAAGGTAACATGAAGAATTATGGGTGGTGGAAGAGTTTCATACATGATAGTTCTGCCAAAGTGAATGGGAATATGAAGACTTCTTTATGAGATGATGGTAAGAAGGTTGGTTTGGATGTTGTAAGAGATGATTCTGATAAGTTGAAAATTGATAATGTGGTTAATCCTATTATAAGCCCAGTGTGGTTTCCTGCTAGTATTTAAGTAAAAGATCTAATAAGTCTTTCTTCAGATGTTGATGCTGGACCCACAGTGGACACTGGCTGTAAGTTGGCTTCTTCTTCTCCTTTACATAAAGTTAATAAATTTGTAGTGCTTGTGGATGTTGGTGAGGAGATTATTTCTATCCCAAAATCAAGTTGTGAGGAGGGAGAAGTGGTGGAATTTATTGAAATGGGGTTGGGAGAGGCGGACTCTCCTAAGGAAATTTTTGGTCAAACAGATGTAAATGTATGGTAGGGGTGGTGTTAATGAAGGAGGCTCATCTTCAATTAAAAAGTTTGTGGATAAAGAACTTAAAGGATGGGGTCCTATTAAGTTATCCTCTAGAAGTAGAAGTGAATTGGGAAAGAAAGATAGTACGGATGTTGTTTCACCAATTGCTTTCTGGAATTGTAGAGGAGTTAGGAATAATCAAGCTTCTCTATGTCTTAAGAAGTTTGTGAAGGAATTTGATGTTTTTTTAATTTTGTTGGATTTTTGGAAACCAAGCTTACTTTCATTAAAAGAAACGGGGTTAATATGCTTATTGGAGCATATTGGGATTTTTCTTTTGTTCCTTCTTATGGATTATTAGGTGTAATTCTAGTTTTGTGGAAATCTAAAGTATCTTCTTTTAAAACCTTGGAGTAATTTTCTCAAGGTATAATTGGTGATTTTTCTATTTATAATAAAGGTGTTTAGCATATTTCTATTGTGTATGGGAGTAGTGATGTCAATAAAAGAAGGGAACATTGGAGGAAAGTTGAATAGTACTCTTCTTGTTGAGTGGTAGGTGGGGACTTTTATTGTTTGCAAGGGAAGGATGACAAGAGGGGAAGGAAAAGATTTTGTTTTTCCCAAGGTCCCAAGGAAATGAAGGCTTTTCTCACAAATAATTATTATCATGATGTTTGTTTTATTGGGCCTAGGTTCACTTGGTGCAATAATAAGGTGGATGGGGCTTAGATCTTAAAGATATTATATATATGTTTTTTGTATTCACTGACAATTGAATATTCTCAATGGGTGGTGGTGAATCATATTACAAGTTTGGCTTCTAATTATTGACCCATTTTGATTAATTTGTTGAAAGAGAATTCTATGGTGGAGAAGATTACTAGATTTGAAGATTGTTGGGCTTCGTACCATGCTCTTGTGTTGTTATGGCCAAGGCTATGTCTAGGAAAGCTTTTGTAGCTTTTTGGATGTTCTTAGCATCAATTCTATAAGGTCATTGAGAGATTTATTTTTTTGTAGTAAAGTTAAAATCTCAACACATTGAAAGATCTCTTTAAAGTGAAATAATGATGTTGTGATTTGAGGAAGCTAATGAAGGAAGCCTTTTGGGGGAGAAGATTGTGGTTCTTAGATCAAAGTTGAATGAGGTCAATTACTCCTTAGCTAGACTAAATACCTGGTGGAGACAACGTGCTAAGATGAAATGGTTAGCATAAGGGGATCTGAATTCTATATTATTCCATTCTTTTGCAAGTGCAAGAAAGAATTCCAATAAAATGTCATATAGTTCTTTCTAATTTAGCTTTAAGAAACTTAGTGAGAGAAACTCTAAGATTTTGAAGTTTTTTGCTTTCAAATCTGCAAACCATGGGATTTTCACTTTCCAATGGCAGTGTACAGTCGCAGGCCCCCATTGGCCCATTGGCCGTTTGAGGATCGGCGTGTTGAGTCTAGTGAATAGGTTGTTAGACATAAGTTAATGTCCCAAGGCTACACAGAGGGGGGGGGGGGGTGAATTGGTATTTTTAAAACTTAACCCTCTTTGAAGTTGTGTTGAACCGAAATGAAATTTTTTATTAAATTTTTTATAGAAAAAGTTTTCAACCACAGAGTTTTTTAAACAAAAGAAAAATGAGAAAAATAAAAAAAAAGTACAGTAAATGACACAAGATTTATAGTGGTTCGGTCTAAACCAGACCTACATCCACTCCCGAGAGGCACCCTCTGAGTATTGCACTAATTCCAATAGTGTCTCTCCTTTTGCACCCACAGCAAGGCGGAGAAGCCTTTACAAATACTCTTTTCACCACTACCCGGTGCGACAAAGAACCGTCGTCCTTTTACACAATCCACAGTATTGGCAGAGAACCGTCCGTCCTTTCACACTCTCCTAGTGTGGGCAGAGAATCCTTCATCCTTTCACACTCTCCTAGTGTGGAAAGAGAACCCTTCGGCTGTTCACACTCTCCAAGTGTCGGCAGCGAACCTTTCGGCTGTTCTCACTCTCTAAGTGTCGGCAACGAACCGGATCTCCTTAACAGATCTTCTCACAAGAAATCTAGAAGGAAGAAAGAAAAGAGTGAAGTAATCCAAATTCATAAGTAAAGATTCTTACCTTTAAATACCAAGTGAAGTCTTCACACTCCAGTGGTAGGAATCCTCCTTTCAATGCTCTCTCACACTCTCTCCTTGACATTTCTCTCAATAGGCACGAAGATCAAATGGCAAAAATATTGGGTGGCAGTCTAATTTGGACTATTTATACAAAAGACAAGAAAAACTGCCCAAAAACTGCAAGTTTTTAATTCTGTACGCAGTGGATCGTCCCGTACGATCGTGGATCGTCCTGGACGATTTTACTTAAACGGTCGGAAATGAACCTTATGTATATTGATACGAAATATTTTCATACACGCTATTCGTCTCGTACGAACCAAGTTCGTTAGGTACGAAACGGTTATTACATAAGTCAGTTCACGAAAATTTTTAGGACGTAACCAACTGACTTATGTCAGTTTAGTTCATCATGGGATGAATAGGTTTCGTTTGGATGAATGGAGCGAGCCTCAAGACAGAGAAGATCGTCTTGGGATGAACCTTAATTTTCATCTGGACGAACAGAGCAATCTTCAATATAGAGAAGATCGTCCTGGGACGAACCTTAATTTTTGTCTAGACGAACAGGCCATGGTGAGAATACAGAGACGTTCATCCCGGGATGACTATTAAGTTCATCCTAGACGATTAGGACTTAGAAAAATTTTCTCTCTGCCTGTTCGATCCATTGCTCTCTTTAGGGGTAATTGACATGATCGTCCCGTACGAACTAAGTTCATCCTGTACGATCAATTAAACAAAAATTCCCTAAGTGTGTATATTGTGATTTTTCACTCAATTACAATCACTCCCTCTCATATCAAAAATTATGAAAACATGTTGAATTTGATTATAAGTCTTCAATATCTTGGAGTTGATTTTCCTAAAATGTTAGTACACACTAGAGCAAGAAATAAATGTTCCAAATAGTGTTAGGAGATATATATAAAACAATAATAATTAAATCATCAAAATAATACAAATTGCAAGAATGTAAACATGCAAAATAGCAACTCTCTTAACAATCTCCCCCTTTTAGATGATGGCAAAACAATAATTGTTTATAGGAATTCCAATTCTAAATATCTCCTTTAAACTCCCCCTGAATTGATGAATACATGAAATATAAGGAGGCATATATAAAAAAAAAATTTTGTTTTTAATTTTGAAGAAACAAACAAAACACATACTCAAAAAAGAAAAATCAAAGCCAAAAAAACAAACAAACAAACAAAACAAAGCCCAAAAAAAAAAAAAAAAAACAAACAAAATAAAAAAACAAAACAAAGAAATAATAAACAATTTCTTCCCCTTTTTGACAACAGCAAAAAGTGAAAAAGAGAAGAAAGGTAGAGATTTAAGTAGAAGTATGAAATTCAGTTTTTGATTTAATCTTGAAAGTGATTGAAATAAGATATGCAAATAAAATTAAGTCATTAGATAAATCATAGAGATTCATATAATTGAAGAAGTGTTATAACATAGAGAATAAAAAGAATTTATCAAAGACATGTGTCAATTTAGACATTAAGATAAAGAAAATCATTGCACACGGGATGAATAAAAAAATTTATATTTCACATTTCCTTGTCAAGTATAAATGAACATAAGATCAATTTGAATTAAGAGATTGAAAGAGTTTTGGAAAGAAGGAATTAACACATGTGGCGCTTTGCGCATCTTGTTCATATCTATTTTTCTTTGGCACATTTTTGTGCATTTGTTTACTGTGGGCTAATTTTATGCCTCTTTTTGTCATTGCAAATTTTTTGCACAACTCTTTTTATTTTTGCACATTTGTACACTTTTCAAGAGTAATTGTATTCTTTCCAAAGTCAATAATCTAAAATTTCAAATTTTTCTAAGTGCATAAATACTATTTGAAAAAAGAAATACAAAATAAGAAAACAACTAAAATACAATAATAATATTAGTACTAGAGTAGTCTAAATAAGAGACATGGAATTGAAGATTCTAGTAATATCAAGTTATAAGCATTTCTTAATTATAGAATAAATATATTTTCTAATGAAATTAATTTTAATTTACAATTTAAATAAAGAACTTTTAAGATTAAAAAAAATTGAAAGTCATAAAATCTAACACACATTTCCCAAAACATTAGACAACAAAACATTGCAACATTTATTGATATCAAATGAAGATATTACAATACCATACATGATATCAAACAAATACTACAATCACTCTGAAGGACCCTGATCTGGAGGAGGAGGAGGTGCAGCATTGAAAAAGTTGAAATAACTACTCATCACAAACATATTGGAAATAATATGTTCACGCATGAATCCCATGTCTTGATTGTACTAAAGGTCTTGCTGCTATAGATGAGTTTCAATTTGATCAAATTGTTAATCAAAGAGAGCCTCTAAGTTATTAAATCTTTGAACCAAATCATGATAATTTGGTTCAGCAGCATGTGAAGGTTCACCCTCTTCTTCTGTTTCACTCAATACTACATGAGGTTTGCTTGGGTCGTCCTTGTTGAAGATTGCCCTAAATGAACCATCGTTGTAGTAGAGTGTTTCTTCAAAGTTTGAAACTGGGTGAATTAAATCATACTTCTTCTCTAAAATGTAGGCAATCAGATGGCCTAAGGCTATGTTCTTTTTCCTTTTATGATCTACATGACAAATTTCAGAGGACCATAAATATAGTCGATTAGGAGTTGGGCCTCATCTATGGGTTGCCTGGTCATTATCATGTAGGTAACTGTAGAGAGAAGTGGAGTGATGTTTACTCTATCATTAGCTTTAGGTATAATAGAAGATCTAAGAACATGATGGATGATTCGGGCATTAAGATTTAAAGTGGCTTCTTTTGGCAAATGGTCCTTAACTTTTATTCCTCTAAGAACATTGTTAACTTCAGTCCAGTCAAAGGTAGTGGTGGTAAAAGTGTGTGCTCTAATCCCTTCAGTCCTTAAATTTAAGAAGATACCAAAGTCAGCTTTGGTGATTTCTATTTTCTTTTTAAGACAAAGGAACTGATAACAAAGTGGTTGGAATTAAAGAACATGTTTGCTAGAAAATACTGGAAGGTTTCCTTATTGTAAAGATGGACTAAGGTGAGGATTAATCCAAATTGAGTTGAAGAAAAAAGGGGCATTACCTTAAAGGTCAAGTGCTCCTGAAGAAGAACTATAAATGGAGTAATTTTTGCAGAAGCAAATATAGGAAATGACTCTTCATTGGCTCTAGATAAAAAATTTTCAGATGTATTCCTAGGAGGGCCCTTAGCCAAAATCTTTTGACGTTTGCTAGAACTAGCCATTGAAGGATTTGAAAGGATGAAGTCTTTAAAAGTGATGTGTGAGAGTGACTGTTCAGTAAAAATTGTCGTTAATTTAAAGAATTACGATTGTTCGTACCAGACGAAATTTCATTCATCCCGTACAAATTCGATTCATCCCAGTACTAAATAATTTCGTATGGACGATCGAGTGAGTCAAAATAATAACGGCTTTTCGTAATCACACAAGTTACGAAGCGTCCTTTCGTATAGACTTTTGACCAAAAGGATCGTACAGACGAACACGTGTTCGTACAGACGATCAAAAGTTAACTCGTTTTAATGGCAGTTGAAAATCGTCCCCCGCTATGAACCGACATCTGTTCGTCTGGATGAACCAAAGGTTCGTACGGACGAAGTTCATAATTAAAACTACCTTATCCATTCAACTACTGTATTCAATCGTCCCGTCGTTTGAGAAAAACAAAATATTTCATCCCAGATGATCGTGTAGATCGTACAGACAAAATTCATTAAAAACTGCTCTTAAGACGGTTTGAAATCACGCAAACTGAATTTTACACACATCGTCCTGTACGAAAACTTTCCGTCCCGGATGATTACCACAAATTTTTAGATTTTTGAATTTTTATCAAAGAAAATGAAAATAAACACACAAAGCACAATAGACAATGACAAATGCACAGACTCTAAAATAAAAAGCACTCAAAAAGCAAACAAAAAAAAAAATCTCAAAAACAATATAATAAAAACGTAAACTACGAAAACAGAAGTATCAATGTTGCAAAAACATTTTTATTTAAGCATTCAAATCAATTACACCAAGCCTTATTCTTAATGTACTGAAAGTATCAAAGGCTAAAGGTTTTGTAAAAATGTCTGCAAGTTGATTTTCAGTAGAAACATGGATAAGTTCAATTTCTCCCTTGGATACATGATCCCTTATGAAATGATGCCTTATGTCAATGTGTTTTGTTCTTGAATGTTGAATAGGATTTTTGGAAATGCAAATAGCACTAGTATTATCACAGTAAATTGGAATAGTGCCTATAGTTAATCCTAAATCAATCAACTGTTGTTTTAACCAAAGTACTTGTGCCACACAACTTCCTAATGCAATGTATTCTGCTTATGCAGAAGATAGGGCCACTGAATTTTGTTTTCTACTAGAACATGAAACTAATGAATTTCCAATGAATTGATATGTTCTAGAAGTACTTTTCCTATCCACTCTACAGCCTACAAAGTCAGAATCTAAATAATCAATAATTTCAAATGAAGAGCTAAACTTAGGATACCAAATTCCTAAGTTCTGCGTTCCTAGTAAATATCTTAATATCCTTTTCACTGCTGTCAAATGTGATTCTTTTAGATCTGATTGAAATCTAGCTCATAAGCAAACACTGAACATAATATCTGGCCGGCTAGTAGTCAAGTAAAGTAAATATCCAATTATCCCTCTAAATTTCTTTTGATCAACAGATTTTCCCTTAAGGTCCTTATCCAACTAAATTGAGGAACTCATTGGTGTACTAACAGGTTTAGCATTGTCCATTTCATATTTTTTGAGGATATCCTTAACATATTTAGTTTGACTAAGAAATGTACCTTCCTCAAGTTGCTTAATGCTAAAACCTAGAAAGTAATTTAAATCTCTCATTAGACTCATTTCAAATTCACTACTCATTGTTTTAGAAAAATCATCAGAAAGATTTTTATTTGAAGATCCAAAAATGATATCATCCACATAAATTTGAACAATGAGTATATCCTTTCCAAATTTCTTTAAAAAGAGAGTTGTATCCACACTTCCTTTTTCAAAAGATCTTTCAAGTAGGAAGGTCCTCAACCTCTCATACCAAGCCCTGGATGCATGTTTCAATCCATATAATACCTTTTTTAACTTAAAAACATTATTTGGGTATTTAGAATTTTCAAAACCTGGAGGTTGTTCTACAAAAACATCCTCTTCAATTACCCCATTTAAAAGGAACTTTTGACATCTATTTGAAACAATCTAAATCCTTTAAAATAGGCAAAGGCTAGTAAAATCCTAATTGCTTCAAGTCTAGCTACAGGGGGAAAAGTCTCCTCAAAATCAATTCCTTCAATTTGATTATATCCCTTAGCAACTAATCTAGCCTTATTTCTAATGACTACTCCTGAGTCATTCATTTTATTTTTGAACACCCACTTGGTTCCAACAACACTTTGATCCTTTGGCCTTGACGTTAATTCCTAAACTTTTTTTCTTACAAATTAATTCAACTCTTCTTGCATGACCAATATCCTAAATTCATCAGAAAGTGCTTGATCAATATTAGTGGGTTCTATAGATGAAACAAAGGCTGAATGATAGACTTCCTTGTTTAATCCACGCCTAGTTCTAACACCCTCATTAGGTTCACCTATAATCAATTCCCTTGGGTGGTTTTTAGAAAATCTCAAATCTCTAGGCAAAGGGTTTTCTGTTTCCAAATTCTCTTCCACATTTTTTTCCAAATTTATTTTATCAATCTTTTGGGTGTTTTCCTCAATCTCATCTTCAACAACATTTGGCTCTTCTAAATTTCCAGTTTCATCAAATACAACATGTGTGGTTTCTTCAATGACCAAAGTTCTTTTGTTGAAGACCCTATAGGATTTTCCAACACTTGAATATCCAACAAAAATTCCTTCATCTGATTTTGGATCAAATTTTTCTAAGGCAGATTTTTCATTATTATGAATGAACACCTTGCAACAAAAAACTTGCAAATAAGACAAATTAGTTGCTCTACCTTTTAGCAACGCATAGGGTGTTTTATTTAAATTCGATCTCACATTCACCCTATTCAAAACATAACATGCAGTGCTAACCGCCTCAGCCCAAAAATATCTAGGAAGTGAGTATTCTACCAACATTGCTCGGGTGGCTTCTATTAATGTTCTATTTTTCCTTTCGACTACCTTATTTTGTTGAGGGGTTCTAGGTGCAGAAAAATTGTGATCAATCCCTTTTCTTTAAAAAAATTTTCAAATCTTTCATTTTCAAATTCTCCTCCATGATCACTTTGTATAGAAATTATTTCACA
Organism: Dendrobium huoshanense; assembly: GCA_016618105.1. Classification (NCBI taxonomy): domain Eukaryota; kingdom Viridiplantae; phylum Streptophyta; class Magnoliopsida; order Asparagales; family Orchidaceae; genus Dendrobium; species Dendrobium huoshanense. The sequence goes on from CM028353.1 coordinate 66,758,318, forward strand.
CCCTAATTTCCTTTGAATCCAAGTCAAAAAATTTCTAAATTCCTCAAATTATTCACTCTTATGAAATAGAAATCTAACCCAAGTGAATCTTGAATAATCATCCACTATAAAAAATCCGTATACCTTCCCTCCTAGACTTACAGTTCCTACTAGTCCAAAAAGATCCATGTAGAGAATTTCCAATGGTTTACTAGTCATAAGATTCTTATTGGACTTAAAAGAGGACTTCACTTGTTTTCCTAATTGACTTGCATCACAAAGGTGGTCCTTAGTAAAGTCTAGTTTTGGTATACCTCTCACTAAGTTCTTTTAGGTAATTCTCCTAAGATTTTTCATACTATAATGATAAAGTCTCCTATGCCAAATCCATGATTCATCAGAAACAGTTTTCAAACAAAAAGCAGTAGGAGATTGAATACAATTTAAATCTAGCATGTAAACATTGTTTACCCTTTTTCTCTTTAAAACATCTTTCCCAATTAGGCTTAATATGTAGCTAGTAGGTAAAAATTTTACATTATAGCCCTTATCACATAGCTGACTTATACTTAACAAATTATGTTTTAAGCCTTCAACCAATAACACATTGTCTATGAAAAAGTTTTTTAAATTTTCAATCATACCTGATGCAACCACTTTCTTTGTGGTATTATCTCCAAGTGTAACCTTGCCTCCACTCCTGGCTTCTAGCGTTATGAATTGAGCAGTATCTCCAGTCATATACTTTGAACATCTGCTGTCCAGGTACCATATGCTCCCACGAGGTCTTGTGTGAGAGCAACCCTCTTCTTGATCTGATTGATCAACATTATCTACCATCAAGTAAAAATTGGTGACTTCTTCTTCTTTTTCAGTCTCAGATGAGTTTGAAGCTGAGTCCGCCCAGAAAGCTCTTTGAAACTTCTTCTTGCCCTTTTTTACAATTGGTTTCTCCTCTACCTTCTCCTTGCTAGGAGTGGCTTTGAGTTTTGGGCAATCAGTCTTGATATGACCTGATTTCCTGTATTCATAACAAATCACTTCATTAGAAACCATGCCATTTTTATTAAACTTACCTCTATTCCATTACTGGCGTCTCTTCTGCTTTCTCTTTAAAAAGCTTTTGAATTGTCTAGTCATTAATGTAATATCGTCTTCATCCTCAGATTGTGAGTGTTCACTCTCTAACTCTTTCACTTTTAGTGCTATATTCTTCTCCTTTCGTGGTTCACCTGCATCAATCTTTCTTTGACTTACTCCTTGCTCATAAGCAATGAGTGAACCAAGAAGATTGTCAATAGAATAAATGTTTAGATCTTTAGACTCGGTAATTGTAGTTATTTTATCATCATAAGCAGTAGGTAAACAATGAAGAATCTTATTAACCCATTCAGCATTAGTTAATTCCCTACCAAGTGCATGTAAAGAAGTGACAATTTGTGTGAATCTTGTGTACATGTTAGAAATAGATTCATTCGGTTTCATGTGAAACAACTCATAGTCATGTAACAAGATATTGAGTCTTGATTGCTTAACCTCATTAGTCCCTTCATAAGTTATACAAAGTCTATCCTATATGTCCTTTCCACTTTTGCAAGTGGAAACCCGCATGTAGTCTTCAGATTTTAAAGCACAAAAGAAACTATTTAGACATTTGGCATTTAGTTGAGCTAAGTCATGTTCTTCTATAGTCCAATCTACAAAAGATGTTTCTACTCTAACTCCATCAACTAATCTAGTTGGTTTTGTATAACCTTCCTGGACTAGGATCCACATACGATAATCAAGTGATTGTAAGTAAGTAGACTTGCGGGTTTTCCAAAAATCAAAAGGTATATTGTCAAATAGTGGAGGTCTAGTAATAGAGTAACCCTCAGGTGTATTTCGGTTTCCGAATGTAGCCATCTACATTAATCAAAAAATACTTTAAACTTATGATTTTGAAAGAAAGCTCTGATACCACTTGTTGAGTCTAGTGAATAGGTTGTTAGACCTAAGTTAATGTCCCAAGGCTACCAAGAGGGGGGGGGGTGAATTGGTATTTTTAAAACTTAACCCTCTTTGAAGTTGTGTTGAACCGAAATGAAAATTTTTATTAAATTTTTTATAGAAAAAGTTTTTCAACCACAGAGTTTTTTAAACAAAAGAAAAATTCAGAAAAAAAAATAGTAAAGTAATTGACACAAGATTTATAGTGATTCGGTCTAAACCAGACCTACATCCACTCCCCAGAGGCACCCTCTGAGTATTGCACTAATACCAATAGTGTCTCTCCTTTTGCACCCACAGCAAGGCGGAGAAGCCTTTATAAATACTCTTTTCACCACTACCCGGTGCGGTAGAGAACCGTCATCCTTTTACACAATCCACAGTGTTAGCAGAGAATCATTCTTCCTTTCACACTCTCCAAGTGTTGGCAGAGAAACCTTCGTCCTTTCATACTCTCCTAGTGTGGGCAGAGAACCCTTCGGCTGTTCACACTCTCCAAGTGTCGGCAGCGAACCCTTCGGCTGTTCACACTCTCCAAGTGTCGGCAGCGAATTGGATCTCCTTTACAGATCTTCTCACAAGAAATCTAGAAGGAAGAAAGAAATGAGTGAAGTAATCCAAATTCACAAGTAAAGATTCTTACCTTTAAACACCAAGTGAAGTCTTCACACTCCAGTGGTAGGAATCCTCCTTTGAATGCTCTCTCACACTCTCTCCTTGACTTTTCTCTCAATAGGCACAAAGGTCAAAGGGAAAAAATATTGGGTGGCAGTCTAATTTAGACTATTTATACAAAAGACAAGAAAAACCGCCCAAAAACTGCAGGTTTTCAATTCTGTATGCAGTGGATCGTCCCGTACGATCGTGGATCATCCTGGACGATTTTACCTAAATGGTCAGAAACTAACCTTATGTATATTGATATGAAATATTTTCATACACGCTATTAATCCCGTACGAACCAAGTTCGTCCGGTACGAAACGGTTATTACATAAGTCGATTCATGAAAATTTTTAGGACATAACCAACTGACGTATGTCGGTTCAGTTCATCCTGGGATGAATAGGTTTCATCTGGACGAATGAAGAGAGCCTCAAAACAGAGAAGATCGTCTTGGGACGAACCTTAATTTTCGTCTGGATGAACAGAACAAGCTTCAATACAGAGAAGATCGTCCTGGGATGAACCTTAATTTTTGTCTGGACGAACCGGCCATGGTGAGAATACAGAGACGTTCTTCCCGGGATGATTATTAAGTTCGTCCTAGACGATTAGGACTTAGAAAAATTTTCTCTCCGCCTATTCGATCCATTGCTCTCCTTAGGGGTAATTGACATGATCGTCCCGTACGAACTAAGTTTGTCCTGTACGATCAGTTAAACTAAAATTCCCTAAGTGTGTATATTGTGATTTTTCACTCAATTACAATCACTCCCTCTCATATCAAAAATTATGAAAACATGTTGAATTTGATTATAAGTCTTCAATATCTTGGAGTTGATTTTCCTGAAATGTTAGTACACACTAGAGCAAGAAATAAATGTTCCAAATAGTGTTAGGAGATACATATAAAATAATAATAATTGAAATCATCAAAATAATACAAGTTGCAAGAATGTAAACATGCAAAATAGCAACTCTCTTAACACGGCGTTCATCTTCACTAGCCATGATGGGTGTATCTCATGAATTATTATCATCTCCTCTAGCATTCAGTGACAATAAGTCATCTTTCAACCTTAGCATTAAGTCTAAGGCTATGGGTCTGCCTTTGATCATAAATGAAGGTGGATTATTGTTTAAGAAAAAATATTCAGAAGTTGCAGGTAAGGGAAAGAAAATTTTGATTGAAGACAATCTAAATGCCTTTGTTAAATCTAGAGTGCCGCCATCTGCTAAGGGAGATTCAGTGGTATCTCCTTCGTCTAACTCAGCATGGAAACTGAGCATAGATGGAAATAATGGTTTTAAGACTGTAGGAATGAATTTTTTTAGCATTGGACAGGAAGGTTCTCTATTGAGGGGGGAGAATGTATATGAGGAATCTAATATTGCTGAATTAGCTAAGGTTCCGAACACTGTTATAAATCCACAATTCGACCTAGAGGAAGTGCAGAACTATGTATTAGGGAACTGGGTAAGTGTAATGATGTTAATGTTGATTTTCCTATTCATTCTAATCTAAGGAATAAGAAAAATGCTTGGATCAGGAAAGAAACCATCAAAGTTTCTTATTTGGACTTCGGTAACTGCTTGTCAGAGGATGGTAGTTCTATTCAGCTTCATGAATAGAAAGTTGTGGAGAACTCAAAAAAGCTAGAAAACTCTTTAGTGATCAAAATTGTTGGTGGTGAGGCTTTATTTTCTTTAATCAGCTATGAATTGAGGAAATAGTAGTCTCAATATGGGAAATTTCATCTCACTATGCTTGGATTAGGATGGGTACTTTGCTTGTTCTATGATCCTGAGCATTTGGAAGCTATTTTGACTAATGGACCATGGTTTGTTAAGGGTAAAATCATAGGAATTGATAAATGGCCTTAAAGCTTTTCTCCTAAGTCTCTTAAAGGCTTAATTGCTCCAATTTGGATCAGATTGCCTAATTTACCTCTTCATTGTTTGAATGAGATTAAAATTTGTCGTATAACATCCATGGTTAGAATGCCTTACTTGATTGATGGTAAAATATTTCAGTGGGCCAAAAGAGAATACGGAAGGGTTTGTGTTTGAATTAATTTGGATGTGAAGTTTATTTTAGGTGTATAGGTGGAGGGAGTTAGAGAGAAAATTTCTCAGAAGATTGAGTACCAAAGGATTCCTAACTTTTGCTTTGAGTGTGGAAAAATTGGCCATGTCAAGAAGGATTGTGTAAGGTCATTATGGATAATAGGCTGATGTCTATAAGGCATAAAAACAAAAATTCTTTTACTTCGGTGTAAACAAGCAATGCTGCAGGTAGTTAGGAACTGGTTTTAGAAGGGTTCAATGACAAAGATGGTTATGGCCCATGGATGTTGGTTAATATGGGAAGAAGAAATTTAATAATAACTTTAACAAAAAGTTCGTTCCTCGTATTGTAGGGAGCAAAACTTATGTAGCTGTGAAGAATAATGACAAAAGAGATGAAGATAATAATGTTACCAAGCTGAGTGAAGTTCTGGAACTAGTGTAGTCAGTTTTGGTATGCAATAAAACTGATAATTTGGTTGTTGATAGCAGTTATGCTCAACTAGTGGAATATGAAATCAGCAAGCCTTTTCTTCCAAATGATGATAACTATTTCAAAGTCCTTATGGATATTGTAGAAGAAGGAGAGATTATTCAGCCAAAACCTGACGGAGCAACAGTTGAGGAGGTAAATAGAGTTTATATTACTCAAAGTGTAGTGGTTTCTGCTGAAGGATTTGAAGCTTCAGAGGTTTCTATGGTAGTTCCTCGTGATGTTGAGAATACTGAAAGTGGAGGGTAAGTAGTTAGCTCACAACTAGCAAAGAAGAAGAAATCTAAACAGTTAAAGGAGTTGGGTCTGATCAATCCTTTATCTAGGAGCAGAAAGCTGGATTTGGATGTGAAAGGTACTCTAGGGACAACTTCCCCTAATATAATTTAAATATCTTCTATTGCATTTTGGAGTTGTAGAGGAGCAAGAAAGAAAAATGCTTCTCTATATCTTAGGGAATTTGTTAAACTACATGGTGTGTTATTTTTAGGTTTGGTAGAATCCAAGTTGACTCTATTGATATAAGTGAATTCATTCTTATGATTGGAAATGGATAGGACATTTTCTATGTCCCCTTAGTTGGGCTTTCTAGTGGCATTTTATTTTTATGGAATTCTAAATTAGCGAAATTTTCTATTATTGATTCTTCTTCTCAAGTGGTTATTGGTGATCTTAAAATGTTTAACAAAGGAATTTTGAGGGTGGCTTCGGTTTATTGAAGCAAAGAGGTAAATAAAAGAAGAGAACTTTGGGCAATGTTAGATAAATATTCTACTATAGAAGTACCTATGGCAATAGGTGGTTATTTCAATTGTATATTGGCCAAGTAGGGTAAAATAGGGGGTAGAAGATTCTTGTTTTCCAAGGTCCGAAGGAGATGAAGGAATGTTTGTTAAATAATGATCTTCATGAAGTTGGTTTCATTGGGCCGAAATTTTCTTGGTGCAATAATAAAAGTGGTGGAGCTAGGATTCTTGAAAGATTGGATAGATGCTTCATTAATTCAACTACTTTATGCTTTTTAAATCATTTGGTTCTGAGACATTTGATAAGAATAGCATCAGATCATTGTCCAATCCTTTTAAATATTATTGATTTTATTCTGGTCACCAAAAGGAACATCAAGTTTGAAGACAATTGGGCATCTTATCCTGCATCTTTTGCTGTGGTGAGGAAGGAATGGAGCAAAAATTATCAGGGAAGTTTTTCACAAATCCTTAAAAGTAAGTTTAGAAGTTCTTTGAAATTATTGATTTTTTGTAGCAAAGCTAAGTTAAAGGATCTTAATCAACTTAAAGAAGACTTTTTCAAAGATATCCTAGACCTTCAATATAAGGAATCAATATATGGGCCACTCTAGGATATAATATGTTGGGGCCTTAAAGCTAAAGTTAATTAATTGCATTCAACCATGGATCGTTTGAATTCATGGTGGAAACAAAGAGCGAAGGTGAAGCGGTTAGTAGAGTGAAATTGCAACTCAAAATTTTTCCACTCATATGCTAGTGCTAGAAACTCCAATAGCATTTGCAAAGTGAAGGATGAAAATGGTTTTTTGGTGGAAGAACAAAATGTGATTGAAGATGTTTTTTTTTTGGCTTTTTGAGAAAAAGTGGGATTTCAAGAATTGCAATCTAGATAGTTGGTCAGCTATACTTAAATGTCTAAACAATGATGATATTAGTTTTCTGGAAAGAGATTTTTCTGTTGAAGAGGTGGAGTAGGTGTTGAAGCAAATGGGTGGAAACATTTCTCCTCGCAAATATGGTGTTTCCTATTCATTTATCAAAGCCTATTGAGACATTACTAAATAAGATTTTTGGAAAGCAATAGATCAATTCCTTAGCAATGGGGAGTTAAATAGAGGATGGAAGGAAATGCTCATTGTACTTATATCAAATGTATCAAATCCTCTTTACCCTTCTAATTATAGACCAATTAGTCTATGTAATTTTGTATACAAAGTTGGGGCAAACATGATTTTGAATAGATAGTTGAGGTAATTCCCAAGCTGATTTCAAAGGAGCAAGTAGCTTTTTTCAAGGGAATGAAAGTTCGTTAGGGATGTTAAGCCCTATAGAACTTGCCCAAGCTAACCAAGAGGGGGGGGGGGGGGGTGAATTGGTAATTAAAAAATTTATTTTCCCAAAGAATGAAAATTGCATAAACCAAAATCACCACAAAAAGGTGCGGAAATAAAAGTGCGGAAGCAAAAGAAAGAACACAGAAGTTTATAGTGGTTCGGTCAACTCGACCTACATCCACTCCTTGGAGGCACCCTCCAAGTATTGCACTACAAAACGTGACTCCCCTTTAGCCCCCATGGCTAGGCAGAGAAGCCCTCACAAGAACCTCCTTTTTGCCACACCTGGCAAGGCAGAGAATCTACCTCCTTTTGCTTCCTCCAGAAGCTGGCAGAGAACCAAAATCAAAAGCTAACTCCTTACCTCTACCGACCCTTCCACGGACGAGAAACTCTAGACGAAGAACAAGCAGAGCGATCCTTGAAGAAACCCTTGTGAATCCCCTCACAAGCTCCCCCTCACAAGATCCTCTCTCTCTCCCTTTCTCTCTTTCTCTCTTCAAAGTCTTCTCAGGTCAAGGCAGCAGCCAAAGGTCTTAAAAAAACATTTAACAAGAGCTCTTAAATAGAAGAGCTTCAAAGGAGCTCATTAATTGCAAGTTGCCGACTATATCGTCCAGGCCGATATGGACATCGGCCTGGCCGATCAGTACAAATCAATGAAGATCGGCCAGAGCATCGCCCTGGATGCAAAGCAGGACGATTAAAAATTGGCTTGATCATCCAGGCTGATCTCACGATCGTCCTGCCCGATCAGTTCAAATCAGAGGAAAATCGTCCTGACATTAACTCTGGATACAAGCTGGCCGATACTTATCATCCTGAAGTAACTTAAGGTTTTTGACTAGATCATCCTGGCCGATCTTGCGATCGTCCAGGATGATATGATCGTATCAATCATCCTTAATTACTCCTTTGATTTCTTGAACAATTATGGCATAATTTGTGAATATCGTCACGGCCGATCCTATGATCATCCTGGCCGATAATTTAAAAATACAGCATACCTTAATTGTCTATGGCGGCAACTTATTTCTATTTTGAGCTTATCGTCCTGGCCGATACACATATCGTCCAGGCCAATATGTTAATGTCGGCTGCCTTAATTAAGAATCCTTATTTAGACTTTCTGTTTTAAGCCTGATCGTCCAGGCCGATCCAAAAATCGTCCTGCCCGATATGAGTAAAAATAGAAATTCTAAGTCTCTCAAGTCTGTGTGTGAAGGGTTACTTAACATCAGTCTCTTTGACCATTACAAGTAGACTCAAGAAGTGAAAAACAAAAGTACAGACTGACTCAACCCTAAACCTACGCAATCCTGAACTGGCTTCTTTTTGATCGTCCGATCTTTGATTCCTGAAAAGTTAGAAGCAACAAGCAGTCCAAGAGAAATAGTGTTTGTCAATCATCAAAACATAAGCCATGAAAAATAGATTTGCAACAATCTCCCCCTTTTTGATGATGGAAAACACAAGTAGGAAAATATCCAAAAAGATTTATTAGAATTTCAAAGATACAAACAACTTTTCCTACCACACCCTACTCCCCCTTTTGTCATCACAAAAAGAGGGTCCAAAAGACAAATAACGACTAAAAGCAAAATACAAAACACAGGAAACAAACAACAGAAAGCACAGACTAAAAGAACGAGGGATCCTGATCATCAGATGGAGGTGACAAGAGGAGAAAGGATGAAGAGTGAAAAAATATGGCTGCAACGGTCTGAATTTAAAGAAACGGCCATATCATCCTGGCCGATTGCAGCATCGTCCAGGCCGATATGGTTCAATAATTACGTACAGGATGATTGGTCAAAAAGGCAGTCTGATCATCCGGGCCGATTAGGTATCGGCCAGGACGATTAGACACAGGAGATCGGCCCGAGGAGTCTGTTCGGACGACCGTTGAAAAAGCAGATCATCCAGGCCGATTAGGTGTATCGTCCCAGACGATGAACAATAATTGATCATACCGGCCGAAGTTTAAATGTTTTAAATCACTGCCACGTGTATCGTTCAGGACGAACCGTGGACCGGCCTGGCCGATTGTCCAATAATGGATCGTCCAGGACCGAATTTAAAGATTTAAATGTGCTGACACGTGGATCATCCAATACGATCCAGTGTATCGTCCAGGACGATGCACATAAATTGCATCGGACAGACGAAATATTCTATCGGCCAGGACTATCACCATGAGTTTGATCAAATCGTCCAGGACAATATAGGATCGTCCAGGATGATAAGATACAGTAAGCACAAAAAAAAAGTCAGCAGATGGATTTTGAACAGAATTAATCATGTCGTCCAGGACGATAAAAGTATCGGCCAGGATGATGTGACTAGAAATTCAAATCAAGGTAGGAATGGTGATGATCAAGACCCTCAAAAATAAAACAAAAAAAAATCAAAACATAGTAAAGGAAAACAAAAAACACAACGAAAACCAAACAACGAATATTTTTGGATTTTAATTTTTCTAATTTTTTTTTTTACGGAGGCATCATATGAGAATTCTTTTCAAAAGTTAAACTTTTAAAGTTCCAAGAGATCAAGAAGTTTAACAAATCCAAATCAGAAGAAGGTAGAATATCTGATTCTGTTAACCCTAGATCGGACATCCTTCAGGGTACAAATTTTTTTTGGAAAAATAGAGGCCTAACTCAGAATAACAAAATAGGATAAGAAGATCTATTCAAGACTTGTTTACTAAGAAAATATCTCATATTTAATAAACTAAAGTAATTTTTCTCAATCATGGAAAAATGAAATCAAGTCTTTGAAAGCATCACGTAATCTATGAGTTCTCTAAATTTTAAGAGTTTTAGCAAAGAGAGGATAGCTTGCATTTAGTGGGCTCATTTTATGCCTCTTGTCACTTTGATTGGCTCTTTGAGAATTTTTTTGATTTTTGATACACTTTTGTGTATATAGCTTTCTTTTCAATTTGGCTTCATTGGCCTCTTTCCTTTTTAACTCTTGAAAGCTAGAAACTCTTTAATATACCCTATAAAAAAAACTTAGTTGTGAGTATATCCTCCAAATATTAGAGAATAGGAGCTCTCTCTCTAACATAGGGAAGAACAATCCATAACACAAAATCAAAATCATGTGATAAATGCAATGGCGAGATTTCAAAAGCTTGAATGATATCTAAAAACTTTGGCTATTATGCATAAGATAAATTAAAGTAGCAAGATAAGAAAAAGATCTTAAATAAAAAGCCATTGGTTAAACTGAGTTTAGACTTTTATTTAGAGAAGAAAATCATACCACTAAACAAAGTCAGAAGAAGGTAAAACATCAACAGTTTACTCCCTTTAACCAATTTAGAAAAAGCTAAACACTATCTCTAAAAGTCCAAAATCTAAAGGATTAAAAAAAAATTCGTCATATGAAAGACCAAATTTAAAGAGCAACGCGAAGACAGAACACATAAAAACAAACAAAAAGAATGAAAACAATGCAAACTAGACCACCACCACGTAAGCACAAAAACTAGCACAAAGAAACACAAAAATTAAACATTTCAAGCACGTGATAAAGCAGCGAGTTTAAGCAATTTTGAGTTGTGAGCCTCCTTATGTCCAGTTATTCTATGCTCCCATGAGGTCTTTGGTGAGAGCACACCTGCAAAACTCAACAACAGTCAGATTTAGGAACCCAAACAGGTTTGGGCCCCTTCTTAGGAAGAGTAAAGTGCAATGCAGATATGGTATGCAGTGAATCATGCATCTTAGGTCTCCACACCCAATGTGTACTACGGTGAACGGTACACGTGTGTGAGATGTGTCCTAGCATGCCACATGAGAAACATCTAACTCCAGGAAAAGGGTTTCTTAAATGATTTGAGTTATGATGCCTCTTCCTAGGTTCTGGCTTAAAATCAAAAGTGGAAGTCATCCGATTTTTCTTATATGTATCAAAATCGTTTTAAATCCTCAAGTTAGTTCCTTTTAATGCATCGTTCTCAATCTTCAATTTTTTCTCAATCTCTTTAGATTTTTTATGATCAACCTTAAGTGAGGTGTGTGAAGCTTTTAATGCATTATGTTCATCAACTAATTCCAAATGCTTTTTGTTCAACTCATCAAATTCATAAAGAAGAGCCATGTGATTTGAATCAATCATTGCATGATCTTTGAGAAAAACTTCATGCTCTTTTTGTAGATTTGAATGTTCTAATTTTAGACTAGCATGAGTCTTCTTAAGTTTTTTGTATGATGCATGGATTTTTTCACAAATTTCAAACAATTCATCATAGGTTGGTTTACATACCTCTTCCTCATCACTTTGATTTTCTCCCATGAAACACAAGTTTGTAGTTTCTTCATCTGGTTCAGTCTCAGAGGAATCAGTACCAGATTCTGCCCAGAAACCTCTTTGGATTTTCTTCTTGTCCTTCCTTGACTTGGCTTTCTCCTCACCTTTTTTCCTTTTGTTTGCTTGAATGATCTTGAAGTGTAGGGCAATCAGCTCTCACATGTCCAGGTTTCCTGCATTCAAAACAAACAACATCAGAAGATCCTTTAATATATTTATGATCCTTACCTTTTCTCCAACTTTGATGATGCTTTTGTTTCTTCCTTAGAAAGCTTTTGAATTGCCTTGTAATGAAGGCAACTTCATCGCTTTCAGACCCGAAAGATTCAGAATCCGATTTGTACGCCTTTAGTGCAATCGTTTTCTCCTTTTTCTTCTCACCTGCATCAAGATTTCTTTGATTCACCCCTTGCTCGTAAGCAATGAGTGAGCCAAGTAAGTTATCAATAAAATAGGTGTTTAAATCCTTAGATTCAGTGATTGCAGTGATTTTAGCATCATAAGATGAAGACAAGCATCTCAAAATCTTGTTCACTTTTTCATAATTTGAAAGTTCCTTTCCTAGTGCATGCAATGAAGTAACTATCTGAGTAAACCTAGTGTACATGTCAGAAATTGATTAATGAGGTTTCATACGAAAAAGTTCGTAGTCATGCAAGAGAAAGTTAAAACGGGATTGTTTAACTTCATTAGTACCTTCATAAGTGATGCACAATTTATCCCAAATTTCTTTACCAGTTTTGCAAGTTGAAACACGCATGTAATCCTTAGATTTCAAAGCACAGAAAAAATAGTTCAAACATTTCGCATTTAATTAAGCTAAATCTCGTTCATCAAAAGTCCATTCAGTAAAAGCAATTTCAGTTTTAACACCATTAATTTCATGAGAAGGTGGAGATTAACCTTCTTGAATAAGCATCCACATGCGATAATTAGTAGATTGTAAAAACGTTGACATGCGAGTTTTCCAAAAAACAAAAGGTAGGTTATCGAACAGGGGAGGTCGGGTAATTTAATACCCTTCCATAGTGTTACGATTCCCAAGGTTAGCCATGGATCAAATTCAAAAATTTTTTAAACGTAAATATTCGAATCCTGCTCTAATACAACTTGAAAGTGCTCAGATGACACTAGAAAGCGCTCTGATACCACTTAAAAGTTGGTTAGGGATGTTAAGCCCTATAGAACTGGCTCAAGCTAACCAAGAGGGGGGGGGGTGAATAGGTAATTAAAAATTTTCTTTTCCCAAAGAATGAAAATTGCATAAACCAAAATCACCACAAAAAGGTGCGGAAATAAAAGTACGGAAGCAAAAGAAAGAACACAGAATTTTATAGTGGTTCGGTCAACTCGACCTACGTCCACTCCTTGGAGGCACCCTCCAAGTATTGCACTACAAAACGTGACTCTCCTTTAGCCCCCACGGCTAGGCGGAGAAGCCCTCACAAGAACCTCCTTTTTTCCACACCTAGTAAGGCAGAGAACCTACCTCCTTTTGCTTCCTCCAGAAGCTGGCAGAGAACCAAAACCAAAAGCTAACTCCTTACCTCTACTAACCATTCCACGGACGAGAAACTCTAGACGAAGAACAAGCAGAGCGATCCTTGAAGAAACCCTTATGAATCCCCTCACAAGCTCCCCCTCACAAGATCCTATCTCTCTCCCTTTCTCTCTTTCTCTCCTCAAGGTCTTCTCAGGTCAAGGCTGCAGCCAAAGGTCTTTAAAAAATGTTTAACAAGAGCTCTTAAATAGAAGAGCTTCAAAAAAGCTCATTAATTGCAAGTTGCCGACTATATCGTCCAGGCCGATATGGACATCGGCCTGGCCGATCAGTACAAATCAATGAAGATCAGCCAGAGCATCGCGCTGGATGCAAAGTAGGACGATTAAAAATTGGCTTTATCGTCCAGGTCGATCTCACGATCGTCCTGGCTTATCAGTTCAAATTAAAGGAAAATCGTCCTGACATTAGCCCTGGATACAAGCTGGCCGATACTTATCATCCTGAAGTAAATTAAAGTTTTATCATCCTGCGATCGTATCAATCATCCTTAATTACTCCCTTGATTTCCTGAACAATTATGGCATAATTTGTGAATATCGTCCAGGTCGATCCTAGGATCGTCCTGGCCGATAATTTAAAAATACAGTATACCTTAATTTTTTAAGGAAGCAACTTCTTTCTGTTTTGAGCTTATCGTCCTGGCCGATAAACGTATCGTCCAGGCTGATATGTTAATGTCGGCTGCCTTAATTAAGAATCCTTATTTATACTTTCTATTTTAAGCCTTATCGTCCAGGCCGATCCAAAAATCGTCCTTGCCGATATGAGTAAAAACAGAAATTCTAAGTCTCTCAAGTGTGTGTGTGTGAAGGGTTACTTAGCATCAGTCTCTTTGACCATTACAAGTAGACTCAAGAAGTGAAAAACAAAAGTATAGACTGACTCAACCCTAAACCTACGCAATCCTGAACTGGCTTCTTCTTGATCGTCCGATCTTCGATTCCAGAAAAATTAGAAGCAACAAGCAGTCCAAGAGAAACAGTGTTTGTCAATCATCAAAACATAAGCCATGAAAAATAGATTTGCAACAGGGAGGGTCCTTATCAAATCATGTGATGGTTGCCCAAGAATTATTTCACAAATTTAGGTACTCAAAATCTGTTAAAGGACTTGTTTCTTTCAAGCTAGACATGGAACAAGCATGTGATTCCAAATCTTAGTCTACTCTTAGGAAAGCCTTGGAGTATTTTGACTTTCCTCTAAAGTTTTCCAAATTGGTTTTGGAGTGCGTTGAAGAACCTACTTTCCCTTTGATTGTCAATGGCAATTATTCTAACTGGATTGAAGCTAAGAGTGGATTTTGTCAAGGTTTTCAATTGTCTCCACTTCTTTTTATTCTTTTTTCACAACTCTTATCCAATGTGTTTGCTCAAAGTTCTTATGGGATTAGCATTAATTAAGTAGAACCAACATTGTCCCACTTACTCTATGCAGATGACGTTATAATGTTTTTAGAAGCTAATAGGAGGGCTGTAAAAGAAGTCAAGATTTTCTTATATAATTTTTGTGGATGGACAGGATAGCGTATAAACATGGGTAAATCAATCATTTAATTTGGAAAATTTGTGAGTAGGAAAAAGAAGCAAAGCATCTCTCATATTATGAGTTTCAAACCAGTAAAATAATTTAATTATCTTGGGGTTAAAGTTGGCTTAAGGAAACTTGTTAGTAATTACTTTCAATTCATCATTGATAAAGCTTTGAGGATGCCCAACATATGGGGAAGCAAATTCATATCGTTGGTGGGTAAGTTCACATTGGTCAAATATGTTATGCTTTCATTCCTTATTTTCATGCTACTCATTCTCTAATTTTAAAACAAATGCTGGAGGAATTAGGTAAATTATGTAGGGGTTTCATTTGGAATAAGTCCAATCAAAAAATTGCATTACATTATATAAGTTGGTTTGATCATTGTAAACCTTTGTGTATGGGAGGTTGTGGATTGAATTCTAGTGTCTCTAAAGCTCCTGCATTAATTCCAAAATTTCAACCTTCAATGCATCCCTCAGTAAGTTGAGATTTTTAAATTTGGCTTTACTCCAAAAAAATAAAGCTTTCAAAGTTCTCTTGAATTTAAAATTCAATGATGTGGCCGGATCTCCTCCACTTCCAAATTTCCAATATTTTTCCAACACTACTGCTGCTCCATGATAAGATGCCCAAACATCTTCAAACCGAATGCTTCTATTAAAGACTTCAACCGGCTTGAAAATCTCCAAAGAATTGGACAATGGTCCGAGGATATACGAGCCAAATGTTTCACCCGGGCTATGTGAATACAATCCAGAGCAAAAGAGTTTTTTTTTAAATTGTTTTTGCTGGAATCTATTAGAGAACTCCTAAAATGTCAAATCCAGAGCAAAAGAGTTAATTAGACATCTGTCCAATTTTTCTTGTATCTGAGCTCCACCCGTTTTATTATTACACCAAGTGATTTTGGGTCCATAAGACCTAACCTCATGTATATCATTATTAATCATGAAATTATTCAACTCTTTAGCACCTTGGGACAAAATGAATTTCATTCCCCTTCTTTTCTCTTCTTGAGACAAAATACAGTTAAAATCTCCATCCACCACCATTGGCATATCACAAGAACAATGCCTCTCTAGGCACTCCTAAACAACCTTCCTTTCATGAGCATTAGTACTCCAAGGAACAAATTTCTATGTAGAAGATGACATAATATAAATATTTCTCAATAGACTATGTGTAATCTTATATATTCATTTTTCCTTGACCCTACTTTCTTAATAATTGAATAACATGTAAGGGTGAGCCTCATAAAGCATCTTGCTATCCAAAATTTTAGAACACTAGCTTTCTCACCAATCAAACATTAAAAATAGATAAATGTTTAGATTTTACATGCTTCCATTATGTATATTTAATGGTATATATTTTTATTTCAACAAAACTTTGCTAGTCAAAGAGTATACCCCAGTCGAACCACACTGAGATCAAAAAAAGAAATGATAAATGAATTAAACAAATCTTAACAAATATATATATGATTTATCTAATTTCATTTTGTCTCTAATATTATGGCTTTTAATTAGATCAAGCTTATATTAATGTCTAATATAGAGCTTTTTAAGGATTAGATTTGGGAAGCTATTGACAGATATAATCCTTCTCATTTTCCTTCCATTTAAGACTAACTATTATGGCATTATTGACCTCATTTTCATATGAGGTCACTATGATCTATCCTGACCCTAGATCAATTCATACCCTAGGATCTGCCCGACCTTAGATCAGTCTAGACCCTAGGAACTACCCAGTAAAAGTGATCTAGTACAACTTAAAAGTTTGTGAAGGTTGTTCAACCATTAAGAACTAGCCTGAGGATAACCAAGATGGGGTGAACTAGATATTTCAAAAAATTCTTTAATGAAAAACAAACCCATTTAAAACTTTTCAAACCCACACACAAGAATCTATATATCAAATATGGAAATAACTAAATTTCACAGAATTGAAATAAATCAAAATTTTCATCCACACATAAAATTATAGAAAATAAAGTGTAGAAAACAATTAGAATGAACACACCAGAATTTATAGTGGTTCAGTAAACCTAACCTACATTGACTCCTTGGAGACTCCCTCTCTAAGTATTTCACTAGACATTAGTGACTCTAGTTGCAACTCGAGCTTATGAGTTTATGTTTTTGATGAGAACAAATATTATGGCTCACTTTCTATTATCTAGTTTTTTTTTTAAGAATGCAAATAAGCATAGATTAAAGGAAAGAAAAAAGAAAGAAGCCTAGATACAAACTAATGAGGAGAAACTACCATAGCACATTCTTTCTTCACAATTTGAATGAAAGAATTAGGTAGATCCTTCTCAGAAAAGTAATCCCAAAAAAATTCATAAGAAATGGCTAAGTTAGCACAAAAGTGAGCTAACTTATTACAACTTTGCCAAACATGATGAAAGATGAAATTATTAAACCTCCTCCCAATAAAGAAACAATCATCATCAATAACATTATTACCATCCATCTTCTTCCCTTTGCTACATAATTGAAGAAAATGGATGACATTAAAATTATCACTTTCAACTATAATACCAATAGCATCAAGCAATTTACCTTTCAGGACGTTCTTCAATGAATTAATAGCCAATAACTCAACTTGAGCAATATCCCAATGAACTCCATAGAAATCGAAAGCCATGATAAATCTTCCTTTGAAGTCTCGAACAATGGCTCCAATTCCAGCTTCATAGTTCTTCTTGAGGGCAGAATCAATGTTAATCTTATACCAATCGGGTGGAGTGTGTTGCCAAGAATTAGAAAATAGTCCCAAGGACTGATGGACATGTTGAGTCTAGTAATTAGGTTGTTAAGCCTAAGTAAATGTCCCAAGGCTACCAAGAGGGGGGTGAATTGGTAGTTTAAAAATTTTAAACCCTCTTAGAAGATTAAGTTGAACCGAAATAAAATTTTCTTTTAAAGTTTGTAGAAAAATATTTTTCAACCACAGAGTTGTTAAAACTAAAATTTAAAGTGCGAAAACGTAAAAACAATAAAGTAAATGACACCAGATTTATAGTAGTTCGGTCTATAACCAGACCTACATCCACTCCTTAGAGGCACCCTCTGAGTATTGCACTAAAACCAATAGTGACTCTCCTTTAGCACCCACAGCAAGGCGGAGAAGCCTTTACAACACACTCTTTTCACCACTACCCGGTGAGGTAGAGAACCGTCATCCTTTTATACAATCCCCAGTGCTGGCAGAGAACCGTCGTCCTTTTACACAATCTCCAGTGCTGGCAGAGAACCGTCATCCTTTTACACTCTCCTAGTGTGGGCAGAGAACCCTACGGCTGTTCACACTCTCCAAGTGTAGGCAGAGAACCTATCGGCTGTTCACACTCTCCAAGTGTCAGCAGAGAACCGGATCTCCTTAACTGATCTTCTCACAAGAATCTAGAAGGAAGAAGGAAAAAAGTGAAGTAATACAAATTCACAAGTAGAGACTCTTACCTTTGAAATCCAAGTGAAGCCTTCTCGCTCCAGTGGTAGGAATCCTCCTTTGAATGTTCTCTTCCACTCTCTCCTTGGCTATTCTCTCAAGAGGCACGAAGATCAAATGACAAAAAGATTGGGTGGCAGTCTAATTTGGACCTTTTATATAAAAGACAAGAAAAACCGCCCAAAAACTGCAAGTTTTCAATTTTGTACTCAGTGGATCGTCCTGTACGATCATGGATCGTCCTGGACGATTTTACTTAAACGATCTGAAACGACCATATTTGAATATGTGTACGAAATGTCTTTGTACAGATGATCGTCCTGTATGAACTAGGTTCATCCAGTACGAACGGTTATTACTAGGTCGGTTCTAGAAACTACTGAAAACTGTTCTAAGTCGGTTAATCGTTAGGACAAAAATATGTTCGTCTGGACGAAAATTTTCGAGTGACCCGATCGTCCTGGATGATTATTTACTTCGTCTGGACGAAAATATTTCAGAGGACCAATCGCCACGGACGATAATTTATTTTCGTCTGGACGAAAATTTTCTAGAGACCCGATCGTCCTGGACGATATTTAATTTCGTCTGGACGAAAATTTTCCAAAGGACCAGTCGCCACGTACGATAATAAAATTCGTCTGGATGAAAATTTTATAGAGAACCAATCGTCTGGTACGATAATTAATTTCGTCGTGGACGAATAGGACTTAGAAAAAAATTTTCGAGCAAGTTCCTATTCGTTCCATGTGCCCTATAAGAGATAACTGTCCAATCATCCCGTACGATAGGATATCGTCCAGTATGATCAGTATAAAATCTTATGATCTCCTTATGTGTGTGTGTATGTTTTTTATTCACTCAATTACAATCACTCCCTTTCAAAATTAATTCAAAGAAAAAAATGCAAACTTCAAATTAACAAAGTATCTCATGTTGAATTTGATTTGAAATTATCGTAGTCTGGAGTCTGATTTTCCTGAAATGTTAGTACACACAAGAGCAAATGCAAATCTTCTAAAATTGTTAGGAGATAACTACACATTTGAATAATAATGTTTGGAATCATCAAAACTACATAAGTTGTAAAAAAGTAAAGTATTCAAATAGCAATTATTCTAACGATCTCCCCCTTTTTTATGATGGCAAAACAATTATTATTTGTATGGTTTCAAGTTAAACAAATCTTCTATCTCCTAAACTCCCCCTGAATTGATGAGTACATTAAAATAAGGAGGCATAAAGTACAATATTTTTGTTTTTCAAAAATTTTAACACAAACAACCACAAAGTCAAATACTTGCAAATAGAATAATCAAAACAGAAAACACACAATAATTTCTCCTTCTTTTTGACAGCAACAAAAATTGAAGAAGAAATAGATAAGAAATGTAAGTAATTATATGAAATTCATTTTAAAATTTAATCTAAATGGTGATTGACATAGGGTATGCAATTTTAAACTAAAAATATTAGGTCAATCATAGAAATTTATAAAATTTAAGAAGTGATATAACATTGTAAGTAAGAAGAATTTATCAAAGACATGATTCAATTTAGACATTCGATTATAGAAAATCATTACAAGAGAGATGTATAAGAATTCTATATTTCAAAGTTTAATAGAATATAAATGATCATAAGATCAATTTGAATGAAGAGATTGAAAGAATTTGGAAAGAAGAGAATTACCACATGTGGCGATTTGCGCATCTTTTTCAAAATTTTTGGGGCACATTTTTGTGCAATTTTTCTTTGTTGGGCTTATTTTGTGCCTCTTTTTCACTTTGCAAATCTTTGCGAATTCCTTTTGATTTTTGTACTTTTTGTACAATTTTCAAGAGTAATTGAGACCAATTCTTTCCAAAATCTATAATCTAAAATTTCAAATATTTCTAAGTGCATAAATATCACTTGAGCATAGAAATACAAAATAAGAAAACATCTAAATTGCAATAGTAATATTAACTTTTATGTAGTCTAAATGAATAGACATGAATTTTAAAAGTTCTAATTACAACAAGTTATAAATAACTTTTAAATTTAGAAAGACTAGATTTTCTAATATAGATAATCTCAAATTACAATCTAATTTAAGCACTATGAAGATTAAATAATACTAATGAAATTCATAAACATTAACCACATTCCAAAAACAAATCAAATTTGAAAAACAGTACAACATCCATTGATATTAATGAACGGATTACATAATATCTAAAAAACAAGAAGAAAATACATTGAACTTAAAAAGAAAAACCAACATAAACACAAACACTTAACATTGAAACAGACACAATAAAAACATAAAATAAGAATACAACAAACACACAAAAAAATATCTCAACTATTCTGGAGGAGGAGGAGGAATGCCGCCAAAAAGGTTGAAGTAGGAGGCCATCAACATTACATTGGTATTATTTCATGTACTTCATTCCTAATATTACCAATATCTTGTTGCTGCTGCGTAAGTTGAGCATCAAATTAATCAAACATTTGATCAATGTGAGTCTCTAATCTATCAAATCTTTCAATCAGATTCTGATAATCTGATTGAGGAGCAGAAGCTTGCACTCCTTCTTCTTCCTCCTCTTCTGAAGCACTGGCATGTGCTTTTCCTTTTTCCTCCTTGAAGAGCAATCTGAATGAAGCATCATTATAGTAAACTGGCTCTTCGTATTCTTCATCAGGATGCACTAGGTTGTATTTCTTTTCCAAAATGTAAGTAATTAAGTGTCCTAATAAAATGTTCTTCTTCCTCTTCTGATCTGCATGTCCTATTTCTGAAAGCCCATAGATATGATCTATGATAAGTTGGGCTTCGTCAATAGGATGTCCTTACATAATTAAAAAGGTTAGAGAAGAAAGGAGAGGGGTAATATTAATCCTATCACCACCTTTAGGAATGATTGAGGATCGAAGGATATGCTGGATGATTCGGGCATTTTTGGTCATTCCAGAAACTCTAGCAACATGATAGGTTAGGCCAATTTCTCTAATCACCCTATTGACTTCATACCATTCGAATTTCTTTTAACTCATTAGGGTATTGGCTCTATATCGCTTAGTTCTTAAGTTCAAAAATGCACCAAGGTCATGCTTGGTGATCTCAACTTTTTGTTTAAATACATAAGAACTAATGGAGGAGTGGTCAGAATTAAAACTCATGTTTGCTAGGAAATAGTGGTAAGTTTGCTTGTTATAGAAGTGTACGAGAGAAAGAATGAAATGAAATTGGGTTGAGGCAAAGAGGTGCATTACCCGAAATTTTAACTCAGTTTGAATTAGAATGCGAGAGGGAGTGATTTTGGCAGATGCAAAACGAGGAAAAGATTCCTCATTCGCCTTAGAAAGAAAGTTGTCTGATGCATTCCTATTTGGTTTCTTCACCAACACCTTTTGTCTCTTGCTTGAGGAGGCCATTGTCGATTTGAAGTAGAAAGGGATTGAAAATGAAGTTTGGAAGTGTTTTTGTTAAGTTAGAAAGCCTTCATATTTAAAGAAAAACGATACGTTCGTCCTGGATGAAAATATTCGTCCTAGACGAAAATCATCGTTCGTCTGGACGAAATTATTTTGTACAGACGATCCAATTCGTCCAAAATATAACGGCTTTTCGTAATCAACACAACTTACGATGCGTCCCTTCGTACAGGCTTTTTGACTTGACCGATCGTACAGACGAAAAATTTTTGCACAGACGATCAAAAAGTAACTCGTTTTAATGTCTCTTGAAAATCGTCCCCTATAATGAACCAGCACCTGTTCGTCTAGACGAACGAAAAATTCATAGAGACGAAGTCCATATTAAAAAATGTCTTATCCACTTAACCACTCCACTCAATCGTCCCGACGTTTGAGAAAAAGAAAAAAAATATTTTCGTCCTGGATGATCGTATGATCGTACAGACGATCTAATTAAAAATTCCTCTCAAAACGGTTAAAATTCGCGCAAACTGTTCTTTCACATATCATCCCGTACGAAACCATATTCGTGCCGGACGATTTCCTCCAAAAATTTTTAATTTTGATTTTTAAATTAAGAAAAAACAAACTAAACATTCAAAAAACACAGAAAACATAAAACAAAATCATAGACCCAAAGACAATTCATTCAAAACACACAAAATTTCACAAAATTAAAAACAAAATAAAACAAATATTAATGTTGCAAAGACATTTTGTTTAGGCATTCAAATCAATAACACCAAGCCTCATTCTTAAAGTACTGAAGGTATCAAAGGCTAAAGGTTTTGTAAAAATGTCTGCAAGTTGATTTTCAGTTGAAACATGTATGAGTTCAATTTCTCCCTTGGATACATGATCCCTTATGAAATGATGCCTTATATCAATGTGTTTGGTTCTAGAATGTTGAATAGGATTTTTGGAAATACAAATAGCACTAGTATTGTCACAATAAATTAGAATAGTGCCTATAGTTAATCCTAAATCAATTAACTGTTGTTTTAACTAAAGTACTTGTGCCACACAACTTCCTAATGCAATGTATTCTGCTTCTGCAGTAGATAGTGTCACTGAATTTTATTTTCTACTAGACCATGAAACTAATGAATTTCCAATGAATTGACAAGTTCCAGAAGTGCTTTTCCTATCCACTCTACACCCTGCAAAGTTAGAATTTGAGTAACCAATAATTTCAAATGAAGAGCTAAACTTAGGATACCAAATCCCTAAGTTTTGAGTTCCTAGTAGATATCTTAAAATCCTTTTCACTGCTGTCAAATGTGATTCTTTTGGATCTGATTGAAATCTAGCACATAAGCAAACACTGAACATAATATCTGGTTGGCTAGCAGTCAAGTAAAGTAAAGATCCAATTATCCCTCTAAATTTCTTTTGATCAATAGATTTTCCCTTAAGGTCCTTATCCAACTGAACTGAGGAACTCATTGGTGTACTAACAGGTTTAGCATTATCCATTTCATATTTTTTGAGGATGTCCTTAATATATTTAGTTTGACTAAGAAAAGTACCTTCCTCAAGTTGTTTAATGCTAAATCCTAGAAAGTAATTTAAATCTCCCATTAGACTCATTTCAAATTTACTACTCATTGTTTTAGAAAAATCATCACAAAGATGTTTATTTGAAGATCCAAAGTTGATGTCATCCACATAAATTTGAACAATAAGTATATCCTTTCCAATTTTCCTTAAAAAGAGAGTTGTATCCACACTTCCTTTTTCAAAAGATCTTTCAAGTAGGAAGGTGCTCAACCTCTCATACCAAGCCCTAGGTGCCTGTTTCAATCCATATAATGCCTTTTTTAATTTGAAAACATGATTTGGAAATTTAGAATTTTCAAAACCTGGAGGTTGTTCTACAAAAACATCTTCCTCAATTACCCCATTTAAAAAGACACTTTTGACATCCATTTGAAACAATTTAAAACCTTTAAAACATGCAAAGGCTAGTAAAACCCTAATTGCTTCAAGTCTAGCTACAGGGGCAAAAGTTTCCTCAAAATCAATTCCTTCAATTTGATTATATCCCTTAGCTACTAATCTAGCCTTATTTCTAATAACTACTCCTGAGTCATTCATTTTATTTTTGAATACCCACTTGGTTCCAACAACACTTTGATCTTTTGGCCTTCTAGTTAATTCCCAAACTTTATTTCTTACAAATTGATTTAACTCTTCTTGCATGGCCAATATCCAAAATTCATCAGAAAGTGCTTGATCAATGTTAGTGGGTTCAAAAGTTGAAATAAAGGCTGAATGATTGACTTCCTTGTTTCATCCACGCCTAGTTCTAACACCCTCACTTGGTTCACCTATAATCAATTCCTTTGGGTGGTTTTTAGAAAATCTCAAATCCCTAGGCAAAGGGTTTTCTCTTTCCAAATTTTCTTCCACATTTTCTTCCAAATTTAATCTATCAATCTTTTGGGAGTTTTCTTCAATTTCTTCTTCAACAACATTTGGCTCTTCCATGTTTCCACTTTCATCAAATACAACATGTGTGGTTTCTTCAATGACTAAAGTTCTTTTGTTGAATACCCTATAAGATTTTCCAATACTTGAATATCCAACAAAAATTCCTTCATCTGATTTTGGATCAAATTTTCCTAAGGTAGATTTTCCATTATTATGTATGAACACCTTGCAACCAAATACATGCAAATGAGACAAATTTGGTGTTCTACCTTTTAGCAACTCATAGGGTGTTTTATTCAAATTTGATCTCACATTCACCCTATTAAGAACATAGCATGCAGTGCTAACCGCCTCAGCCCAAAAATATCTAGGAAGCGAGTATTCTGCTAACATTGCTCGGGCGGCTTCTATTAATGTTCTGTTCTTTCTTTCAACTACCCCATTTTGTTGAGGAGTTCTAGTTGCAGAAAAATTGTGATCAATCCCCTTTTATTTACAGAAATTTTCAAATCTTTCATTTTCAAATTCTCCTCCATAATCACTTTGTATAGAAATTATTTCACATCCTAGTTTTCTTTATATCCAAGTTGAAAAATTTCTGAATTCCTCAAATGATTCACTCTTATGAAAAAGAAATTTAACCCAGGTGAATCTTGAAAATCATCTACTATAACAAATCCATATACCTTCCCTCCTAGACTTACAGTGCCTACAGGTCCAAAAAGATCCATGTGTAGAATTTCTAAAGGTTTACTAGTCCTAAGATCTTTATTGGACTTAAAAAAGGACTTCACTTGTTTTTCTAATTGACATGCATCACAAAGATGGTCCTTGGTAAAGTCTAGTTTAGGTATACCTCTCACCAAATTGTTTTGGGTAATTCTTCTAAGATTTTTCATACTAGAATGACAAAGTCTCCTATGCCAAAGCCATGATTCATCAGAAACTATTTTCAAACAAAAAGCAGTAGGAGATTGAATACAATTTAAATCTAGCATGTAGACATTGTTTATCCTTTTTCCATTTAAAACAATTCTCCCATTTAGGCTAATTATGCAGCTAGTAGGTAAAAATTTTACATTATAGCCCTTATCACATAGCTGACTTATGCTAAGCAAATTATGTTTTAAGCCTTCAACTAATAACACATTGTCTATGAAAAAGTTTTTCAAATTTCCAATCATACCTGATCCAACCACTTTCTTTGTGGTATTATCTCCAAGTGTAACCTTTCCTCCACTCCTGGCTTCCAGCGTTATGAATTGAGCAGTATCTCCAGTTATGTGCTTTGAACATCCGCTGTCCAGGTACCATATACTCTTACGAGGTCTTGTGTGAGAGTATTCCTCTTCTTGATCTGATTGTTCAACATTATCGGCCATCAAACAAAGGTTGGTGACTTCTTCTTCTTTTTCAGTCTCAGATGAGTCTGAAGCTGAGTCCGCCCAAAAAGCCTTTTGAAACTTCTTCTTGCTCTTCTTTACCATTGGTTTCTCCTCTATCTTCTCCTTGCTAGGAGTGGCTTTGAGTTTTGGACAATCATGCTTTATATGACCTGGTTTCCTGCATTCATAATAAATCACTTCATTAGAAACCTTGCCATTTCTGTTATACTTACCTCTATTCCATTGCTGGCGTCTCTTCTGCTTCCTCTTTAAAAAGCTTCGGAATTGTCTAGTCATCAATGCAATATCATCTTCATCCTAAGGTTGTGAGTGTTCACTTTCTGACTCTTCCACATTTAGTGCAATATTCTTGTCCTTTCTAGGTTCACCTGCATCAATCTTTCTTTGACTTACTCCTTGCTCATAAGCAATGAGTGATCCAAGAAGATTGACAATGGAATAAATATTCAGATCTTTAGACTCTGTAATTACAGTAATTTTAGCATCGTATGCAGTAGGTAAACAACGAAGAATCTTATTGACCATTTCAGCATTAGTTAATTCCCTACCAAGTGCATGCAAATAGGTGACAATTTGAGTGAATCTTGTGTACATGTCTGAAATAGATTCATTAGGTTTCATGCGAAATAATTCATAGTCATGTAACAAGATATTGAGTCTTGATTGCTTAACCTCATTTGTCCCTTCATAAGTTATACAATGTCTATCCCATATGTCCTTTCCGCTTTTACAAGTGAAAACTCGCATGTAGTCTTCAGATTTTAAAGCACAAAAGAAACTATTTAAACATTTCGCATTTAATTGTGCTAAGTCACGTTCTTCAATAGTCCAATCTACATAGGGTGTTTTTACCCTAATTCCATCATCTAATCTAGTTGGTTTTGAGTAACCTTCCTGGACTAGCATCCACATGCGATAATCAAGTGACTGTAAGAAAGTAGACATGCGTGTTTTCCAAAAATCAAAAGAAATATTGTCAAACAGTGGAGGTCTAGTGATAGAGTAACCCTCAGGTGTGTTCCGGTTTCCAAATGTAGCCATCTACATTAATCAAAAAGTAGTTCAAACTTATGATTTTAAAACGTTGCTCTGATACCACTTGTTGAGTCCAGTAATTAGGTTGTTAAGCCTAAGTAAATGTCCTAAGGCTACCAAGAGGGGGGTGAATTGGTAGTTTAAAAATTTTAAACCCTCTTAGAAGATTAAGTTGAACCGAAATAAAATTTTCTTTTAAAGTTTGTAGAAAAATATTTTTCAACCACAGAGTTGTTGAAACTAAAATTTAAAATGCGGAAACATAAAAACACTAAAGTAAAAGACACAAGATTTATAGTGGTTCGGTCTATAATCAGACCTACATCCACTCCTCAGAGGCACCCTCTGAGTATTGTACTAAAGCCAATAGTGACTCTCCTTTAGCACCCACAGCAAGGCGGAGAAGCCTTTACAACACACTCTTTTCACCACTACGCAGTGAGGCAGAGAACCGTCGTCCTTTTACACAATCCCAAGTGCTGGCAGAGAGCCGTCGTCCTTTTACATAATCTCCAGTGCTGGCAGAGAACCGTCGTCCTTTTACACTCTCCTAGTGTGGGCAGCGAACCCTACGGCTGTTCACACTCTCCAAGTGTAGGCAGAGAACCTATCGGCTGTTCACACTCTCCAAGTGTCAGCAGAGAATCAGATCTTCTTGAATGATCTTCTCACAAGAATCTAGAAGGAAGAAGGAAAAGAGTGAAGTAATCCAAATTCACAAGTAGAGACTCTTACCTTTGAAATCCAAGTGAAGCCTTCTCGCTCCAGTGGTAGGAATCCTCCTTTGAATGCTCTCTTCCACTCTCTCCTTGGCTATTCTCTCAAGAGGAACGAAGATCAAATGACAAAAAGATTGGGTGGCAGTCTAATTTGGACCTTTTATATAAAAGACAAGAAAAATCGCCCAAAAACTGCAAGTTTTCAATTCTGTACGCAGTGGATCATCCTGTACGATCATGGATCGTCCTGGACGATTTTACTTAAACGATCTGAAACGACCTTATTTGAATATGTGTACGAAATGTCTTCGTACAGATGATCGTCCTGTACGAACTAGGTTCGTCCAATACGAACGGTTATTACTAGGTCGGTTCTAGAAACTGCTGAAAACTATTCTAAGTCGGTTAATCGTTAGGACGAAAATATGTTCGTCTGGGCAAAAATTTTCCAGTGACCCGATCGTCCTCGACGATTATTTACTTTGTCTGGACGAAAATATTTCAGATGACCAATCGCCACGGTCTCTGGAAAATTTTCGTCTGGACGAAAATTTTCCAGAGACCCGATCGTTCTGGACGATATTTAATTTCATCTGGACAAAAATTTTCCAGAGGACCAGTCTCCACGTACGATAATAAAATTCGTCTGGACGAAAATTTTACAGAGAACCAATCGTCTGGTACGATAATTAATTTCGTCCTGGAGGAATAGGACTTAGAAAAAAATTTTCGAGCAAGTTCCTATTCGTTCCATGTGCCCTATAAGAGATAACTGTCTGATCGTCCCGTACGATAGGATATTATCCAGTACGATCAGTATAAAATCTTATGATCTCCTTATGTGTGTGTGTATGTTTTTTATTCACTCAATTACAATCACTCCCTTTCAAAATTAATTCAAAGAAAAAATGCAAACTTCAAATTAACAAAGTATCTCATGTTGAATTTGATTTGAAGTTATCGTAGTCTGGAGTCTGATTTTCCTGAAATGTTAGTACACTCAAGAGCAAATGCAAATCTTCTAAAATTGTTAGGAGATAACTACACATTTGAACAATAATGTTTGGAATCATCAAAACTACATAAGTTGCAAAAATGTAAAGCATTCAAATAGAAACTATTCTAACAGGACATCCCTGTGATCCGATTGAATAAGATTCCACTTCTTACTATTTAGAAAACTCAAAATAGAAGATGTTGTCAATGTATCACAAGTATCCATATTTCCATGCTTGATCTTGTTCCTGTTGTTCCTAAAAAAACACAACAAAGAACAGTAGTTCCTAGCCATCACCGGATTTATACCAGCCAGAATTTCCAAATTGCTCCAACAATCCTGGAAAGAGTTATATTTAGGAATCATAAATCCTCAATTTCTAAATACATCAATAACCTTCAATAGTTTAAGACAAGAAGTGGTGATGTGATCAATATCTTCAACTACTCCACAACCTCTAGGACAACAATTCCCATTGGCTAACCTTCTTCTCATTAGGAAGGCAGCGGTTGGTAAAGCAGATTTACCTATCCTCGATATAACAATTCAACCCGAGAGTTCAACTGTAATTTTTGAATCCAATTCACTGGAATATATTCTAAAATAAGCTTCTTATTCAGCAATTCTTCCCTAATGAGGAAAGAAATAGATTTTCCAGAAAATCTACTCTTCGGCTCCAAGAATGCTCCATTCTCCCTACTACAAATTTGAATGTTGGGGATTAAAGCAAGTAGTTCACTTCCAAAGAATAATGACAATCTATCTAGATCCTGTTTGAATAGTTGCTATTTGAATGAATTATATTTATGCAACTTATGTAGTTTTGATGATTCCAAACATTATTGTTCAAATGTATAGTTATCTCCTAACAATTTTAGAAAATTTGCATTTGCTCTTGTGTGTACTAACATTTCAGGAAAATCAGACTCCAGACTACGAAAACTTCAAATCAAATTCAACATATGATATTTTGTTTATTTGAAGTTTGTCTTTTCTTTGAATTAATTTTGAAAGGGAGTGATTGTAATTGAGTGAATAAAATCTCACACACACAAATAAGGAGATCTTGAAATTCTATACTGATCGTACAGGACGATATTTATCGTACTGGACGATCTGTCAGTTATCTCCTATAGAGCACTTGGAACGAATAGGAACTTGCTTGAAAAATTTTTTTCTAAGTCCTATTCGTCCAGGACGAATTTTAATATCGTCCCGGATGATGGGTTCTCTTTAAAATTTTCGTCCAGACGAAATTTATCATCGTACGAGGCGACCAGTCCTCTGGAAAATTTTCGTCCAGACGAAAATAAATATCGTACAGGACGATCGGCTCTCTGGAAAATTTTCGTCCAGACGAAAATATATTATTGTCCGCGGCGATGGGTGCTCTGGAAAATTTTCGTCCAGACGAAATAAATAATCGTCCAGGACGATCGGCTCTCTGGAAAATTTTCGTCCAGACGAACATATTTTTGTCCAAACGATGAACCGACTTAGAATAGTTTTCAGCAGTTTCTAGAATCGACCTGGTAATAACCGTTCGTACTAGACGAACCTAGTTCGTACAGGACGATCAGCTGTACGAAGTCATTTCGTACACATATACAAATTGGGTCGTTTCAGATCGTTTAAGTAAAATCTTCCAGGACGATCCATGATCGTACAGGACGATCCACTGCGTACAGAATTGGAAATTTGCAGTTTTTGGGCGGTTTTTCTTGTCTTTTCTATAAAAGGTCCAAATTAGACTGCCACCCAATCTTTTTGTCATTTGATTTTCGTGCCTCTTGAGAGAATAGCCAAGGAGAGAGTGGAAGAGAGCATTCAAAGGAGGATTCCTACCACTGGAGCGAGAAGGCTTCACTTGGATTGCTAAGGTAAGAGTCTCTACTTGTGAAATTGGATTTCTTCACTCTTTTCTTTCTTCCTTCTAGATTCTTGTGAGAAGATCATTCAAGAAGGTCCGGTTCTCTGCCGACACTTGGAGAGTGTGAACAGACGAGGGTTCTCTGCCCATACTAGGAGAGTGTAAAAGGGAGAAGGTTCTCTGCTTACACTTGGAGAGTGTGAACAGCCTTAGGGTTCTCTGCCCACACTAGGAGAGTGTGAAAGGACGACGGTTCTCTGCCCACACTAGGAGAGTGTGAAAGGACGATGGTTCTCTGCCAGCACTGTGGATTGTGTAAAAGGACGATGGTTCTCTGCCGCACTGGGTAGTGGTGAAAAGAGTGTTTTGTACAGGCTTCTCCGCCTTGCTGTGGGTGCTAAAGGAGAGTCACTTTGTGGTATTAGTGCAATACTCAGAGGGTGCCTCTGAGGAGTGGATGTAGGTCTGGTTATAGACCGAACCACTATAAATCTGGTGTCATTTACTTTATTGTTTTTACGTTTCCGCACTTTAAATTTCAGTTTTAACAACTCTGTGGTTGAAAAACATTTTTCTACTAACTTTAAAAGAAAATTTTATTTCGGTTCAACTTTATTATTAAGAGGGTTTAAAATTTTTAAAACTACCAATTCACCCCCCTCTTGGTAGCCGTGGGACATTTACTTAGGCTTAACAACCTAATTACTGGACTCAACAAGTGGTATCAGAGCTTTGTTTCAAAATCATAAGTTTGAACTACTTTTTGATTAACGTAGATGGCTACATTTGGAAACCGAAACACACCTGAGGGTTACTCTATCACTAGACCTCCACTGTTTGACAATATTCCTTTTGATTTTTGGAAAACACGCATGTCTACTTTCTTACAGTCACTTGATTATCGCATGTGGATGCTAGTCCAGGAAGGTTACACAAAACCAACTAGATTAGTTGATGGAATTAGGGTAGATACACCCTATGCAGATTGGACTATAGAAGAACGTGACTTAGCACAATTAAATGCGAAATGTTTAAATAGTTTCTTTTGTGCTTTAAAATCTGAAGACTACATGCGAGTTTCTACTTGTAAAAGTGGAAAAGACATATGGGATAGACTTTGTATTACTTATGAAGGGACAAATGAGGCTAAGCAATCAAGACTCAATATCTTGTTACATGACTACGAATTATTTCGCATGAAACCTAATGAATCTATATCTGACATGTACACAAGATTCACTCAAATTGTCACCTCTTTGCATGCACTTGGTAGGGAATTAACAAATGCTGAAATGGTTAATAAGATTCTTCGTTGTTTACCTACTGCATATGATGCTAAAATTACTGCAATTACAGAGTCTAAATATCTGAACATTTATTCAATTGACAATCTTCTTGGTTCACTCATTGCTTACGAGCAAGGAGTAAGTCAAAGAAAGATTGTTGCAGGTGAACCAAGAAAGGACAAGAATATTGCACTAAATGTGGAAGATTCAGAAAGTGAACACTCACAACCTGAGGATGAAGACGATATTGCACTAATAACTAGACAATTCAGAAGCTTTTTAAAGAGGAAGCAGAAGAGACGCCAGCAATGGAATAGAGGTAAGTATAACAGAAATGGCAAGGTTTCTAATGAAGTGATTTGTTATGAATGCAGGAAACCAGGTCATATAAAGACTGATTGTCCAAAACTCAAAGCCACTCCTAGCAAGGAGAAGGTAGAGGAGAAACCAATGGTAAAGAAGGGCAAGAAGAAGTTTCAAAAGGCTTTTTGGGCGGACTCAGCTTCAGACTCATCTGAGACTGAAAAAGAAGAAGAAGTCACCAACCTTTGCTTGATGGCAGATAAATCTGAACAATAACATCAAGAAGAGGTATGTGATTTAACTTATAATGAATTGTTTGAAGTTTCTGAACACATGCATGATGCATATAGGAAAACGAAAAAGATGTATGCTAGTTTAGTTTTAGAATTGGAAGAGCTTAATAAGGAACACGAAATCCTTAGGAAAGATCATGCTTTAATTGATAGCAACCACATGAAACTACTTGATGAATATGATGACTTGAATAAAAATTTTGAGAATTTAAAATCATCCTATGCTGAACTTGAAAAAGAATTTAAGAAATTTAAGGATGAATCTGAGAGCAAGACATATAGAATCAATTATACAAATCGAATCTTGGAGGATATGAATTCATTTTACAAATTTACTATAAGAGCTCTCGAGGATAATAGGAACCCCCCTAAACTTGAAGATTTTACAAATCCTAAATATTATTCTAAATTCATGAAATCCCTTAGAAGACAATCATATGAAAGAAAACATAGGAATATTTTTCCTAATGTTAAATGTAACAATTGTGGATTTTTGGGACATATATCTCACACCTGCACTTTAAAGATGAAACCTAATTTGGTGTGGAGAACTAAGATGCATAAACCTAGACATATCACACATGCATCTGATTATAAATTTCATAAAGGTGAACCCAAACTAGTTTGGGTTCCCAGGTCTAACATTTGAGAATTTGCAGGAATACTCTCACACAAGACCTCGTGAGAGTATATGGTACCTGGACAGCGGATGTTCTAAGCACATGACTGGAGATACTGCTCAATTCATAACGCTGGAAGCCAGGAGCGGAGGCAAGGTTACACTTGGAGATAATACCACAAAGAAAGTGGTTGGATCAGGTATGATTGGAAATTTGAAAAACTTTTTGATAGACAATGTTTTATTAGTTGAAGGCTTAAAACATAATTTGCTTAACATAAGTCAACTTTGTGATAAGGGCTATAATGTAAAATTTTTACCTACTAGCTGCATAATTAGCCTAAATGGGAAAATTGTTTTAAATGGAAAAAGGGTGAACAATGTCTACATGCTAGATTTAAATTGTATTCAATCTCCTACTGCTTTTTGTTTGAAAACTGTTTTTGATGAATCATGGCTTTGGCATAGGAGACTTTGTCATTCTAGTATGAAAAATCTTAGAAAAATTACCCAAAAGAATTTGGTGAGAGGAATACCTAAACTAGACTTTACTAAGGACCATCTGTGTGATGCATGTCAACTAGGAAAACAAGTGAAGTCCTCTTTTAAGTCCAATAAAGATCTAAGGACCAGTAAACCATTAGAAATTCTTCACATGGATCTTTTTGGACCTGTAAGCACGGTATGTCTAGGAGGAAAGGTATATGGATTTGTTATAGTAGATGATTTTTCAAGATTCACCTGGGTTAAATTTCTTTTTCATAAGAGTGAATCATTTGAGGAATTCAGAAATTTTTCAACTTGGATACAAAGAAAACTAGGATGTGAAATAATTTCTATACAAAGTGATCATGGAGGAGAATTTGAAAATGAAAGATTTGAAGATTTCTGTAAAGAAAAGGGGATTGATCACAATTTTTCTGCACCTAGAACTCCTCAACAAAATGGAGTAGTTGAAAGAAAGAACAGAACATTAATAGAAGCCGCCCGAGCAATGTTAGCAGAATACTCACTTCCTAGATATTTTTGGGCTGAGGCGGTTAGCACTGCATGCTATGTTCTGAATAGGGTGAATGTGAGATCAAATTTGAATAAAACACCCTATGAGTTGCTAAAAGGTAGAACACAAAATTTGTCTCATTTGCATGTATTTGGTTGCAAGGTGTTCATACATAATAATGGAAAATCTGCCTTAGGAAAATTTGATCCAAAATCAGATGAAGGAATTTTTGTTGGATATTCAAGTGTTGGAAAATCTTATAGAGTATTCAACAAAAGAACTTTAGTCATTGAAGAAACCACACATGTTGTTTTTGATGAAAATGGAAACATGGAAGAGCCAAAAGTTGTTGAAGAAGAAATTGAAGAAAACTCCCAAAAGATTGATAGATTAAATTTGGAAGAAAATGTGGAAGAAAATTTAGAAAGAGAAGACCCTTTGCCTAGAGATTTGAGATTTTCTAAAAACCATCCAAAGGAATTGATTATAGGTGAACCAAGTGAGGGTGTTAGAACTAGGCGTGGATTAAACAAGGAAGTCAATCATTCAGCCTTTATTTCAACTATTGAACCCACTAACATTGATCAAGCACTTTCAGATGAATTTTGGATATTGGCCATGCAAGAAGAGTTAAATCAATTTGTAAGAAATAAAGTTTGGGAACTAACTACAAGGCCAAAAGATCAAAGTGTTGTTGGAACCAAGTGGGTGTTCAAAAATAAAATGAATGACTCAGGAGTAGTCATTAGAAATAAGGCTAGATTAGTAGCTAAGGGGTATAATCAAATTGAAGGAATTGATTTTGAGGAAACTTTTGCCCTGTAGCTAGACTTGAAGCAATTAGGGTTTTACTAGCCTTTGCCTGTTTTAAAGGTTTTAAATTGTTTCAAATGGATGTTAAAAGTGCCTTTTTAAATGGAGTAATTGAAGAAGATGTTTTTGTAGAACAACCTCCAGGTTTTGAAAATTCTAAATTTCCAAATCATGTTTTCAAATTAAAAAAGGCATTATATGGATTGAAACAGGCACCTAGGGCTTGGTATGAGAGGTTAAGCACCTTCCTACTTGAAAGATCTTTTGAAAAAGGAAGTGTGGATACAACTCTCTTTTTAAGGAAAATTGGAAAGGATATACTTATTATTCAAATTTATGTGGATGACATCATCTTTGGATCTTCAAATAAACATCTTTGTGATGATTTTTCTAAAACAATGAGTAGTGAATTCGAAATGAGTCTAATGGGAGATTTAAATTACTTTCTAGGATTTAGCATTAAGCAACTTGAGGAAGGTACTTTTCTTAGTCAAACCAAATATATTAAGGACATCCTCAAAAAATATGAAATGGACAATGCTAAACCTGTTAGTACACCAATGAGTTCTTCAGTTCAGTTGGATAAAGACCTTAAGGGAAAATCTGTTGATCAAAAGAAATTTAGAGGGATAATTGGATCTTTACTTTACTTGACTGCTAGCCGACCAGATATTATGTTTAGTGTTTGCTTATGTGCTAGATTTCAATCAGATCCAAAAGAATCACATTTGACAGCAGTGAAAAGGATTTTAAGATATCTACTAGGAACTCAAAACTTAGGAATTTGGTATCCTAAGTTTAGCTCTTCATTTGAAATTATTGGTTACTCAGATTCTGACTTTGCAGGCTGTAGAGTGGATAGGAAAAGCACTTCTGGAACATGTCAATTCATTGGAAATTCATTAGTTTCATGGTCTAGTAGAAAACAAAATTCAGTGGCACTATCTACTGCAGAAGCAGAATACATTGCATTAGGAAGTTGTGTGGCACAAGTACTTTGGTTAAAACAACAGTTGATTGACTTAGGATTAACTATAGGCACTATTCCAATTTATTGTGATAATACTAGTGCTATTTACATTTCCAAAAATCCTATTCCTCATTCTAGAACCAAACACATCGATATAAGACATCATTTCATAAGGGATCATGTATCCAAAGGAGAAATTGAACTCATACATGTTTCAACTGAAAATCAACTTGCAGACATTTTTACAAAACCTTTAGCCTTTGATACCTTCAGTACTTTAAGAACAAGGCTTGGTGTTATTGATTTGAATGCTTAACTAAAATGTCTTTGCAACATTGATACTTGTTGTGTTTTGTTTTTGTAATTTTGTGAATTTTGTGTGTTTTTAATGAATTATTTTTGGATTTATGATTTTGGTTTTATGTTTTCTGTGTTTTTGTTGATTTTGTTAATTTAAAAAATTCAAAATTAAAATTTTTTTTTTTGGAGGAAATCGTCCAGGACGAAATGTTTTCGTACGGGACGATATGTGAAGGAACAGTTTGCGCGAATTTAAACCGTTTTGAGAGCAGTTTTTAATTTGATCGTCTGTACGATATTTAATCGTCCAGGACGAATTTTTTCTCTCTCAAACGTCGGGACGATTGAATGCAGCGGTTGAGTGGATAAGACAGTTTTTAATACGAACTTCATCTGTACGAAATTTTTTCGTCTGTACGAACATGTGTCGGTTCATTGTAGGGGACGGTTTTCAATAGTCATTAAAACGAAACACTTTTCGATTGTCTGTACGAAATTTTTTCGTCTGTACGATCGGTCAAGTCAAAAAGCCTGTACGAAGGGACGCATCGTAAGTTGTGTTGAATACGAAAAGCCGTTACATTTTGGACGAATTGGATCGTCTGTACGAAATTACTTCGTCCAGACGAACGATAATTTTTCGTCCAGGACGAATATTTTCATCCAGGACGAACGTATCGTTTTTCTTTAAATATGAAGGCTTTTAAACTTGACAATTACACTTTCAAACTTCTTTTTCAATCCCTTTTTACATCAAATCAACTATGGCCTCCTCTAGCAAAAGACAAAAAGTTTTGGTGAAGAAACCTAACAGGAATGCCCCAGACAACTTTCTTTCCAAGGCAAATGAGGAATCTTTTCCTCGTTTTGCATCCGCAAAAATCACTCCGTCTCGCATTCTTATCCAAACAGAGTTGAAATTTCGGGTATTGCACCTCTTCGCCTCAACCCAATTTCAGTTCATTCTTTCTCTCGCCCACTTCTATAATAAGCAAACCTACCATTACTTTCTAGCCAACATGAGTTTCAATTCTGACCACTCTATCATTAGTTCTTTTGTTTTTAAGAAAAAAGTTGAGAATCACCAAGCACGACCTTGGTGCATTTTTAAACTTAAGAACTGAAGGATATAGAGCCCACACCCTAATATCAGAAAACACCTTCAAATGGTTTGAAATCAATAGGGTGATTAGAGAGATAGGCATAACCTATCATGTTGCTAGAGTATCCAGTATGACCCAAGATGCCCGAATCATCCAGCATATCCTTAGATCCTCAATTATTCCTAAAGCTGGTGATAGGATTAACATTACTCCTCTCCTTTCTGTTCTAACCTTTTTAATCATGCAAAGACATCCTATTGACGAAGCCCAACTCATCATAGACCATATCTATGGGCTTTCAGAAATAGGACATGCTGATCAGAAGAGGAAGAAGAACATTTCATTAGGGCACTTAATAACTTAAATTTTGGAGAAGAAGTATAATATAGTGCATCCTGATGAAGAATATGAAGAGCCAGTTTACTATAACGATGCATCATTCAGATTGCTCTTCAAGGAGGAAAAAGAAAAAGAGAAAGCACATGCTAGTGCTTCAGAAGAAGAAGAAGAAGAAGGAGTGCAAGGTTCTGCTTCTCAATCAGATTACCAGAATCTGATTGAGAGATTTGATAGACTAGAGACTCACGTTGATCAAAGGTTTGATCAATTTGATGCTCAACTTACTCAGCAGCAACATGACATTGGTAATATTAGAGATGAAGTTCATGAAATAAATACCAATGTAATGTTGATGGCCTCCTACTTCAACCTCTTTGGCGGCATTCCTCCTCCTCCTCCTCCAGAACAGTAGAAATTGTTTTTATGTGTGTATGTTGTATTTTTTTTATCGTGTCTGTTTTATTATTCAGTGTTTGTTTTTAAGTTGTTTTTTCTTTTTAAGTTCAATGTTTTTTATGTAATCCGTTTTTTTTTTTTTTTTTAATATCAATGAAAGTTTGTTTTTATTAGATTTGTTTTGAAATGTGGCTAATGTTTATGAATTTCATTAGTATTTTTTTTAATCTACATAGTGCTTAAATTCGATTTTAATTTGAGATTATCTATATTAGAAAATCTAGACTTTCTAAATTTATAATTTGTTTATAACTTGTTGTAATTAGAACTTTTAAATTCATGTCTATTCATTTAGACTACATAAAAGTTAATATTGTTATTGCAATTTTGATGTTTTCTTATTTTGTATTTCTATGCTCAAATGATATTTATGCACCTAGAAATATTTGAAATTTTAGATTATAGATTTTGGAAAGAATTGGTCAAATTACTCTTGAATATTGTACAAATGTACAAAAATCAAAAGCAATACACAAAAATTTGCAAAGTGAAAAAGATGCACAAAATAAGCCCAACCAAAGAAAAATGCACAAAAATGTGCTCCAAAACTTTGAAAAGATGTGCAAAGCACCACATGAGGTAATTCTCTTCTTTCCAAATTCGTTCAATCTCTTAATTCAAGTTGATCTAAATGTTCATTTATATTCTATTGAACTTTGAATTATAGAATTTTTTTTACATCTCACTTGTAATGATTTTCAATAATCAAAATGTCTAAATTGAATCATGTCTTTGATAAATTCTTCTTACTTACAATGTTATATCATTTCATAAATTTTATGAATTTCTATGATTGACCTAATATCTTTAGTTTAAAATTGTATACCCTATGTCAAATCACAATTTAGATTAAATTTTAACAATGAATTTCATATAATTATTTACATTTCTTGTCTTTTTCTTCTTCACTTTTTGTTGCTGTCAAAAAGGGGGAGAAATTATTATGTTTGTGTTTTTGTGGTTTGTGTTTTCTATTTTTAATTGTTTTGTTTGCAAGTTTTTTATTTGTTTGTGTTAAAAATTTTTGAAAAACAAAAATATTGTTCTTTAAATATTATTCTTTAATGCCTCCTTATTTTAATGTACTCATAAATTCAGGGGGAGTTTAGGAGATAAGAGATTTGTTTTAACTTGAAACCATACTAATAATAATTGTTTTGCCATCATCAAAAAAGGGGAGATTGTTTGAATAGTTGCTATTTGAATGATTTATATTTATGCAACTTATGTAGTTTTGATGATTCCAAACATTATTGTTAAAATGTATAGTTATCTCCTAACAATTTCAGAAAATTTGCATTTGCTCTTGTGTGTACTAACATTTCAGGAAAATCAGACTCCAGACTACGAAAACTTCAAATCAAATTCAACATATGATATTTTGTTTATTTGAAGTTTGTCTTTTCTTTGAATTAATTTTGAAAGGGAGTGATTGTAATTGAGTGAATAAAATCTCTCACACACAAATAAGGAGATCTTGAAATTCTATACTGATCGTACAGGACGATATTTATCGTACTGGACGATCTGTTAGTTATCTCCTATAGAGCACTTGGAACGAATAGGAACTTGCTTGAAAATTTTTTTTCTAAGTCCTATTCATCCAGGACGAATTTTATTATCGTCCCGGACGATGGGTTCTCTGTAAAATTTTCGTCCAGACGAAATTTATCATCGTACGAGGCGACCAGTCCTCTGGAAAATTTTCGTCCAGACGAAAATAAATATCGTACAGGTCGATCGGCTCTCTGGAAAATTTTCGTCCAGACGAAAACAAATTATCGTCCGCGGCGATGGGTGCTCTGGAAAATTTTCGTCCAGATGAAATAAATAATCGTCCAGGACGATCGGCTCTCTGGAAAATTTTTGTCCAGACGAACATATTTTCGTCCAAACGATGAACCGACTTAGAACAGTTTTCAGCAGTTTCTAGAACCGACCTGGTAATAACCGTTCGTACTGGACGAACCTAGTTCGTACAGGATGATCAGCTGTACGAAGTCATTTCGTACACATATACAAATTGGGTCGTTTCAGATCGTTTAAGTAAAATCGTCCAGGACGATCCATGATCGTACAGGACGATCCACTGCGTACAGTATTAGAAATTTGCAGTTTTTGGGCGGTTTTTCTTATCTTTTCTATAAAAGGTCCAAATTAGACTGCCACCCAATCTTTTTGTCATTTGATCTTCGTGCCTCTTCAGAGAATAGCCAAGGAGAGAGTGGAAGAGAGCATTCAAAGGAGGATTCCTACCACTGGAGCGAGAAGGCTTCACTTGGATTGCTAAGGTAAGAGTCTCTACTTGTGAAATTGGATTTCTTCACTCTTTTCTTTCTTCCTTCTAGATTCTTGTGAGAAGATCATTCAAGAAGGTCCGGTTCTCTGCCGACACTTGGAGAGTGTGAACAGACGAGGGTTCTCTGCCCACACTAGGAGAGTGTAAAAGGGAGAAGGTTCTCTACCTACACTTGGAGAGTGTGAACAGCCTTAGGGTTCTCTGCCCACACTAGGAGAGTGTGAAAGGACGACGGTTCTCTGCCCACACTAGGAGAGTGTGAAAGGATGACGGTTCTCTGCCAGCACTGTGGATTGTGTAAAAGGACGACGGTTCTCTGCCGCACCGGGTAGTGGTGAAAAGAGTATTTTGTACAGGCTTCTCCGCCTTGCTGTGGGTGCTAAAGGAGAGTCACTTTGTGGTATTAGTGTAATACTCAGAGGGTGCCTCTGAGGAGTGGATGTAGGTCTGGTTATAGACCGAACCACTATAAATCTGGTGTCATTTACTTTATTGCTTTTACGTTTCCGCACTTTAAATTTCAGTTTTAACAACTCTGTGGTTGAAAAACATTTTTCTACTAACTTTAAAAGAAAATTTTATTTCGGTTCAACTTTATTATTAAGAGGGTTTAAAATTTTTAAAACTACCAATTCACCCCCCTCTTGGTAGCCGTGGGACATTTACTTAGGCTTAACAACCTAATTACTGGACTCAACAGATCCTAGTTTCCCTCCTAAATAAAGAAGTCTAGATATGTGTTCTCAACTTCAAAATTGGAAACAAAGGTAGGCCACTTGAGCAAGCTCTTATCCAATATCCTAACATCTTTTAGAACATTAATTTTGCTGCCCGACACAATTATCCATCTAACTGCCATTTTATGAGCCTCACGCCCAGCTTTTATTATTTTCCAAGGAGAGCCACCCTTCATATTGTCATCGCTCCACCAGTCCATTCCATATTTATATAACAGATTCCTATTCAACAAGGAATTAGGATACTCTAATAACTTCCAAGCAAACTTAGCTCTTAAAGTTTCCAAGCTAGATAGTGCAGAATGTATCCCCCATCATTCCAAAGCTTTTGGCTTACAAAGTTCATTCCAAGTTACATATAGTAGCCCATGACTTCCATATGCTTTATTCCATATATAATTTCTGCATAATCTCTCAAATTTCTTCAAAACTCCTAAAGGAATGAGAGAGTGTGAAATAAGAAAAACAGGGAGGTTAACATATACCAAATTCACCAACACCATCCTTCCTGCCAAAGAGATGAATCTATTACTCTGAGAGTTCAACTTCTTCATAGACTTGTCCAAGAGAGATTGGAAATCAGCCTTTTTCAATCTTCTCTGTGCAACTTTAACTCCCAAATAATCCATTTCATCAACCGGCTTGAAACCCATAAAATCTGCAATTTTCTTCTTCTTTCTTCTATCAACTCCTTTACCACAAATCATAACAGATTTATGGTAGTTGATTCTTTGTTAGGTGCAACTACAGTAGTCATCAATAATAGCCTTCAATCTTCTTAAACTTCTCCTCTTGGTATCAAAAAAGAAACGCACATCATCTGCATATAGCAAATGGGATATCCTTTGTCCTTTGGATTCAATTTTAATGCCCAAATCCTTTCCCCTGCTAAGAAAAACATTAGAAAGTAGTTGAGAACAAATTATAAATACAGAAGTTGAGAGTGTACATCCTTGACGGAAAGCACTCTTTCCCTTTATCCATTTAGTGCATCCACCATTGATGAGAATAGAGTAACTTGGCTCCAAGATACATTCCATCACCAACTTCATGAACATCTCCAGAAAACCCAAAAGCATTAAAATGTTGTTGAGAGTAGTCCAGCACATACTATCGTATGCATGCTCCATATCTAGCTTGATTGCCACCAAACCATTGTTATCTTTAGATAACCTCATTTTGTTGAAGACCTCCTATGCTAAAAGCAAATGATCTGAAACTGTTCTACCTTTTACAAAAGCCACTTATTCATCTAAAATGATTTTTTGGAGTACCACCCATAGTTTATTTATTAAGATCTTTATCACAATCTTATAAATAGAATTACACAAACTTATAGGCCGAAATCCAGCAGGAGAAACCGGGTTGTTGATCTTGGGAATAAGAACTACAATAGTGTTCTTCCAATCCTTGTCCATTCTTCTAGTCAAGAAAAATCTTTTGGGTTGTTGATCTTGGGAATAAGAACTACAATAGTGTTTTTCCAATCTTTATCCATTCTTCCAGTCAAGAAAAATCTTTTCACAGCCATACAAACATCATTACCTATAATGCTCCAGTAATGCTTAAAAAAGGAGTAAGTGATCCCATCAAATCCTGGTGCCATGTTGTTTCCCAAATTCCTTACCACCACCAAGATTTTTGAATCTTGTAAATCAGCATCCAAACCAATTCTATCTTCATTATTTAAAACATTCCAAGGAGGCAGCCAAACTGACAACACACTGTTTCTGTTTTCCCATTTTTTCTAAAAGAAACTATAAAATAGATCTTCAATCTCTTTGGGATCTTCGTTTAGAGTACCATTACTATTTTTTATTTGAGGAATCTAGTTACCATTCTTCCTAGCATTAGCAAATGCATGAAAGAACTTTGTTTTAGCATCCCCCTCTTCAATCCAGTTAACTTTAGCCCTTTACTTCCACCAAGTATTTAAATGGCCAAGAGTTTCATTAAGCTCCTTGACCTTACATCTGAGCAACCACAATTTGTCTTCACTCAAAGCCCCAACATTATCTTCTTCTTCTTGAAGGATAAAAATTTCAGCCTTTAGCCTTTCCTTGTCTTTGGAAAATTCCTTGAGCTTAGTTCTACTCCAATAGATTAAATCCCTTAAGGATTTCTTGCAATTTTTGTTCAGGATTTGCATTTCATCACCATTAAAAACCTTTGTCCACACCTTAGCAATGATAAGAGCAAAATCATCAAACTTAAGAAGTCCCCACTTCCTTGAAAAAGTGTCAAAGATCTTTAACACAATAGGACTTTCATCAGAAGCAATCCGGGGTAAATGTCTTACCACCGCCACTTGTAAACAATTCATTCCCTAAGTATTCAACAAGCACCAATCCAATCTCTCCAAAATTCTTCCCCCACCATTCTTGTTGTTACACCAACCGAATCTTGGTCCAATAAAGCCTACATCATGGAAATCATTCTCATTCATGAAGCTTAACATCTCCTTCTGCCCCTTTGAAAAAAAAAACTTCCTACCCCCTCTTTTTTCATTCTGGGACAAGATGTAGTTGAAATCACCTCCTACTACCGATGGAAGTTTCCTATGAGCAACTTCCTTAATAGAATCCCACAGCATCCTTCTTTTAATCACTTCCTTGCTTCCATACACCATATTTATCAACCAATTAGCCTTTTTAAAAACATTGAGTTCTCCAATAGCACATTTATCATAAGTATTAATAATTGAAAAAGAAGCCAAATCCATCCTCCAAAGGATCATAATCCCTCCAGACAAGCCAACTAGAGTAAGAAGTAAAAAATCCCAATATGGTCCCATAATTTTCCCACATAAAACTTTATCAAAATCATTGATTTTTGTCTCCACCAGCCCAACAAATAAAACATTGTAATCTTTAATGAAGTCTTTAAGATATAGAGAGGCCTCACTTTTCTTCACCCCTCTACAATTCCAAAAAGCTATGGAATTCATTTAAAGAAATTTCGGAGAGGGACCACCCTCAATCCTCCTTCCACCACCACCATCCAACACTCTTCCACGAGATACATTTTTGAAAGGTCCTAAGGACCTAAGTTCTTTGGCAAGATTAACTTTAGTTGATTCACCATTAACAACATTCATTTTTGATAATTTAGAATAAGTTTTGTCACAGCAAAATTCATCCTATCTAGTCACAGCTTCATCCAGAATAATACCAAATGAAGAGTCAAAAAACAAACTCTTATCATTAACCAGGTTCCTATCCTGCACTCCATCTTCCATCATAATTTCATTTTCCATACAAAGATCTTAAAATTTGTTTCCATATGTAACTAAAATAGAACATTCAGAGTTGAGTTTATTACCCATAATAACTTAAGGCTTCTGTGCTTCTGCAGCAACTAATTCATTAGTCTTCACATTCATAACTGGCTAGATACCGTTTTCATGACTCTGCTCCTATAAGAATTATCCTTCTTCAAGTTGAATTCCATCTGCATCCAGAATTTCCTTATTCCGACTTTCCTGAACTGACTTTCTTAAGTCTTTCTTGACAACAGACTTCTCAGCATCTTTGATTTTCTGGATCAGAATAGTTTCTTCACATACTTTACATTTGGCTTTGGAAGTGTATTTCTTTGAGCTATCCTTCTATTTCTCTTATGATTAACTAGAACCCATGGACCATAATCAGCAGCATCAACTTCCTCAATCCTTCTTTCCACATCAGTAGCCAAACCATCATTACTGTCAGAGAGCTTCACATTTTCCTGGATATTTTTTTCTTTTGTTACAATCACCTTTAACATGCCCAATCATACCACATTGAAAATAAAAGGAAGAAATTTTTTCATATTCAACCTTTTGAAAAAACCTTCCCGAAATACTTTCCACTCAAACACCTAATAGAAGGCTTTGGTCAATCTGAATCCTTACAAAAACCCTTGCAAACTCCCTCCTTCCCCATTGAAACATATTTCCATCCAACATTAGTGGCTTGCCAATCATAGAAGCTATTCTTGATATATTCTTCTCATC
Source organism: Dendrobium huoshanense (assembly GCA_016618105.1). Taxonomy (NCBI): domain Eukaryota; kingdom Viridiplantae; phylum Streptophyta; class Magnoliopsida; order Asparagales; family Orchidaceae; genus Dendrobium; species Dendrobium huoshanense. Next base: position 66,802,906 of record CM028353.1, read on the forward strand.
CCAACAATGAAGAGGTAAATGGGGCATCTTAATCGAAATAGGTGAAGTCAAACCTTTCATCGACAACGGTGAAAATTCCTGCGTCCATCTCTCCATGCCAATTATATGACCATTTACAAACCATGTCCCCCCAAATAGTATAGCTTCCATTGAATCAAAAGAACTAAAGGCACATAAAAACCAACCTTTTCCAAGGGAAGTAAAATGAAATTTGCAAAACATGTTCCATTGTCTCCTTACTTTCCATGCCACCAAGTGTGAGGGAATTTCCTTACCAAACACTTTAATCACCAATGAGTTTAATAGTTTATTTGAGTTTTCCACTTCCATTTCCTCACACAGCTTCACTGCTTTCCTGTCATCCGTTAAGACCTGATCTTCATATTTAAAGTTTATCTTAATGTAAGGTTTATTAATCCATGGGTTATCCTTCAATTCCTTTCTAGATTTAAAAGGCAATTCAACAGAAACCTTTCCCGCACCATATGTAACCTTGGCACACGAATCATCACTGAGAAGATGAAAATTTTTGTTAACTAAAATTGGAGAATTCGCATTTATCACCCTGTGTCCAGGGATTGCATTTGAATTCCCAAATCTATTAACAAAAATTTTCATACCCGATGATGAAGCATATGGATCTACCTTGTTCACATCCAAAAATACCTTACCTGCTTTAGGAGTAATAGAAAACCGTTCTTCAGCAGTAATTTTTTTATCTTTTCCTTCCACATAAATGACCTTCCTTGGAGCTTCCTCAACAACATCCTTGATCAATAAAGGGCCTTGAGATTTCCTTCTCTGAATTTCCAAATCTATCTTGTTAGAATCTAGTTTTTTATGATCAATCACCTGTAAACCGAATGCAGTATTACCGACAAAGGATGGTGAATTTGCCGGTGATGCTTGAGCAGTCCGGCGGCCCTCCGCCGCCATCCCTCCACTTATTCCTGAATAAGATCATACCGGTGATGCTTGGGCAGTCCGACAGCCCTCCGACGTCATCCCTCCACCAGTTCCTGATTAACATGAACAAAAACTGGGAAACAGAAATTTAAATAATAGCAGTCTTTCTCTCTCTACTGCAAAATTTCTCTCTTCAAGAATTGGATTACTTGGGAACTAAATTGCTCTATGGAGATTAAAAAATTTTGATTTCCAAATGTTATTGCAATATATGTTTATTTGTGCGTATACTAACTTTTTTAGGATTACGATGCACCATTTAAGACTCAAGTTTTAGTATAACATGTTTTATTTGTAATATTCATTGATTTATTATTAATTTCTTGAGTCGAGTCCTGTAAGGAAGTATGCTTGCTTGGTGACCACACACACACACACACTCAAGGGAGTGAGAAGATCATGTTTTGAACTAATCATATTGGACGATTTTGGATAGTCTAGGATGATCCTTTATAATCTTGGAAAACAACTAACCAATGCTAATTTAAGCAAGATTTTAAGATTTATTTTTTGTTATTATCATTCCGGATGATCTTGATCATTCAGGACAATCAATACAAATCATGCCTAAATTGATCCTGTGATTAGGGGATTAATTATGGTTAAATTTTTCAATTTGATCATCCTGGATGATCTATATGTCATACAAGATAATGTTTGTCGACTTACTTAATTTTCCAAAATCGTCCAAGATGAAATATCATAATTTTTCTTCTAATCATCCTGGATTATCCACAATATCATCTTGGATGATCTGTACATAGTACTGGACGATCGTCTTGGACTATCCTAATATCGTCCGGGACTATCAGGTCAAATTCCGCACATAGTACTGGACGATCCTGTCATCATCCAGTATGATTTTTGATGTCAAAATTGAGCTTTTAGGGTTTTCTGAAGCCCTCTTTTTAAGCGCATCGTACGGGACAATCTTACAATCATCCTGGATGATATTTGGCACCAAAATTTAGATTTTAGGGTGTTTGGAATCCCTCTTCTATTTAAGCCTTATCAAAGACTTTGAAAGTATCTTTGGCAGTCATTGTGTATTCATTTCTTCCAAAGAAAACTTGAAGAGAGAGCTTGAAAGTGAGAGAGGAAAGGATGGAGTTTGAGAGAGGGACAAGATCCATGGAGGGGGTTTCAAGGGAGTGTGGAGGGGGTTTCATACGGTTGCTCCAGCAAGCTTGCGCCTTAATACCATCGGATTCAAGGCTCATCTTGAGGGAAGTTTTGGGAGGAAGAAGATCTCTTTGGTGTCAAAATACCCAGCTACTCTGCCACTCCGGGGACGGTGGAGGTGATTTTGTAAGGTCTTGTCCGCCTAGCTGTGGGGGCTAAAGTAGAGACACTAAGTTTAGTGCAATACTCAGAGGGTGCCTCTAAGGAGTGGATATAGGTAAAGATTTTACTGAACCACTATAAATCTAGTGTGTTCTTTCCTTTATTATTTGTGTATTTAATTTCAGTACTATGATTTTCTTTGTGATGAATTTTGGTTTAGTTTAAGTTGTGTTTTGATTGAGAAATTTTTTAAAATACTAATTCACCCCCCATCTTGGTTAGCCATGGGCTAGTTCATAAGGGCTTAACATCCCAAAAAAACTTTCAAGTGGTATCAGAACGGGATTCATAAAAACAAGTTTTAAACACTTTTGAATTTTTATCCATGGCTAATTTTTATAATCATAATATTGTGAAAGGTTATTCAATTATCAAACCACCTTTATTTAAAAATAGTATTTTTGATTTTTAGAAAATTTGCATGTCTACTTTTTTATAATCAATTAATTATCGAATATGCAAATGATTTTAACTGGTTATTCTGTACCGTCACGTATTATTGATGGAATTAAAACTGATATTCCTTTTAATCAATGGAGTAGGGATGACAAATCAATGCTCAATGTAATGCTAAATCATTAAACTATTTTTTCTATGCTATAAAATCTGAAGATTATATGTTTCTATCCATGTGCACTATTGATAAGGAAATTTAGGATAAATTGCATACTATATACAAAGGCACGGGTGAAATCAAGCAATCCAAGTTCAATACTTTAATGCATGATTATGAACTATTTTGCATAAAATTTTATGAGATGATCTTAGATGTGTATTATAGGTTTATTCAAATTATCACATCAATACATGCTTTAGGTAAAGAATTTTCAAACTTTGAATAAGTTAAAAAAATTCTACATTGTCTACTTCATAAGTTTGATGCCAAAGTTGTTGCTATTTGTGAATCAAAAAAATTGAATGAATATTCTATTGATAATTTGATTAGCTCACTCATTGCCTTTGAGCAATGTTTGGACCAAAGACTTTTGAATGCAGGAGAGATGATAGTGCTAAATGATTCAAACATGGAGAAAAGTGGCTTGGTTGGTGACGAAAGCGACTACTTATCAAGAAAATTAAAAAGCTCACCAAAGCATAAGCATCAACAAAAGTGGAATAAAGGTAAAAATGGTAAGAATGTTAAGATTTCTTCAAACATTGTTTGCTTTGGATGTAGGAAGCTTGGACATATGAGAAATCACTGCCCAAATTTGAGAACACTTCCTCTAAAAGAAAAGGGTAAAGCTGAACAAATTGTAAAAAGGGAAAATAATGAAAAGCAAAAAATCTTCTAGGCAGACCTAGCTTCTGAATGATCAGAACAGGAGCAAGATGATTTTTAAAGCCTTTTTGTGTATTTATTTGTTGTGTATGCATGTTTTTTTTGTTCATTTTATTTTTATTTATTTTTCACATTTTTTTTTCAGTGTTTTCCTTGGGTTTACTTTGTTCTTTGTTTTTGTTATTGTATTAAAATTTTATATTAGTTTTTATATTTTTTGTGAAGTTTTCTTTGATTAATACACACATATCACCTTTTTTATTTCGTATACACTTTAGAAATAAAATCTTTTTTAAAGTTCATTTTTTATAAAAATGAAAAGTTTACCTCCTATTTTTCTTGAACTCTTATGTAAGTTATGGTTGACTTCTCTAAAAATAGTCAAAGAAAGAAAACTCATAATTTTGTCTCTCTATATCTTTCTTTAAAGAGGTTATTTTACTTTTGATTCAGAATCTTCATTATATTATAAATTAGATTTTGAAACTAAACTTTTTAATCTCCCTATATTTTGTCTATCGCGTAGGGATCTTTTGTAAGTTGTTGAATCTACCTAATACTTTTCATAATCAAGTAGTTTGATTTTGTGAATAGAATGGGTATGCTTTAGTTTTTAAAAGGTTCAGAAAGGTAGCATTTTTGATTGAAAAAAAAAAATAGACAATGATGCCAAATAAAAAAAAGAGGCCAATGATGCCAAATCAAAAGATGCACAATAATGCAAAATTGACAAAGATACACAAAGTGTATCAAAAAGTAAAAGATGTGTAAAGTGCTCCAAACAATTGACAAGAGGTATAAAATGAGCCCACAAAAAGTAAGCTTACCTCTCTTGTACTTCTTAATGCTTAAGAAAACCCTTGATATTTTTGATACTTGAGATTGAAAATCATGATTCTTGATTCACAAATTTTGCATTAATCTTCTATTAGGTATATTTTATGAAAGGAGTTTTAAAAAATTAAGTATTTATTTGTCTAATTTATTCTTTGATTTAGATATTAGATTAAAAAGTTTTTGAGCCTTTAAAAGAACTTGAGCTTGATTTAACAATTTTTGAATTTCTAACATTTCTAGGTTATGCATTGTCAATACATTCCTTACTAAGTTTTTGAATAAAATCAAGAAGTATCTTTCTCATTTTAAGAATATTAGATTTTTGTTTCACTTAATCAGGGATCATTTTATTTTTTAATCATTTTTATTATTCTGATTATTTGTGCCCCTCCTCTTTTTGATACATGGGAGAGATTAGGAGAAAATATTTTCAATTTTATAAATCCAACCAGTAATATTTGCCATCATCAAAAAGGGGGAGATTATTACAACTCGAGCTTATGAGTTTATGTTTTTTATGATGAAAAATATTATGGCTCACTTTCTATTGTCTTCTTGTATTTGCAATATATGTTTGTTTATGTGTATATTAACTTTTCAATATTATGATGCACCATTCAAAACTTAAGTTTTAGTAAAACATGTTTTATTTGTAATATTCATTGATGTATTTTTAATTTCTTTAGTCAAGTCCTATAAGGAAGTATGCTTGCTTGGTGACTATGCGCACACACACTTAAGAGAGTGAGATCTAATCAAATCTAGAAGATCATGTTTTGAACTAATCGTACTAGGTAATTTTGGATCGTCTAGGATGATCCTTTATGATCTTGGAAAACTGCTATCAATGCTAATTTAAAAAGAATTTAAGATTTATTTTTTGTTCTAATCATCCCATTTGATCTTGATCGTTTGGGACGATCAATACAATTCATGCCTAAATTGATCTTATGATTAGGGGATTAATTATGGTTAAATTTTTCAATCTGATCGTTCAAGATAATTTGTATATTATACAGGATGATGTTTGCTGACGTACTTTATTTTCCTAAATCATCCAAGATGAAATACTATAATTTTTCTTCAAATCAAACCAGAGGATCCACAATATCGTCTTGGATAATCTATATAATTTTATACTGATCATCCTGGACTATCATAATATCGTCTAGGACTATGTTGTCAAATTCTATGCATCGTACTGGATGATCCTGCGATCGTCCAAGATGATTTTTGGCGTCAAAATTGAGTTTTTAGGGTTTTATGAAGCCTTCTTTTAAAGCGCTTCATTGGGACAATCTTGCGATCATCCTGGATGATATTTGGCACCGAAATTGAGTTTTTAGTGCTTTCAAATCCCACTTTTTTAGCATATTGTATGGGACGATCCAGCAATCATTCTGGACGACAATGTTGATTTGGTGCATTTAAGAGCCTTCTTGGAGCTCTTTTATTTAAGCTTTGTCAAATACTTTGAAAGTGTCATTGGAAGCCATTGAGACTTCATTTCTTATGGAGAAAACTTGAAGAGAGAGCTTAAAAGGCAGAGAGGAAAGGGTAGAGTTTGAGAGAGGGAGAAGATCCTTGGAGGGGGTATGACATGGTTGCTCCTACAAGCTTGTGCCTTAGTACCATCAGATTCAAGGATCATCTTGAGGGAAGTTTTGGGAAGAAGAAGATCTCTATGGTGTCAAAGGACCCGGTAACTCCGCCGCACCGGGGAAGGTTGAAGTGATTTTGTAAGTGCTTCTCCTCCAAGCTATGGGGGCTAAAAGAGAGGCACTGAGTTTAGTGCTATACTCGGAGGGTGCCTCCGAGGAGTGGATGTAGGTTAAGATTTGACTGAACCACTATAAATCTGGTGTGTTCTTTCATTTATTATTTATGCATTTAATTTCTACACTTTTATTTTCTTTATGATGAATTTTTGTTTGGTTTAAGTTATGTTTTGATTGAGAATTTTTTTAAAATATTAATTCACCTCCGTCTTCGTTAGCCTTGGGCTAGTTCATAAGGACTTAACATCCCAAAAGAACTTTTAACTCTACTTTTACTCCCACAGTAATGCAGAGAAGCCTATACATATATTATTTCACCACCCTGGTGCGACAGAGAATCATGACTCTATTACAGGCAGAGAACCTCAACTCTATTTTTAACCTCCAAGTGATGGTTAGAGAACCACAACTCTATTTTCACCCTCATGGTTATGGTCAGAGAACTACAACTTTAATTTTACCCTTCTAGTGATGGTTAGAGAACCTTAATTTTTGCTAAAGAACTTCTTCTCTGGAACCACAAAAAATCCTTGCAGACTCCTGTAGATACTAAGCAAGATTCTTTCTTGGAGCAACCTTATGAATCCATTCACGACTTCTCCCTCCAAAAATCTCACTCTCTACTCTCACAAAGCTCTCCTTCTTCACTCCCTGAAGGCTCTCTATCCTAAAATTTTAATAGCCAAAAATTTTCTAATAAGAGTATTAGAAAACCTTAAGTAGTGGGCTTCAAAAAACCCAAATTTTCAAGAGATCTATTTTGTATTTATAAAGGATGATACTCATATCATACTGTAGGATTAGTATAATTCAAACTCAAACAACAAAGTCATACAACCTAATTATTCAACATTTATAACATTTCATAAAATGCAGTAGGAACATATATCCAGCAAGGTCATAATTCACACTCATCTAGCAAAGTATTATAGTATGAACAATATATATTTCTTCTGTTCATTTGGGATGACCCTTGGGATGCCCAACTTCGTACACTATCGATCATCCAGCACTGTAGATATCGTATAATATGATCAGTAAAAAAATCATGGATTTCATTCAATATGATCTTTTGGATGACCAATTTTGTATATAGGTAATCGTACAGTATGAACCATATCCTACAGTATGATCGATCATAATACTTGCCCATGATTTGATTGCCTGATATCAATGGGTTAATTAAGAATTATTTTAATTAGGGCCTATAGTATGAATCAAATCGTATTGAATGGTAAGTATATAATTAGTATATTTCTTAACCTTTTACTGCTAGGGCTTTAATAAAGCATAATAGATCATATAGTATGAATTAAAAACATATATTATGAATTAAAATCATATAGCATGAAATAAGGTTGTACAATATGAAGCCAAAATTATATAGTTTGATGAACTTCAAAAAAAAAAAAAAACTCTCTCAAAAACAATTTTTTTCTCTCCCCCTATATGTGCATTAGGTTGCTCAATAAAGATATCCACCTAATTTTATGATATAACTTAAGAAAGGAAAAATTATATAATAAAATAAAAACTGATTATAACCCTAGTCTACCTAATCTTGAGCTATAACCCTATTCTGCCTAACCTTGAGCTAATTAGAATTGTAAGTGAACGGTGGATAGAATTTCTAAAATATTAATATACACAAAATAAAAAAATATAGCATAGAAATAGGATAAATTAATAACTTATACAATAATATTTGTTATCATCAAAATCATAGTGCTTGGATAAAATTTGCAATAATCTCCCCCTTTTTATGATGGAAAACATTATTATTTAGGATTTTTAAAAATTGCTCTGCTCAAAACTCCTCCTTAGTTGAAAATCATTTTTAAAAAAAATGAAAAACAACAACAATACAAATCTCCCCCTTTGAAATCATAAAAACGGGACAAAATAAGAGGAAGGAAAACACATAAAGAAAAAAGTAAGCAGAAGATAATAATCAACTACAATAACAACATCAAGCCTTTATCCCACTATGTCGGGTTAGCTACATGAATCCTTTTTCTCTATTTTGTCCTAATAAAAGTAAAATTATCATTTAAATCTAATAAAGAAATTTCATTTCTAATATTTTATAACCAACTCTTTCTAGATTTGCCTCTACCTTTCTTAACATAAGTCAAATCTATTACCTCTACTTTCCTAACCGAGTCATCAGAAGGTCGCCATTTTATGTGACCAAACCATATAAGGTGACTCACTCTAATCTTATCTTCTACTGGAGCTACTCTAACCTTTTCACATACATTCTCATTTCATATCCTATATAAAAGGGTAAAGCCACTCATCTACCTAAGCATCCTCATCTCTGCCACACTTAACTTAGTATTACGCTTCTCTTTTAATGGCCAACATTCGGCACCATAAAGCGTTACAGACCTCACCACCATCTTATAGAATTTTCCATTATGTTTGAGGGGTACTTTTCTATCACACAACAAGCCTGATGCATTCCTCCACTTCGACCATCCAACTTGAATTCTGATATCCCCATCTATTTCACCATCACTTTGAACAAAAGATCCAAGATATCTAAAGCTTGTACTCTTATTAATGACTTGATCGCCCAATGTCACAATTCCATCACTAGGTATATTACTACTAAAATTACACTCCATATATTCCATTTTAGATCTACTCAAGCAAAAACCTTTAGACTTTGACAATAATAAAAAAAAAATTTTAATAGATCTACTCTAGTAAATAATAAATTTATCTCATTATTAGAAGAAATCATCAAGAAATGAATTGACCCACTAAAATTAAGAAAGGTTAGAAAATTGTTCTTATAAGCTCTAGCTCAGACTCCTTACAAGTAAATATCTTTTTGAAACAAAAATCTAAATAAAAAGGAAATTAGTTAGGAAAAGTGATCTTTTCAAACTTTATTTTAGAAAATATCTAATTGAATAATATTGTAAAGTAATCAATCAAACATCATGACTTTCAAATTTAAGTGTATGAGATATCAATTGGCATAGTGAGTCTTCTAAGATTTTAATGATTTGAAAAAAAGACAATCTAACTCTTAGTGGGCTCCTTTTATGCCACTTTATCAGCTTTCGATGCACATTATGCATCTTTTGATTTTTGACGCACTTCCTGCTTCTTATAATTATTTGGCCATCATTGTGTATCTTTTCAATTTTTGTGCTCATTTTGTGTCTCTTTTCTTTTTTGCAAGCTTGCTTACTTTCTAAATCCTTGAAAATCTCTGTTATGAGATTATCTTCCAAATATGAGAGATGATAAATTCACTCTCTTACATAAGAAAGATTAAACCACAAAATAGATTCCTATCCATATAATAAATGCAAACAACCTAATTAAGAAAACCTTAAAGAGATTCATTTACTTAGAACTGTATTCCTATGAGATAGATTATTGTAGGAAGATAAAATATATTTTTATTTCAAATTTTAATTTTCAATTTGAAATGGATTTTGATTCAGAAAAAATAATACACACTAAAGGAGTTTTAGGACAGAAAACAGTCAGCAATGTATTTTCCCTTAACTATTTTAGAGGAGTCAATCACTGCTTATACGTTTATAAATAAAAATAAGGTAAAAGTGTCAAAAGAGAATAAAAATAACATCAGATTTGAGAAGTGATTTAATTCATAAAAAATTAAAGGATATCAATAGGAAATTAATAAAAAATTAAAAACATAAAACAAGAACACATAAATAGAAATAAACGAATGAATAAAAAAAATTAAAACATGAAATCATTAATTTCAAGCATGAATGTTTATCACACCTAATATAGTTCTTAAGGTAGGTTTAGGGTTTAGGGTTTCAAAGGCCATTGGTTTTGTAAAGATATCAAAAATTTATTTTTCAGTGGCTACATACTGTAGCTCTATGCCTCTTTTGGTAACATGAATCCTAATGATATGGTTTCTTATGTCTATGTGTTTTATCCTATAGTGTAGGATTGGATTCTATGAAATTAAGATTGAACAAGTATTATCACAAAAGATTTGAATGGTACCAATAGGTAATCCTTAATCTTGTATTTATTACTTTAACCCAAGGACATAGGATAAACAACTTCCTAAGGCTATGTATTCAGCTTTAGTAGTTGTCAGTACAACTGAGTTTTGTTTTCTACTAGACCATGAGACTAAGGATTATCCTATGAATTGACATGTTCTAGAAGTGCTTTTCCAATCAACTCTATATCTTATAAAATCTGAATGAAAATTTTTTATGATTTCAGAGGAAGTGTTATGCCTATGATACCATATTCCAAACTTTTGGATTCCTAAGAGATATTTAAAGATTCTCTTTATAGTAGTCAAGTGGGTCTAATTTGGATCAGCCTGAAATCTTGCACATAAATAAATACTAATTATAATATCATGTCTACTATTAGCTAAGTAAACAAGTGATCCAATTATTCATCTATATTTCTTTTTGATCAACAGATATTCAATTTGAATCATTATTTAATAGAATAGTGGAACACATGGGAGTATTTATTAGCTTGGATTTATACATCTGAAATTTCTTAAGGATGTCCTTAATGTATGTTGATTGACTAAGGAAAATTATATCATCCTTTTTTCTTATACTAAATCCAAAAAAATAGGTTAGTTCTCCAATCATACTCATTACAAACTCCTTACTCATTATTTTTGAAAATTCATCACAAAGATTTTTATCAAACGATCTAAATATAATATCATCAACATAAATTTCTGTAATGAGTATTTCATCTCCTACTTTTTTAAGAAATAGAGTGGTGTCTATGCTCCTCTTAACAATGGTTCTCTCTATTAGGAATAAACTTAGCCTATAATACCATGCTCTGGATGCTTATTTTAGTTCATATAATGTCTTTTTTAATTTGAACACATAATTCATAAATTATAAATTTTTAAAGCCTGGAGTTATTAAACAAACACATTCCCTTTTATTACCTCATTCAAAAAGGCACTTTTGGTATCCAATTGGTACAATTTAAATCCCTTAATACAAACAACGTCTAGTAGCACCCTAATGGCATCCATCTAGCTACAAGGGCAAATGTTTCTTCAAAGTCAATCTCTTCTATCTAGTTATACCCCTTAACCATAAATCTTATGTTTTTTCTAACCAAAACACCATAATCATTCTTTTTTCTTTTTGAAAACCCATTTAGTTCCAACCATGCTCTGGTCCTTATGTGTTTTAATAAGTTTAAAAACATCATTCCTCATAAATTTATTTAACTCTTCTTGCATGGCTAGGATATAGAATTCATCAGATAGGGCTTGAATTATATTGGTGGGTTTAATCATCGAAATGAAGGTAGAGTTGTTTACTTCTTTCTAAGTTTGTGCCTAGTTCTAACATATTTAAATGGGTCTCCTAAGATCAAATATTTAGGTTGACTTGAAGAATACCTCCATTCTCTAAGTAATGTGTTTACAAGTTCTACCATTTCCTCCATATTTTTAGATTCTACTCTTTGGGTGATTTCTATAACTTCTTCTTCATCTAACATAGATCCTCCAGAAGTATCAGATTTATCAAATACAATATGACTTGTCTCTTCTACCACCATTATCCTTAAATTGAAAACTCTAAAGGATTTTTCAATATTTGAGTACGCTAGGAACACTCCTTTATTAGATTTAGGTTCAAACATTCCTAGTAGAGATTTCCCATTACTCAAAATTAGCACTTTACATCCAAAGACATGAAGGTCAGAGATATTGGGTGTCCTACCCTTAAGAATTTTATATGGTGACTTATACAGCTTGGAACAAATATTTATCCTATTCAGAACGTAACATATTATATTCACTGCTTTTGCCCAAAAATATTTATGAAGTGAGCATTTAGGTAATATGGCTCTAGTGGCTTTTCCTAGGGTTCTGTTCTTTCTTTTAGCAACCACATTATAGTGAAGGGGTTCTAGGAGCTAAAAAATTATGATATATCTCTTGCTCCCTATAGTAAGATTCAAATTTCTCATTCTCAAATTCTCCACCAAAATCACTATGAATTGTCATAATTTTTCAACCTAGCTTCCTCTGAATCCATGAGGAGAATGATTTAAATTCCTTGAATGATTCACTTTTATGAGATAGGAATCTAATTCACATAAACCTCAAGTGATCATCAATAATAACAAACCCAAAGACTTTCCCTCCTAGGCATCTAGTGCTTACAGGTCTAAAATGATTCATGTGAAGGACTTTTAAAGGTAATGAAAGGGGTAATGAAAATAATGATGATGGTGAAGTTGGTAATTCAAAAGGAAATGAACTAGATAAAGCTAGTAGAGGAGGTGCTCAATTGGAGGTGAATGTTCAAAGTAGTAATGCCAAGACCAAATTGGCCAAAGCGTTGAAATCTCTTGGGCCGGTTGAACCTGATTTCAAAAAGAAAAAAAGATAGGGAAGAAGGAGTTCCTTTATTGGGGAGAAATCCCCTTTAATTGTTTAAATGAATTATGTCTTGTTATGGAATTGTAGGGGAGCTAGAAAGAAAGAAGCTTCCCTATATTTTAAGGAGTTAGTGAGGGATCATAATGTCTTCTTTATTGGTCTTATGGAGACCAAGGTCTCAAATTTTACTAGAAAGGATATTGACTGCTTTATTGGAAACAATTGGGAGTATTGGCATCATCCGGCCATTGGTTCTTTTGGTGGGATTTTGGTACTTTGGAATATGAAATTGGTGTCTTTTATGGTTAAAGATACTTCTTCTCAAGCTATTATTGGTGACCTCTTAATTCCTACTTTGGGAACTTGGAGAATTGCTACTATCTATGGTAGTAGAATTTGTGTGGATAGAGGTAAACTTTGGAAACAACTTGAAGATTGGATGGAGGATTCCACTCCCTCAATTATTGGAGGTGACTACAATTGTATTCTAAGCAAAGAAGATAAAAGAGGAGGTAAAAGATTTCTTTTTTCTAAAGGTCCTAAAGAGATGAAAAGCTTTATGGTGAACTATGATTTCCATGACATTGGCTACATTGGACCAAGGTTTACTTGGTGTAATAATAAAGAGGGGACCTCTCGGATTTGGGAGAGGCTAGATCGTTACCTTCTAAACTCTTCAGCTATTCAGAAAGTTCCTTTAGCCATTACTAAACACATTGCCAGAATTGCTTCTGATCATAGTCCAATTCTTCTTAAATTGGATACTGTATTGAGAATCAAGTCCAAGATTATCAGATTTAAAGACACTTGGAGATCTTATCCAGCTTGTAAGAGCATTGTTAATTATGCTTGGAAAAAGAAAGATGTGGGGAATGAGAGTGAAATTCTTCAAAAGAAGACCAATAGAACTCTAAAAGCTTTGTTTTTTTGGAGTAGAAACAAATGTAAAAATCTGAAAAATCTGAATGAAAAACTGAAGGAAGAGATTGAAGAACTTCAAAGGAAGGAGGCTTTGGGTGAAGATTGGAATGAGGAGGATCTCAAATTGCTTCGGTTTAAAGTTCATGAATTCAATGTCACTTTAAGAAGTTTATCTACTTGGTGGAACCAAAGAGCAAAAGCTATATGGCATGAAGAAGGTGATATGAACTCTAAACTTTTCCACAATTTTGCTACTGCCCGTAATAGTGGAAACAGAATTAACCAAATAAAGGATGAAACCAATGAGTTAGTAGTTGATGAAGATCAAATACAAAAAGTCTTCTTTGATTACTTTGAAAAAAAATGGCAATTTAAAAAGTGCAAGCTGACGGATCGGCCAACAATTTTACAAAATCAGATAATTATGGTGGATGATAACTCTATGCTTAATGAAGCTTTCACGGTTGAAGACTTGAAGAGCTCAGTTTTCCAGCAAGGTAATAATAAATCCCATGGCATAGATGGGATTACTTCCTCTTTTTACAAAAGCTTTTGGAGCATTGTTTGGGACACTTTATGGAATGCAGTTAACAACTTCTTCTTATCTGGTAGAATGTGTAGAGAATGGAAGGATACTCTTATTATCTTGATTGCTAAAATTAAAAATCCTTTGGTTCCAGCAAATTTCCGTCCCATTAGCCTTGGTCAAATGAACTACAAAGTTATTGCTTCTATGCTTGTAAATAGATTAAAGAAGATTATCTCTAGATTGGTCTCAGAAGAGCAGATGGCTTTCATTCCTGGTAGATCTATTTCTGAACATTGTCTCTTAGCTCAAGAGATGTTTCATAAGTTCAAAGTTTCCAAGCATAAAAAAGGAGCCATGGCTATCAAACTTGATATGGAGCAAGCATATGATAGTATGGGTTGGGCCACTCTTCATCACACTCTTATTTGGTATGGCTTTCCCAACTACTTTGCTAATTTGCTTCTGGAATGTGTTACTGAGGTGAGATTCTCTATTTCTATTAATGGCTCTAATTCAAAATGGATTAAGGCTTATAGTGGATTTCGTCAAGGATGTCCACTCTCACCTTATCTCTTTATTTTATGTTCCCAACTGTTGTCAAATGCTATTAATCAAAGAGGTCAAAATCTTGGTATTCAATTCTCTTCTGGAGGTCCTAGGATTACTCATTTGTTATATGCTAATGATGTTCTAATTTTCTCTCATGCCACTTCCTCTTTGGCAAAGTTGATGAAGAAAATTGTGGAGGACTTTTACAATTGGTCTGGCCAAAGAGTTAATCTTAACAAATCCCAAATTTTATTTGGGAAAAATGTAAGAAAGAAAATGAGGAAGAAAATCACCAATTTGCTGGGCATTAAAATGGTGAAGGAAATGATTTATCTTGGTGTGAAGATGGCTCTTAGAAGACTTAAAATTGCTGATTTTCAAGAGCTAATTGGCAATGTCTTGGATCGGTTAAATGCTTGGAGCAGGAAATCTCTTTCCTTGGGAGGTAAAATTGTTCTTATTGAGAGCTCTTTACTTTCTATGCCAAACTATCTCATTACAAATTCTTTAATTCCCAAGAGAGTTCTTCTTGAACTTGAAAAGCTTTGTAGAAACTTTATTTGGCATAAACAAAATGGTGATAGGGGTATTCATTATGTGGCTTGGGATGAGATATGTAAACAAAAGAAATTTGGTGGGTTGGGTTTACATTCCCCTTTATCTAGAATTGGATCTCTTAGATCCAATGTGGCTTGGAATTTTCTTCAAAAACCTGACTCTTTATTTCACAAAACCATGAAGCACAAATATGGGGATGACATTTTACATGAAGCTCACCGTAAAACTGGCTCTAGTGCTTGGCATATCCTTTTAGATGGAGGAAAGGCTTTGAAGAATATTGCTAGTTGGAACATTGGCAATGGAAAGAGTATCAATGTTTTGAATGATACTTGGTTGCATGATAAATGTTTAAATCGTTGGCCCACTTTTATCAATTGTGTTTATCTTGAGAATGCCACAATTAGTGAGTTCCTTTTAAACAATGGAGATTGGAATTAATTCAAATTACAAATATCTTTCCATCAAGAAATTATTGAGATCATTTCCCAAATCAGCATTGATATAGAGGTTGATGACAACATTGAATTGATTAATTGGTGCTCGGGCAAGACCATTTCAGCTCTCTCTTTTGAATCTATTGTCTCTAATAGATTAAGTGATGATGAATATGGGTTTTTTAATTGGTTGATGAAGCTAAAACTAAACAAGAAGGTGGAAACTTTTTTGTGGAGAATTGGCAAAAAGGCAATCCCAACTAATGTTTTTTTAAAGAACCTAAAAATTTCAGATTTTATAAACTGTGCTAGAGGTTGTGATTCCATTGAGTCTTATGAGCATATCATGGTTAATTGTAAATACTTGATTGAGGTAATCATGAGAATTCATGAATGGGGTATTCAAATACCTTTCTTCAATTCTTTGGATGATTATTTGCATAGGTTAAAGGCCCTAACGGTTCAAAATTCTAGAATGGTAAAACTCTATTGCACAATTGTTTACTTGTCATGGAAGAATAGAAATGAAATTCAGCACCAAAAAACTGCTTTACCGAGCTCTTTAGTTGCAGCTAATGCTCTCTATTTGGCTACCTCCAATGTTAATCCTTTTCTTGTAAGTTGGGGCACTAATCTCCCTAGGGAGTCCCTTCATCCTTGGTGCCCCCCTCCAAAGGATTGGATTAAAATCAATGTGGATGCTTCTCTACTTGGATCCAATCAAGCTGGCATTGGAGGCATTTTCCATGATCACATGGGGAGATTCATCAGTGCTTTTGGGAAAAAGAGAACTCATTGGAATATAGCTCAATTGGAGCTTGATGCAGTTTTTGCGGCCAAGGACTTCCTTTGTGATTGGATGCTTGAATGCAAAGGAATTATTGTGGAGAGTGATAATGTAAATATTATCAATTTCATTCATGATTCTTTGAAGAAGAAGAATAAATGGCTCATGGATAGATGGTCTTATAAAGATCTTTGCTTATTAAAGGACTTCAAAAAGGTAATTTTTCATTATGTTTCTAGAAATTGTAATAAGGTAGCTAATTGTTGTGCTACCCTTGCTTTAGATGATAGTTTTTATTTTGATAGTTTCTCTTTGGAAAACATTCCTTCCTTATTATGGAACCTTATCTAGGAGGAATGTGATCTTTTTATTACTTGTAATTCGTTTCTTTGATTCTTAATGCATTAAATTGATTTCTTCAAAAAAAAAAGGACTTTTAAAGGTTTGTTAGTGTTAATGTCCTTAATTGAGTGGAAGGAGTATTTGACTTGCTTTCCTAACTGACAAGCATCACACATGTGGTCCTTAGTGAACTCTAGTTTTGGTATGCCTCTCACTAAGTCTTTTTGGGTGATCTTTCTAAGATTTTCTTATGCTTGCATAACATAATCTTCTATGCTATAATTAACATTCATTAGGAACAATTTTTAGGAAAAAGAAGGAGCAAGTTCAACATAATTTAAATTAAGCATGTAAACATTATTAATTCTATTTCCTTGTATTACAGTATTTCCATTTAAGCTAGTCATGCAGCTGGTAGACAAAAATTTTATGCTAAATCTTTATCGCAAAGCTAGCTTATACTAAGCAAATTACATTTTAAGCCATCTAGCAATAAAAGTTTTTCAATAATAAAATTTTTTAGTTGCTAATTATACCTGATCCCACCACTCTCTTGGTTATGTTATCTCCAAGTGTCACCTTACCTCTTTACCTGGCCTCCTATGAAATGAATTGATTTGTATCTCCAGCTATATTCCTTAAACATCTGGTATCCAGGTACCGCATGGTCTCATAGGGCCTTCTTTGAGAGCCAATGGTAAGATTTAGGAACCCAAAAAGTTTTGGTTACACCATATGGAATAAGGGAAGAAATGCTTGCATGTTATGCTGTGAATTAGGAAATTTTGGTCTCCACTCCAAGTGTGTTCTATGGTGGATAGTGCAAGTATATAGATATGCCCTAGCATGTCATAAGTTTAACATCTAACTCCAGGAAAAGGGTTTATTAATTTATGTGGTTTATGATGTCGCTTCCTAGGTTTGAATGTATGTTGTGATGGTGTGTTATAAATTTGTGCAATTATTGGAGGCATTTTATTTTTTTTGCAAGCTTTTAATTGAACTTGTAAATTTTTTTTTTTATTTTCAAGAATTGAATTATAATTTTCAATGCATACTCACCACCTTTTATTTTACATGCATGAGTTTAGAATTCCTTGAATGCATTTTCTAATTTAACATTCAATGTTTTTAAGGAATCATATTTAACAGTTAAATCAAGATGTTTTTTATTTAAGGAGTCAAATTCATCTAACGAAGCTATATAAATATATCCATAGTTGAAAAATCAAATTTCATGCTTGTATGTGCTTTCTTGAGCTTCCTATGTGCAGTATGAATTTTTTTAGAAACATCAAATAATACATCTTAGGAAAGCTTGCATATCTCCTCTTTAGAATGATCAAGATTGTTATCTTCCATTAAGCACAGACTGGTTACCTCCTCTTCTGCTTTAGTTTTAGATGAGTTCGAAGCAGAGTTTGCCCAGAACGCATTATAAATCCTTTCCTTGCATTTTTGAATTTAGCTTTTTCCACACCCTTCTTATTGTTTGATTAAGCTTTAAGACATTGACAATCATTCTTCTAGTGCCCTACTTTCTAATATTCATAACAGATAATGTCAAAGGAAACTTTATAATTTTTAAAAAATTTAACTTTGCTCCACTTCTAAAGACACTTTTGCTTCTTCTTTAGAAAACTTTTAAACTGTCAGGTCATTAGGGTAATATCTTCCTCTCATTCACCAAAAGAAATGTTTAAGTCATTAGCCTTTATGGCTACAATTTTCTCCTTCCTCTTTTAACCTCTATCAAGCTGCCTTTGACTCACTCCTTACTCATAGGCAATGACTATCCCAAGTTAGTTATCAATGGACAAATATTTAGATCTTCAGATTCAGTAATGGTAGTGATTTTTATAACATAGAAAGAATGCAAACATTGTAAAATCTTGTTTAACTTTTTATAATTTGTGAAATCTCTTCCTAATGTATATAAGGAAGTTATGATTTATATGAACCTAGTATACATTTGAGATATAGTTTCACTAAGTTTCATGTGGAAGAGTTCATAATCATGGAGAAAAATATTTCACCTAGATTATTTTACTTCATTTGTTCTTTCATAAGTTATGTAAAGTATATCCCAAATCTCTTTGACAGTAGCGCAAGTAGAAATGTGCATGTAATATTCATATTTTAAAGAACAAAAGAAATAGCTTAGGCTTTTAACATTTAATTGGGCAAAATCTTGATCATCAGTATTTCATTAGAAAAAGGTATTTCAGTTTTAATAATATTTACTAAACCTGAAGTTGCATAATATCCTTCCTGAACTAACATCCACTTGGAATAATCAATTGATTGCAAGAAATTAGACATGCAATTTTTTTAAAAATCATAAGGAATATTATCAAATTGAGGTGGTCGTGTGATTAAATATCCTTCTATAGTATCTCGACTTCCACAGTTTTCCATTAATAATTTTTAAAAGTTTTCTAAAAGTTTGTCAGGGATGTTAAGCCCTTATTAGCTAGTCTCGAGGCTAACCAAGAGGGGGCAAAAAATAGCATTTTAAAATTCTCAAATATAAAATCACATTTTTTTTGAAATTTTTTAAAATTGTAAACCAAACAATCATTTACCATAAAAATAAAGGTTAAAAATTAAATGCTAAAATGCAATAAGAAAGAACACACAAAATTTTGTAGTGGTTCGGTCAACTTAACCTATATCCACTCCTCAGAGGCACCCTCTGAGTATTGCACTAAACTATTAGTGTCTCTCCTTTAGCCCCCACAACTAGGCGGAGAAGCCCTTACAAAATCACTTCCACCTTCCCTTGTGTGCGGAGTAACCAGGTTCTTTGACACCAAAGAGATCTTCTTATTCCCAAAACTTTCCTCAAGATGAACCTTGAATTCGATGGTATTAAGGTGCAAGCTTGCCAAAGCAACCATATGAAACCCCCTCCACACTCCCTTGAAACTCCCTCCTATAATCTTCTCCCTCTCTCAAACCTAGCCTTTCCTTTCTCCCTTTTAAGTTCTCTCTTCAAGTTTTCTCAAGAAGAATGAAGCTTCAATGGCTGCCAAAGACACTTACCAAGTGCCTTGAAAAAGCCTAAATACAGGGTTTTGAAAAACATCAAAAATTAATCTTGGAGGTAAATATCATCCAGGATGATCGCAGGAACATCCCATACGATGTACTTAAAAGGAGTGCTTCAAAAATCCTAAAAACTCAATTTTGATGCTAAATATCAACCTAGATGATCGTAGGATCATCTAATATAATGTGCAAAATTTGACCTGTTAGTCCCTAACCATTCAGGATAGTCTTGGAAGATCATTTCAAATTTCTAAAGATTTTCCTGGAAAACATTGTGGATCATCCTAAATGATTAGAAGAAAAATTATAGTATTTCATCTGGATGATTTAAAAAAATCAAATATGTTGGTAAACATCATCTGGTACAATATACAGATCATCAAGGATGATCTGATTGAATAATTTAATCAAAATTAATACTCCAATCACATGATCAATTTAGGCAAGATTTGTATTGATCGTCTATGAATCTCTAGATCTTCCGGGATGATTAGAACAAAATTTTAATCTTAAATCCTTACCTAAATTATCTTTAGCAGCTATTTTCCAAGATCATAATGAATCATCCTGGATGAATAAAATCATCCAGTATGATTAGTTCAAAACTTGAACTTTTGGTTTTGACTCAATCTCACTCCCCTTAAGTGTGTGTGTGGATGGCCACCAAGCTAGCATACACCCTTACAAGACATGACTCAAGAAATATAAAATATATCAATGAACATTACAAAAAGTTTTACAATATAACCTATTCTACTCAATCTTGAGCCTTGAATCTTCTGGAATGGTGCATGGTATTCCTAAAAATTTAGTACACACAAATAAAAAAATATTGCAAATACAAGTAGATAATGTGATGTGAGCCATAATATTTGTTATCTTTAAAATCATAAACTCATAAGCTTAAGTTGTAATAATCTCTGCTTTTTTATGATGGAAAATATTGCTGGTTGAATTTACAAATTTAAAAATATTTTTTCGTATTCTCCCCCACACTAAGATAATTATATTATAAGTAGGGGAAATTAAAAAGAAATTTTTTAAAAAAGAATTAAAAAACTATAAAATAGAAAAAATAAAGAAAATACAAGATGAACATATGCAACTTAAACACAAATTTAACCAACTCTCCCCTGTTGACATTATTAAAAAGATGAGAAGCAAAAACAATATAAACAAATAAAAAAAATCAAATAAACAAAAAAGATCAAATTAGCTCTTGATTAGTTGGGGGTGATGGTAATGTTTAAGAAGAATCAATTAATTTTAGCAAAATTTCTTAAAATAAGAAAGTTACCCCTTATTTTTATTCAAAAAAATAGTAAGAAATAAATTGACTGCACTAATATCAGGAAAGATTAGAAATTTTAATTTTATCACCCTAGCTCAAGCTCCTTACAAGTTAAAGTCCTTTTTGAAACAAAAATCTAATTCAGACATGAAATCAGATAAGAAAAGTGATATGTTCAAACTTCTGTTTAGAAAAATATATGATAGAATAATATTTAATGTAATTAACAAAAATTATAATTTTCAAAAATCAAGTGTTTCAAGATATCAGGTAGCTCATAAATTCTTCTAATATTTAAATATTTGAAATGGAATGAAGCTTGACTTCTTGTTGGCTCATTTTGTGCCTCTTTTAATTTATTTGGCACACTTGTACATCTTTTAATTTTTTGATACAATTTGTCTATCTTTCATTTTTCTTGTAGTCATTGCTCATCTTTTTCAGTTTTTTTTTCTTTTTGGGCTCATTTTATGCCTCTTGTCTTTTTTGTGACCTAGCTCGCTTTCAAAACCTTTAAAAACTCTCAGTTGTGAGGATATCTTTCATATATAAGAGAAGAAAAACCACAAAATAGAATCATATTCATATGATAAATGCATCAACCTGATCAAGAGAACTTCAAAGAGGTATAATGAGTTTGAGCCTTATTCATATGAGATAAATTACTATAAGAGGATAGAATATATCTCAAATTCATTGTCCAACTTTAAATTTAAAATACAATTTTCTTCAAAAAGAAAATACACCCCTAAAGGAGTTAGAAGAAGAGAGAAAATTATCAATGTTTCTTCCTTTAATTGATTTTGTGAAGTCAATCCTTGCTTACTAATTTTTTAGGTAAAAAGGAGGAAAAAATTTTATTTTAAAAAAATTGACATAAGTGAATTAATTCACTTAAGGAAATACAATATGAACAGTGATTTATGTGTATAGATCCGAGATAAATCATAAAAAACATATAAGAAAGTAAAATAGAATTATTATGAAAAACATTAAAGAATAACAGAAAAAATTTAAAATGAACAAAACAAAATAAAGAATATATATGCATGTAATAACTGAACACATAAAAACACAAACAAAACTTTATATATCATTACCTTACTCTTCGTCTAATGATTCAGAAACTAGATCTGCCTATGAGATATTTTACTTTTTCTCATCTGCCTTTTTTTTCAATTTGCTTAGTTTTACCATTTTCTTTTATACAAAGAGTTTTCAAATTAGGGCACTGGTTTTTCATATATCCAGGTTTACTATATCCAAAACAAATAACGTTAGTAGAAATCTAAATATGCTTACCATTTTTACTTTTGTTTCACTTCTGTTGATACTTTCGCTTGTGCTTTAGTAGGATTTCCAATTTGTATGTTAAGTCATCACTTTCGTCATCTACTAAGCCACTTTTCTGTGTCTTCAATTTTTAGCATTATCATTTCACCTGCATCAAAAAGCCTTTGATCCAAACTTTGCTCGTAGGCAATGAGTGAGCCAATCAAATTATCAATAGAATAATCATTCAAATTTTTTATTAACATATAGAAACAACTTTGGTATCAAACTTATCTTGTAGACAATACAAAATTTTATTTACCTTTTTAAAGTTTAAAAATTCTTAATCTAAAGTATGTAATGATTTCAGAATTTGAATAAACCTCATATACATGTTTAAGATTGTCTCATAAGGTTTCATGCAAAATAGTTCATAATCATGCATTAAAATATTTAACCTTGATTTTCTTGACTTCACTAGTACCTTCATATGTAGTATATAATTTATCCCAAATTTCCTTCCCAGTAGTGCATGTGGATATTAACATATAATATTTAGAATTTAAAGCACAAAAAGATAGTTCAAATATTTAGCATTCAATTGAGCATTAATTTATTCTACCCTACTCCAATGATTAAAAGGAATATTAATTTTAATTCCATTTGTTACACATGACTATAAAGAATAACCTATTAGAATCGTATGCCACATTCGATAGTCAATTGATTGCAAGAAAGTATACATCTAAATTTTCCAAATATCAAAAGTAATATTTTCAAATAAAGGTGGACGAGTGAATTAATATCCTTCCAAAATATTACTATTTAAAAAAATTAGCCATTGATCTTTTTCCAAAAGTTTTCTAAAACTTTATTTTTGGATTTTGCTATGATATTACTTAAAAGTTTATTAGGGATGTTAAGCCCTTATGAACTAGTCCTAAGGCTAACAAAGAAGGGGGGGGGGGGGGGTGAATTGACATTTTAAAAATTCTCAAATAAAAAATCATGTTCTTTTGAAATATTTTAAAATAAAAAACGAAACAATCATTCACAGCAAAAATAAAGTGCATAAAATAAATACAAAAATGCAATAAGAAAGAGCACACAAAATTTTATAGTGGTTCGATCAACTTGACCTACATCCACTCTTGGAAGGCACCCTCTGAGTATTACACTAAATATTTAGTGACTCTTATTTTTTCCCCATAGCTAGGTAGAGAAGTCCTTATAAAATCACTTCCACCTTCCCCGGTGTGGCGGAGTTGCTGGGTCCTTTAACACCAAAGAGATCATCTTCTTCTCAAAACTTCCCTTAAGATAAACCTTGAATCTGATGGTACTAAGGTGCAAGCTTTGTCAGAGCAACCATGTGAAAACCCCTCTAGACTCCCTTTAAACTCCCTCCAAGGATATTCTCCTACTCTCAAAATCCACACCTTCCTCTCTCCCTTTCAAGTTTTTTCTTCAAGTTTTCTCTAGAAGAACGAAGCTTCAATGCCTGCCAAAGACACTTACCAACTGCCTTGATAAAACTTAAATATAGGGTTTTAAAAAATCAAAAAAATCAATCTTGGTAGCAAATATCATCCAAGATCATTGCAGGATCATCCCTTACGATTTGCTTAAAAAGAGGGCTTCAAAAAACCATAAAAACTCAATTCCAATGCTAAATATCATCCTGGACGATCATAGGATCGCCTAGTATGATGTGTAGAATTTGACCTGATAGTCCCAGATGATATCAGGATAGTCCTGGATGATCAGTTCAAATTTATACAGATCATCCAGGTCGATATTGTGGATTATCCTGGACAGTTAGAAGAAAAATTATAGTATTTCATTTTGAACAATTTAGGAAAATTAATTATGTCAGCAAATATTGTCTGGTACAATATACAGATCGTCCAAGATGATTTGATTGAATAATTTAATCATAATTAATTCCCTAATCACATGATCAATTTGTGCATGATTTATGTTGATTGTCTAGGAAGATCTAAATCATTCAGGATGATTAGAACAAAATTTTAATCTTAAATCCATACCTAAATTATCATTGGCATCTATTTTCCATGATCATAATGAATCATTCTGGATGATCAAAATCATCCAGTATGATTAGTTCAAAACTTGAACTTCTAATTTTGATTCAATCTCACTCCCCCCAAGTGTGTGTGTGGATGGCCACCAAGCAAGCATACACCCTTATAGGACATGACTTAAGAAATCAAAAACATATCAATGAATATTATAAAAATTATTACAACATAACCTCTATCCAATCTTGAGCTTTGAATCTTTTTGGATGGTGCATTGTATTCCTGAAAAGTTAGTACACACAAACAAAAATAAATTACAAATATAAGTAGACAACAGGATGTGAGCCATAATATTTGTTATCATCAAAATCATAAACTTAAAGCTTGAGTTGTAACATTTTTTAAAACTTAATTTATCAATTTTACCCTAATACAACTTGAAAGTACTCTGATACCACTTGAAAGTTCTTGAAGGTTATTAAACCTTTAAGAATTAGCTCGAGGCGAACCAAGAGGGGGGTGAATTGAATATTTTAAAAGTTCTTTGGTAAAAAAAATTCTTTAAAACTTTCAAACCCATGCATGATAATCGATGAAGTGGATATAAAAATAAGTAAATTTCATTATAAAAAAATAAATTAAAATTTCAACCACACATATAATTACAAAAAAATAAAGTGCAAAAAATAGTTAGAATGAACACACCATAATTTATAGTAGTTTGATCAACATGACCTACATCCACTCCTTGCAGAATCCATCTCTATGTATTATACTAAATAGATGTGACTCTCCTTTTTCTCCCATATCAAGGAAAAGAAGCCTATACAGACATTATTTCCCCATCTCGGTGCAGCAGAAAATTGTGACTCTCTTATAGGTAGAAAGCTTAAACTTTATTTTCACCCTCTAGGTGATGGTAATAAAATCATAACTCTATTTTCATCATCCTGGTGATGGTCAGAGAACCATAACTCTATTTTCACCCTCCTGGAGATGATCAGAAAACCACAACTCTATTTTTACCATCTTGATGATGGTGAAAGAACCATAATCTTTGCCAAAAAACTTCTTCTTTGAAGCCATAAAGAATCTCGATAGACGCATATAGATACTAGGCAAGATTCTTTCTTTGAGAAACCTTGAGAATCCCCTCACAACTTCTCCCTCACAAAATCTCCCTCTCTTCTCTCACAAAGCTCTCCTTCTTCTCTCCCTTAAGGCTCTCTCCCCAAGTCTCAAAAGCCAAAGGTTTTTTAATAGGAGTATTAAAAAATATTAAATTATGGGTTTCAAGAAACTCTAATTTTCAAGTGATTCATCTTCTATTCATATAATATAATACACATATCGTATTGTATAATCAATGTAATTAAAATTCATCCAATAAGATTATACATATGAACTATTCAACCTTTATAACATTTACATAGTACGATAGGAACATCATATAATACAAACTATAAAAAATTCTTCTATTCATTTTGGACAACCCTTGGGATGGCCAACTTCATACACTGTTGATCATCCAGCACTATGGACATTATATAGTATGATTAGTAAAAAGAAATCATTGATTTTATTTAGTATGATCTCTAAGATGACCAATTTTATATGTAAGTAATCATATGGTACGAACTATATCATAAAGTATAATCAGTCACAATAATTTTCCATGATTTGATTGCCTGATGTTGAGGGATTAATTAAGAACTATTTTAATTAGGGCATACAGTACAAACCTAATCATATTGTATGATAAGCATATAATAAGTATCTGTCTTAACATCTAGCGGCTAGGATTTTGAAAGAGCATAATAGATTATACAATATAAATTAAGATCATATAGTATAAAATAAGGTCATATAGAATGAAGCTAAAATTATAAAGTATGATGTACTTAAAGAATGCTCTCTAAAAAAAAACATTTTTCTCTCTCCCTCTATGTGTGTGTAAGTTTACTTAGCAAATATATCTACCAAGTTACATGATATAACTCAACAAGGGAAAAAATATAAAATAAAATGAGAACTAATTATAAGCCTAGTCTACCCAATTTTAAGCTAATCATAATTATAAGTGGGCGGTGAGCTAAATTCCTAAAAATGATACACATAAAATAAAACAAAATATCACATAAACCGGAGAAATCATTAATAGTAAAAATAATATTTATTATAATCAAAATCATAATGCTCATATCAAATTTATAACACCCATACCCTAAATCAATCCAGAACTTAAGATCCATCTAGATTATAGATCAATCCTGATTTTAGTAAATCTATTCCTCAAATTAATCCAAACTTCAAACCAATCCAGATGACAAAATTATCTCGACCTTCAATCAACCTAGACTTAGTTAAACTAGCGTTATATCAAGCTTCTATCCTATCTAGTCACCTACAATCATCCATATGATTGTTATTAAAATGGATAAGTTAGGTTTAATCAATCAAATCCATAACCTGGATCAAAACCAAATATCCAAACCCTTAACCCAAGGCTAAAGACTAAGTTCTTAAAGGCCTTTTTCAATGATTTTTGAATCACTTAATAAACTATTCAAATGACCCTCGATTCATGTTCTATCAAATGTATATTTATTAAGCATTTCTCTAGGATATACTATATATATTTAAGCTCATTATGATACCTCTAACCCCAAAAATTGAATTGATTTACAAAGATTATAAAATCTTCAAATATTTATGGCCCATGCCACTAGACCTGCCTCTTAGTAGAACATGGCCTTAGAGTTTTCCCCTAAGCTTCTAATCACTTCCACACCCTTAAATATATCTTGTTGGCTATTAAACTACATCTTGGTGGACCTGAAAGTTTGTTAGGGATGTTAATCCCTCATAAACTAGCCCGAGGCTAACCAAGAGGGGGGTGTATTGGTATTTTAAAAATTTTTAAATAGAAATCCCGATTTAAACCATTCAATCACCAAAAAAAATAAAGTGAGGAAATGAAATAAGAAAGAATACACCATATTTTACAATAGCCCGATCAACTTGAGCTATGTCCACCCATTTGAGCCTCTCTTTTGGGTATTACATTAACTCAGTGACTCTCATTTTTCTCCCATAGCATGGAGGAGAAGCCTGGACAAAAACTCCTTTCCATTGACCCTGATGAGTCAGAGAACCCAACTCTTTCTACTTCCTCCTGAAGCAAGTAGAGAACCCAACTCATTTTGCTTCCTCTTGAAGCAGGTAGAGAACCTCGATCAATCGCTAAAGTAGACCTCTCTAGAACCTCTAAGGAATTTGGAATTATGACTAAAGAAGATGACTCAGATCCTTACTTGGAGCAACCTTTATGAATCCCTCATAAATGCCCCCTCGCAAGATCCTCTCTCTCTCTCTCTCTCTCTTTCCCAAGTTCTCCCTCTCCTCTGGGCTTTCTCAAGTTAGGATAATAACAAAAGATACAATCTTGAGTAAACAAGAAGTTTTATATAAAAGAGATTCAAATTTTCTCTAAATTGCAACAAACTGACAAATATCGTCAATGAAAATCAATGAATCGTCCTATATGATCAGTACAAATTCAGCTTAATCAGCTAGAATGATCTGTGGGAGGCTGAACAATTAGAATATTTATTTATTCTGATCATCCAGGATGGTATAAATATCATCCTATATGATTAGTTCAAAATGTCAAGTATCATATAGACCATCGCTTTGTTTGGCCAGACTTTTTATGTTGGACAATGAAAAACTAATTGATCATCCTGAATAATTTTTGAATTGTCCAGAACAATTAGTTCAAACAAATACACATCGTCCAGAACATCATTATAGTCATCCAGGAAGAAACTAAGGTTTGTTTAATTAACCGTCCAGAATGATGTGATTGATCAATCAAACCTAACTTTCTTTCCTTAATCATTAAACTAATTTAGGCATAATTGTAATGCATTATCCAGGATGATATCTTGGATGATATCTTAAAATAATAACATGCCTAAAAATGTTGGTGGATGATTCTTTCTTTGCCTATCATCTAGAACGATGTTAATATCGTCCAAGATGATTTGCTTAATTTTAGCTTCCTTAAGTAGGATGCCCTAATTAGGGTTTCTATTTTTAACTGATTTTTTAGGACGATTTCAGATCATCCCGGACAATATGATCAAAAATAGAAAACTATAAAGTAGACATAATTTTTTCCATAAGTGACTGTGAGCAAAGTTAATTAGCATCAGGACCCATTTTATTATATTTGACTCAAGAAAAGCTAAAAAAACTTGATGTACACTTACTTACTGACTCAATTCTAATCTACCCAATCTTGAGCTGGCTTAATTCATAATTGACCTTGTGGACCTGAAAGGTTAGTTGGCAAGGCAATCGTAGAAAAATAGAAGTGTTAGAAATGTTTGCTTTCATTAAAATTATAATTCCTCAATCCAGATTTATAATAATATCTCACTTTTTTATGATGGCAAATATTTGACAGAAAGTTCAACTTAAGTAGTTAATTGAAACATAACATGAAGGAAAACATTATGATCCAAGCAATTCAAATTTTACTAAAATCAAGTATTTGGTATAAACATTAAATAAAAATAGTATAATGAAACAACATAAATACTACCACTATTCCTCCTTTTGACATCACAAAAAGGAGGAAACCATAAAAGAAAAAAAAAAGAATAGAAAATATAAAAAGAAATAAATAACATCACAAAAAAATATCATAAGGAAAGCAATCTATAAGTACAAAGGGCCCTGATCATCAGAAGGAGGTGGTGGTGGCTGCTGAAAGAAGCTAGAATTTACAACGAACTGCTCCCCAAACTAGGCCATGTCCTAGTCATGCTGTTGCTATTGGTTAGCCACATATGCATTAAATCTAGCCATATCTACCTTATGCTGATGCTCCTATATAACAACATAAGAATAAAACCTAGCCTCCCATTGGACAAACTGCTCCATCAGATGATCTAACTGTGAATGCTGGTGGAGCAGAGCAGTTATAAGAACAGGTGTAGGAGCAACTTCCTCCTCAGTTCCCTCAGCCTCCTCATACTCTAGGTGGAGATGAGTACTAGAACATGAAAGGAGCTGTTGTTGTAGAAGGCAGGCTAAAAATTAGGTGGTGCAGGATATTGAAGATTGTATTTAGTTTCAAGGATATAGCCTATGATGTGTCCTAAGGTAAGGTTAGACTTTCTTCAGTGTCCTGGACCCCTATTGCTAGTTAGATGCTCAGTTTAATGAAAAAGAATATCAACAGCATTAAAGTTCGTATGGGCTATTATATAGATGGTGGTGATTGAAAGGAGAGGAGTGATGTGGACACGATCACCTGCATTGAGAATAACTGAGGCATAAAGTACATGTTGGATTATCCTAACATCCTTGAATAAGGTGCTAGATACCCCATCATGATAAGAGACATGAGTGTTTCTCAGAAGGTGATTGGTAGGAGCCCAATCATAATAAGGATCTTGAGATAAGAGGTAAATTTTTATCCAGTAGTGGATAGTTAGAGGAATTCATGGTAGTCTTGATAGATAATTTCAATAGGGCATATATGGATAAGGGATTGAAGGGTAGTGTAAGTGAAGTTTATCCTAAGGCTCATAAAAAAAAAGTTTATAATTAAAGGGGAAGATGAGGGTAAGAATGAAGGTGAGGGAGGTGTGAGCAAAAAGATTAAGGATAGGGTAAGTGAGCATACAAGGGTTAACAGTCCTGAACAGAGTGATCCCATCTATCTTATAGAAAAGATAAGTGGTATGGTCAGTCACCACAGTGAATTGAGGGTCAATAGTGTCCCTCGAAGAACTTTTAGCCAACATTTTAGAGTGCTTGCCACCCGCTGTTGAACAAATGAGGGAGAGGAAGGAAAATTATCAAGAAATAAAGAAGAAAAGTCTGAATGAAATGGCTTAAAATTGTTATTTATAAAAAAATTGGCCATATCATTTAGGATGATCACAAAATCATCTAGGATGATCAGGAAAAATTATGATGTTTGTGATGATTGGCAAAAAAAAGAGGTTATATCATCCAGGACGATCAAACATCGTCTGAGAATAAGTAATACTGGATGATCATTAAAAAAGTAAATCATCCAAGATGATGAGGTGGATCATTTAGGACAATCGATAATAATGGATCATACAGGTCGAATTTAGAATATGTAATGTATTTTCCACATGAATCATCCAGGACAAATAGGTGGATCATCTAGGGCAATAAAAAATAATTGAAGAAAAATTTGAACAGACATCCCAAAAGATGTAGTTCATCTTGGATAATCATAGATAATTAAGCAGGATTTGATCATATCATCCAGGATGATGGGTATTCTCCATGACAATCTTAAATAATTAAGTTAGATCATATGTCAGATGAATGAGGAAGGGTGGATTGACTATATCATCCAAGATGATAGGAATATCTTCCAAGATAATGTGACTAAAAAATTGAAATTTTGATGATGGAGGGAGGTGATCAGAAGGTGCCCCAAAACATAAGAAACTAAAAAAAAATAATGAAAAGATGATAAAAATGATAAAAAATGAAAATAACAATTTTTTTAATCAAATCAGAAATATGATAAATTTTCCATGTGATTGAATAAAACATTTGTAAGAAAAATGAGTTAACATCATCGAAATCCAAAAAAAGGTAGAATAATTGATCCTGTTTATCCTAGCTCAGACTTCTTATAGGGTAAATCATCTTTTAAAAACTAAGATCTAACACAAAAAAATTAATTGGATAAGAAAAAGTGATCCATTCAAAACTTGGTTCTAGAAAAATATCTTATAGAATAATATACTAAAGTAATTAGTCACAATCATGAATTTCAAAATCAAGTTGTTGACAATATCAAGTGACACATGATTTCTTCAAAGATTTAGAGGTTTGAAAGAAAAGGAAGCTTGCTTCTTTTGGGCTCATTTTGTACCTATTATCAATGAGTTGGCACACTTTGCTCTGCTTTTAATTTTTAATACCATTGTGTATCTTTTAATTTTTTGGTGATCATTGCACATCTTTTAAGTTTTACTTCTTTTTTGGCACATTTTGTGCCTCTTATTATTTTTGTAAGCTTGATCCCTTTCAAAACTTTTAAATACTCTTAGTTGTGATAATATCTTCCATATATTAGAGAAAATAAACTCACTCTCTAATATAAGGAAGAGTAAAGTACAAAGCAGGATCAAAGTCATAATGATAAATACAACGACCAGATTACGAATGCTTGAAAGTGATTTAAAGACATTGAACATTATTTATATAAGATATATTACAAAAGCAAGATAGAAAAGGTCTGAATCACAAAGTGTAGTTATTAATTTTAGATAGACGTTTATTTAGAAAAGAAAATTATATCGCTAAATGAAGTTAGAGGAAAGGAAACAATCAACGGTGTTTCTTCCTTTAACTGATTTAGGGATATCAAACATTGACTATAAATTTTAAAAAATAAAAATAAGGCATAAAATATAATTTTAACTATGACCAAAAGAAAAAAAAAGTAAACTAAAACAACAGAAATATAAACAAAAAAAATAATAAAATTTAATAATTAAAACTAAAGATAAAAGAAATATCAGAAATAAAAGAAAGAAAATAAAATAACAAATAACAGATCAGAAAACAAAAAATTCAAAGTTTAGTAAGCATGAAGTTCATGCATTTATATCAATCACACCCAATCTGCTCTTTAAGATGTAGAATGTGTCGAAGGCTATTAGTTTAGAAAAGATGTTAGTCAGTTGATTCTCAGTTGCCACATGGTGTAACTCAATATATCCTTTTGTAACATGGTCCCTAATAAAGTGATGCCTTATGTCAATATATTTGGTCCTTGAAAGTTGGATAGGATTCTTAAAGATGCAGATGGCACTAGTGTTGTTATATATGATTAAAATTATGCCTACCGGTAATCCTAAGTTCTTAATTTGTTGCTTAAACTAAAGGACTTGGGCTTCACCATACTGAGAGCATCAAAGAGAGGAGAGAGAATGTGGACAAAAGAGGAAGGGTTTTGAAGTACTTTTTGGGTGCCAACATTGAAGATGGAAGAAGGTAGCCGGTCATCCATGGATGACCAGAACACTAACTCCTAAAGAACTACCGGACGTCCAACTATGTTGGATTTAAAAGGTAGATTTTCATTCAATCACGGCTTTGATCACAATTTTTAGTTTTTTAATTCTTTTCTGGTGATCAGAGAGGGAGGGTTGGTCTCTAAGCAAAAGTCTTTGCCGTAGATAGGTAAAGGAAAAGAAGTCATTGATGTTTTGAATAATAAGTCATTTTCACCTATGTTGGTTTTTATCCCTAAAGTAAATGATATGGAGGCTTCTTCATCAGGTTGAAAACATAATAATCTGTTGAAGAATTATAAGAGTATTGATAATACCATCCTTGGTGGTATTAATATCAAAAATCCAGTATCTTCATCTGGATCGGATAATTCTAATGTGTGGATTAAAAAACCACATATTAAAATAAATTAGAATGATGTTCATGGTGAAAATGAAGATGCTAATGTGGTAAAACTTGATGTGGAAAATGAAAAAGCTAATGTTCAAGTTTTTAGAAATTCATTGGTTGTGAAAATTCTTTGTAAAAACTTGCATTTTTCATATTGTTCTATTGAATTAAGGAGGCAATGGGTTAAATTTGGAGGGTTTCATATAACCTCACTTGGATTAGATTGGCTTTTGTGCTCTTTTCAGTCACATGAAGCAATGGAGGAAGTTCTTAATGGAGGTCTATGCTATGTGGGGGGCTTCGTCATTGGTTTAGACAGATGGTCACCTAACTTCTCTCTTATTTCTATAGATGGGATTTCTTCTTCTATTTGGGTTCATCTTCCTCATTTGCCTTTACATTGCTGGGATGAAACCAATATTACTAAAATTATTTCTAGAATCGGGACTCCTTTATTATTGGATGGTAACATGTTTGGATGGGGGAGAAAGAATTTCTCTAGAGCTTGCATTCGGATTAAATTGAATTCTAAGATCCCTAGTGGTACCTGGGTTGAAGGTCTGAATGCTAGATTTTTTTTAATATGAAAATATATCATCTCTTCGCTTCAAATGTGAAAGAATTGGACATAAAGATTCTGTATGTCCAAATGTTTATCAAAATTTGAATCTGCTTGATAAAAAAGATCCTAAAAGTTTACTTCAAGTTGAAGATAATTCTTATGGGCCATGGATGCATGTAAAATTCAAAAACAAAAAAAGGGAATTTTTTTCTTTTTGATAAAAAGCAATCCGATTATCTATCCAAGGATAATAAAGGTAATCATGTTTTGGGTAAGATTCCTGTTGTTGATAAGGGAAATTTTGTTATTGAAATTTCTGATAATATCATAATAGATATTGATATTCCAACAAACATAGTGTGTTATCACTACAAGAAAATGATAAACTGGTTGCTAATTTATCTCATGTTACCAATAATGAAGAAGTTGATAAATTAGACTTTGTTGAAAGTTTAATTCAAGTTGCTGTTAATCAGGATGGTCTAAATCTAAATGAAGTTTTGATTCATCAGTATTCACAGCAAATAGCCGAGATAATGTTGTTGGCTTGATTGTTGATCCAGTTACTGTTCATAATTCAAATTTTAAGATCAATAATGCTCAAATTTTGGAAGGAAACGAGAAGACGTTATTACTGAGTCAGTTGTTGAATCAGAAGATTTACAAAATTCAAAATATGAGTACATAGAACAGATTCAGGAAGGAAATGATGTTGAAATTGAACCAGGTACGGTTACTATACCGAATGCAGTTTCTCATTCATCATTTGATGGAATGGAAAATTCATCTGAACTAGTTACTGTCGCTGAATCAGAAGAATTTCAAAATTCAAAAATTGAATTTAGAGCACGATTTCAGGAAGGAAATAAGGTTGCTGTAATTTCTGAACCAGAATCTAAAACTGAATTTGTTGCTAAATCGACTCCTATGGATTTACCTGAATTTGTTACTCCTCCTTTGGAGGTTAACTTGAATTTTAAAAATCCTTTATTAGTGGAAGGAAAAATAGCAGCTATTAAGTTGAATCATTCTTCAGGTTCTAAACATAAACCTTTCAAAGAACTTCAATCTTTCGGTCCGGTGGAAGACATTTATAGAAGGAGAATGGCAGATCTAAGTACAAAGAAGTTTAAGAGGGGTTCTTCCTCTTTAATTCATTAATGCTTTACTAATCTTAAATGGGAAACTACAGCATGCTGGTTTTTGGAAGATACTTGATGATGAAATTCATGAACAAAGAGTATCTCATATTATTATCTTTGGTTTACATACTCAGGTTTTTTAAGTGGCATCAGAGAAATTTACTGGAAGCTTTCTTATATGATTCTCAGTTATTGGTGGAGATTTTTAATTATTTTCTATGTTTTCTATTTATTTTCTTTACTTTCTTTTAGTTTTATATTTGTTTTCTAAATCTATTCTAATTGTTTATGGGATCAATACTAGGTATGATTTTTTAACCGGTTGGGAATTCTAGGATACTAACCAACCTTTTAGGTTATTTTTTTTAATTTTGGTATCCCCTACACTCCAAGGGTTTTAAAATGGGAAATAGTGGGTCTCATTTCAATTATGATAAATTTAGCTTTAACAAATATGCTTTCAATAAGGTTTCTTTCCATGCTGGATCAAGAAACCCTTAGTTTATTTTTGTTCTAGTTTGTAATAGGTTGTTCTTCTTTTTTTCTTTTAATGCAAAATTACATTCCTAGAAAAAAAAACTAAAGGACTTGGGCCACACAACTTCCTAAGGCAATGTACTCAGCTTCAGCAGTGGAAAATGCAATAATGTTTTATTTTCTACTAAACCATGAGACTAAGGACTGTCCTATTAATTGCCAAGTATCATAAGTGCTCTTTTTATCTACCCTACACCCTATAAAATTAGAATCAAAATATATAATAATCTCTAAAGAAATGTTGTGCCTATGAAACTAGATTCCTAAGTTTTGGGTCCCTAAGAGATATTTAAGGATTTTCTTAACTGCTGTTAGGTGGGATTCTTTATGATCAGTTTAAAATCTAGCATATAGACAAACACTAAATACTATATCAGGTCAACTAGTAGTTAGGTAAAGCATTGATCGAATCATTCCACTGTACTTCTTTTTATTAATAGATTTTCTATTTGGGTTCTTATGCAACTAAATATTGGATGTCATTGCAGTATTTATTGGCTTTGCTTTATCCATTTCATATTTCTTCAAGTTAGCCTTAATATACTTTGATTAATTTAGAAAGGTTCCATCAACCAATTGTCTTATGCTAAACCCCAAAAAGTAGGATAATTCTCTCATCATACTCATCTCAGATTCCTTACTCATTTTTTTAAAAAAAATCATCACATAAATTTTTTTTAGAATATCCAAAAATTATATCATCAATATAGATCTTAATAATGAGTAACTCATCTCTTACTTTTCCTAGAAAAAGGGTGGTGTCTATGCTCCCCTTAACAAATTCCCTCTCTAGTAAGAATGTGTTAAGCCTCTCATACAAAGCTCTAGGTGCCTGTTTTAATCCATATAATTCCTTTTTTAATTTTTAAATATGATTTGAAAATTGAAAACTCTCGAAACCTAGGAGTTGCTTTGCAAGCACATCCTCTTTTATTATCCCATTTAAAAAGGCACTCTTGACATCCATTTGGAAAAGGTTAAATCCCTTATAATAGGAAAAGGCTAATAACACTCTAACGACTTCAATATAGCAATAAGGGCAATGTTCTCCTCAAAATCTATCACTTCCATTTTGTTGTACCCCTTATCCACCAATCTCACCTTATTCTTAACCACCACACCAAAATCATTTATTTTATTCTTATAGATGTTGGTGAAATTTTGAAATACATGTTTTGAAAAATATTAGTTTTCTTTGAAAATTTGAAATTGAATTTGAATTTGAGCTTGAGACCAAACATCCCATTAGGAGAGTCATTCCACATCATGAAGTGGAAATAAACCTCCAGAATGGAGTTTAAATCTAAGATTGCAAATTATCCCTTGAATATCATGATTAGGTTTGACAGAGAACCTTATATGACCTTGGAATATCAAAATGTAGTTTGGTCCAATTTCTAACCACAATATTATAAGTGGATATCATTGATCTCATGCCCAAAAACCTTATAAACAAATGGTATAGCTCCCATAAGGAAGAAGATATTATTGTTTAGTAAATAATTGGACATGATGATAATGATTGTTGTTGGTCGAATTTTTCCCAAGAATTAATACCAATTCAGGCTTTAAAAATTTCTTGTAAAAAATTTGTAACTAAGTTTAGATTTCAATTCTGAAGTCTAGTAGACCATTAGATATTATATACTGCCTCAAAAGGTGGAGATAAAATCTCCTAATGGGTTCAAATCCAAAATTATAAATTTCCTCTATGATGTCATAGTCTGATTTAAGGGAGAACTACATATGACCCTGGGAGGATCAAGATGGGGTTCAATCTAAAATTGGACCACAATAATCAAGAGAAGAAAATCATTAATTTCATATTTGAATTGATGTTAACACACGATAAATATCTTTGAAGAAAGAGAATATCATCCGTTAACCATCATATTATTATGATGATAATAATCGTTATGAAGTAGGTTTCCCAAAAGAAATATCAAGTGAATTTTTGAAAATCAATATCGGTTCTAAATCTCCTACAAGTGTAAACCATCATAGTTAATTGCATAATTAGGAGACAAAGTCTCCCACAAAACTCTCAATTAAAATAGTGGCAAAATTTTGTTAAAGATCTTCTAAGACTGATATCAAAGTAAGTGAATTTTGGAATTTTAAAAAGGAAATGGATCAAGATTGAGTACTTATTAATGGAGTAGAGGGTAGAAAAATAGGGGACATTTTGAGATTCCAGAACCATCCAGAACTTTCCCAACTTAATTTAAGTGTTAGGCTTTATATTTTGGATTGAAAGAAGGGTATTGGTTTGAGTTGAATGTTTAATTAGAAATTTGGGATTATATTCCCGGAGGTTGGGGTCTTATGATTTGAGATCCGCTCCAAATTCTAAATTTAAATTTGGACACTAAACCATAATTATCTGAACTTAACTAATGTAGTGCAAAATATGGACTTACCCCATCCTAGAATAGGGAGCCAGCTAGCCACCTAATTGATTTCAAATATATGAGTTTGGTCATTTTTATGAAAGAGTGGTAGGGATGTTTTAATTAAAGTTTTGGAGAGCTTGGGGTGATATCTAGAGACTGTCCTAAGTGGCCCCTTTGACTTATAATCAGTGAAAATACTAAATACTGATGTAATTAAAATTTAAATCCCTTTAAATGTGTTTTTAAGTAAATGCATGCTGGTCGACATATCCAAATTATGTATGCTTAAAATTTTAAAAAGGATTAAAAATAATTTTTTAAAAGACTGGGCTTCACTAGTTACAACACCTCATCCTCATAGCTCAAATTATCTAGACTCTACCCATAGGTGGGGAAGTGTCTAAAATAAGGAAAGAAGAGATGTAATAATATGTATGTGACCCTGAGGGCGATCCCCAACTAATTTCCTAGATTTGTTATCTTTCTATATTATTTAACTCCTAAAATTTTAAACTTTTAATCATGAGTATAAAACTTTCATAGCCTCACGAGCCTCACGTATCGAAGCTAAAATAAAAAGAGGCACACAAATGCCAAAAAACTAAGAAAAGTATGTAATTCTATATGCAATCATATTAACACATCAAATATAATTGAATTAATTAATAAATGTCCATAGGTAAGCTGCCTTGCTTATTATAATAAGGGTATGTAGAAAGTAAAGTGGCCGGATACTACAAACAACAACTTGGATTCTAGCCCTAATAAAGATGCAAGTGACTTTGAGTGGGATACTCTTTGTCTTAAATTCTTCAATCTTCATTCATTCGTGCTTCTTGGTTCCTCATAGCATACTACCCAAATGGAAAAGAGAGCTCTTCCTTTAAGTGAAGGCCACCCTATCATCTTAAGGTAGGAACAAGATAATCCAATTTTGTATTTCCAAATAGAATAGGGCAATTCTCCTAAGGGGTATCCTTTTCTCTTTGGAATTCAACCTTTGGATCTATATATCTTGACTCAAAGTTCAACTTTCACAATACTAAACATCTTAAAAAATTTACATGTATAAAAAATTTATAGACTCTCATGTAAGGTTATCCTTAGCATTTAATAAATCAAAATATGTTCTAAGCAAATATATATATGTGCAGAAAAAGAATAAACACACTAGACAGCTCTTTTTATTACTTGGGGGCTAAGTAGCTGAAGCACCTGGGGCAATCATTTTTATAATTGATTTTTATTTATCCCCTTTTATTGTCCTATATGAGCGTGGCCACTTGTAGAAAACTCAATGAACATCCAGATCATTCATATCCTTAGGGTAATCTAGTCGCCAAACACATCAATCATTCATAGAGTGCACTGAAAGTAAGCAAACACATAAGATATAATCATCCACAGCATGCAGATAAATTAGAAAAAATCTAGCACACAGTAGAAAGTAAATACCATCCTAGCCTAGGTCTAGAGTCGATTGTCCTAGCAAACTATTTAAAGTGTATGTAGAAGGTCATGTAACTGGGGTAGAACATAGGCTAGATAATTAGTTGAAGTTATCTACAGTATGAATTTGTTTAGCCTTAAGGTGAGTTTTATGTTGGAGTTTAAATATGAATATATTAAAAAATTAATTTAGATATATTTTAATGGTTAAATGATTACTTTCTTTTGTTTTACACCAAGGTCATGAAGTTTATTTCACCTTCCTTAACGCTAAGCTAATTGCCTTGTAGGCCTGAGTTACCTAGTAGCAATCAGGGTTGATTAACTTAATTTAAGTTTTTGTAAAATTAAAGGTAAATTAACATTAAATAATTTAGTTAATGGCTAATTTTAATAAGTTAGTTGAGTGTTTATTAATCAAATTAGAAAATTCTAGAATTTAAGGAATTATTGGATTTTTATGAATTTTTGAAATGTGTTAATTAAGGAGTTAAACATTAACTTTCAAAATTAAAGAGAATTTTGAAGGTCTCGTACTTTTAGAAAATATTATGGCTTATGACGAGTGGTTAGACTATTGGCATGCTTAATTTGAAGTTTTCAAAGAAAAGTTATGAATTTATGAAGTTAAAGCCTAGGGTTTTACTTAGGTTTGACCGAATCATTGAATTTTTGACTTTGATCAAATTTTAAAGGTTTTACATTTTTAGAAAATATTAGATTTTAATTTGAGCCATTCTCCTTTTAGTTTGACTGATTTGGAATTTTTTATAATTAGTTATAAATTTTAGAAATTTAGGTATTTATTGAATTTTTTATTTATTTCAATTAAAGAGGCCTTTTAATGATTTGAACCCAAATAAGTTTCAAACAACTTGAAATCACCTCCAAAGATCAGAAATGGTATAAGGAGGGATCATCAATTGTTTAAGTAATTTTTGAGATTTTTTAATATTTTTAATTAATTAAATTTTTAAAATATTAATTTTCACTTAAAATTAAATTATTATTAAATTTGATGTCAAATTAAAGGTTTTTTATTTTCACTGATGAATAATTTAATTATTTTCAATTACATGTATTATAGATATTTTTCAAAATTAATCTTAATTTATTATAATTTTATAAATCTTGAAGGTTACTTAAGTGGTTAACCCTAAGTATATTAATTAGGAAACCTAATGATCCCTAAAATCAGTGGGCTAATTTCTATGAAAGGGTAATTTCCAAAATTTTATTTGTTCAAAATATCATGTCAAGGGAAAATGCACCCTAATTGTTAAAAATTTCTATGTTACCTGCACAAGTCTTTAATTTTTGTCCTTAATGGTGTCATTAAGTCATGTAGGTTAAAATCAATATTACTAAACCTTGTAAATCACATATACAAATACATAAGCATAATACACTCAATTCCTTAAATCTAGGAGTTCTTAGGCTATCTGGTGTGTGTAACTTACACATGGAAGTACCAAAAAAATGTAAATCAAGTAACTAGATTAAAGGCTAAGTTAGTGAATGAAATACATTTGCTCACTAACCATCCCCCATTGATTCTATTCAATTATCTCAAACAACATTTAAAATTTCAACCTTTAATTCAAGGCTCTTAAAATTTAATCATATATAATTTTAAAAGTTAGTTTTATGTATGAAAATAGGTTGCTTCTAGAAATTCTAGAAAATTTAATTTAAAATATTTTTTGAACCAAAATATTTAAAAGAATTAAAAGTAAAAAGTTTTAAAACAAGCATGAAAAATATTCCAATAATTTAGTACAATTTAACATAGAAGTTCTTTTAGGATTATGATAATCATTTGGATTAAAGCTAATTAAATGTTAACTAGAGATTCAAATATCAAATAATAAAATATCCTAGATTAATTTTAATTAAAAATAAAGATTCTCAAGTAGTTGTTTAAATATCAAAAATATTTCAAGGGAATTAGTACTAAAATTTTAGTATTTTAATGAATATTTAAATGAATATGTATTAAAAATTTTAAAATAATTTAAAATAAAATAGATTTTAAAAATAAATCTTAATTTATTTTGGAAAAATATTCAAGGCGTATTTTATGACTAATAAAAGTATTCTAAAAGAGGCCTTTAATTTTTTATAAATTATTTAAGTTAAAATCAATTAAAGCCTAATCAAATATTTTAATATTAAATAAATTTCATGAAATTTAATAAAAATAATTTAAATTTAAATTAATATTAAAGTTAAATACATTAAATATCTTCTCTAAATATTTTAAAGTATTTAAAAATAAAATATTAAATTTCAAAAATAGTATTTAATTCAATACTTATTTTAAATATTAATTAAAAAAAACTTAAAATCTAGTTATTTATGATAATATGAAATTCTGCAAAACATTTTAACATGAATTTAATTTTAAATTATAGAGGATTAAAATACAATTTATTTGATATATTAGAATAATTTTTTTGATTTATATTATATTAATAGTAATTTTTTAAAGTTTTGCAATTTAAAAATAGATTAAAATCTATTAAATTTTAATAATAACCAAACCGGTAGTGAGGCGACGATGAACCAAACACACGTCAACCAAGGATTCGTAGTTTCAAACTGCTGGTAATAATTGCATGGCGGCATCGACAATCATTAGATAATGATCAAATTGTGGATGCGGTTTCACTTATCCGGGTCAGCTCAACTCCTCCATCGTTGGATCTTCCGTTGTAAGGAAATAACGGTTGTGATTCAGCCGGATGGAGTGGATGGCCATGAAAACAGACCCACGATCACATAAACATGCAGAATGGCCAGATATGGGTCGTTGATTGAGTGATTAATGGTCCAAAAATTGTACATTAAGGGTACATAATGAATAAACCCTTATGAAGGGTTTTTGGCTCATTCTTTTAACCCAATTAACCAAATCAGTTGAAATTTTAAACCTAAGCCTAGATCATTAACATAAATCATGGGGTGTTCTCAATAAGACTTAAAATGCAGTAATAAAGTTCTAAATAACCCTAACTACTATGACCCAGGGCTATGGTTTTTAAGGAATTTTATCATCGAATCTTTAAGATCATGATACATTGAGCTTATAGATTTTCCACGTAAGTTTCCCTAGTTGAAAGCACCATTCAAAATGCCTTGGGTCTACTGTTAGGACGTCGGTGACATGCAACCAGTTTGATTTAGAAGCTAGAAGGTGGAGGAGAGATTTGAGAGTTAGAACAAAAAGAGATTTAGGTTTGGGAGCCTGAAGGAAGTGAGAGAGTTTAAGGGCTTCAAATCTTTTGATTTTGAAGAGTTTGCCTTATTCAAATGAATTGGGGATAAAGGGATGGCCCTGATACATCAGAGATCTCCCCTAGATGTTAAACATGTTTCCCAAGCCATTAGCTAGCAGAGGGGAAGGATGGAAAAGGCCTTAAGTCTAACGGTTGGCTTAAAGAGAAGGGGGGACAACTTCCCTTTCTGGGTTAAACTAAGGGTTGAACTGGGTTACGGAGCCTATTAGAGAGCTTTAGCTCTCATTTGGGACTAACCCAGCTACCAAGATAAGTGGGGAATGAGGTCACATGTGAGTTTAACCATGGCGCTCCTCTTCTAACCCCTTATTGACCATTTGACAGGTCAAAATGGTCAAAGGTGCTAAGGTGGCAGATAGGAAGTAGTGCCTTGCTGCTTGAGTGGATCTTAAAAGCCTGGGATAATGGATTTGAAGTACAGAGGGAAGGTTGACCATTCAAAAGGGATTTAAATAACTTGTTGAGTTATTTGACTAGTCAACAAAGTCAATGTTGGTGATGTGGTAATAAGAGAGTGTGTGTGTGTGTGTGTGTGTGGGGGGGGGGGGGGGGGGGGGGGGTTGTTTGAGCTGACTTGGACAAGGGCCAAAAATCAAGGTCAAAGCAAGGATGAGTGGGAGCAAATGCCAAAGATGTTTGACCAATAATTTAGAGTTGACTTTGTCAAATAAAGTTGGGTTGGTTTGACCAATTGTTAAGTCATGCCTAAGTCATGTCTAGGAGTTAATTTGAATAAGTGATAAGGGTTGGAGAGCTTATGGGTTGGGTTGACCCATTTAAATCCTTTAAGAGTTAATGGGTCAACCTAGGTTGACTTTGTAAACCAGGTTGACCCAAGACCTAGTTTTGGGTCAAATGATTTTTTTTGGATATTTGAAGTATAATGAGTATGGTCTCAAGGTTTGCAAAGGTCATTTGCATCAAATGACCCATTTTGGAATTTTAAGGGGTCATTATGTCAACCTAGGTTGACTTGGTCAACCAGGTTAACCCAGGGGCAGTGATTAGGACCAAAAAGTTTGAAATTATATTTTGAATGTGTTGGAAGTGGTTCCAACACATAGGGATGTCATTTTAACCAAAATGACTATTTTGACCCTTAAGGGACTTTCAGGTCAACATCGGTTAACCTGGTCAACCATATTGACCCATGGTATTAGATTGGGTCTAATAGGTCCTAAATAATGTCTAAAAATTATTGGAGGTGGTTTCAAGCGTTGATGAGGTTAACGTAAATTGAATTTTGGCCAAAAGTCCAAAAATCCCCTTAAAGGGCATTTTGGTCATTTTGGCTAAAGTTCATTCTGGGTCAAAGTAAATCCAGAAAAATTTATATTAATGCTTAACATATCAATACCAAAATCTTGAAAGTGATCAAAGGGTTTGGCAGGAGGTCTAAGGTCAAATTCTACTAGGTAACACGTCTAGTGGCTTGGTATTACAACCTTTGAAATTTTACCTTGTTTTTAGGGCTAGAGTCCTCCAAATGAAGTAAAATTTGGAGGGTTGGTACTAGAGACATGTCATATTAATGTACACTTGATAGACTCTAAATTAGGGGTTATTGGGATAGATTTTAAAGTGTTTAAAAAAAAGTATAAGAAAAGTCTTTTAGGACCTAGGCCCTTAGCCATTGATTTTGGTCTGGATTGACCTAAGATCAGACCTGTCAATATTTGACCCGACCCGAACCTAACCCAAAAATTTCAGGTTTGGGTTGACCCGAACCTAAAGCGGGTTGAGTTCGGGTCCAGAAAATTGACCCGTTTGAAAAACTAGGCCGGGTTTCGATTGACCTGGAAACCCGGGAATGAC
Source organism: Dendrobium huoshanense (assembly GCA_016618105.1). Taxonomy (NCBI): domain Eukaryota; kingdom Viridiplantae; phylum Streptophyta; class Magnoliopsida; order Asparagales; family Orchidaceae; genus Dendrobium; species Dendrobium huoshanense. Next base: position 66,846,958 of record CM028353.1, read on the forward strand.
CCGAATCAACCTAAAATAACACATAAACCTAGCTGTCAAACCCGCGTCAACGTGTCAGCCCTGCATTGCATAGTTGAGTGAGCATTGAGTTGCGCGCCACCCCGCTGCCGCGCAGTCGAGTGTGCCCCACCCCGCGTAGCGCAGTCCACCGCCTGCCCGCCTGCTTAGTTGCCGTGGGCCCACGCGCAACCGCTGTTCAGTGCCCGCATCATTCACTCGAATGGCCAAGCCATCGAGCGTGCTCTACATGACTGCGACTCTCACTCGGTCCCACGGTGCCCCGCTACCGCACACGACCATGACCCAAAATTGGGGGTCATTTACACAAGCTACCGTGCATGACCACGACTGAAACAAATGGGGTTGGGTTAACCCGAACCCAATCCGAACCTGAAGCAGGTCGGGTTCGGGTCCAAAAAAAATGACCCGTTTATTAAAACGGGTAGGGTCGGCCCGAAACTGAATAGTGTCGGGTCAATTTCGGGTTTGACCCGAACCCGACCCGTGACCCGAAATTGACACCACTACCTAAGATCTAGATTGATCCTAGTGTCTAAATACTAAAAGGATCCTAAGATTTAGAGTCTAGAAGGAACCTAGGGTTCAGAAAGTCCTAGGTTCTAGAGTCCAATAGAGATCAAAATTACCTCATACAAAAGTGAGGTCAACAAATAGACCCCCAATATGTATAGTAGAAGGAACTTCTATGGCCCATATTGGCATTGATTGAATAAAAATATTGACTTTAATTCTAAGGATAAGGAAGGTCAAATCTTAAAGAATCAAATATTGTTGACATTAGATTGGTGCCAAAAAGGTTGTTATCCATCACTAATTGTTTTAATCCTAAGGAAAGGGATCACCTAATCCCAAAGGAAGAGAAGGGTAGAGGGAACTAGGGTTGTGCAACGAAGGGCATCCTCTACCACTAGGGAATGTAAACTAGGATTGTGCCATGAGGGCATCCTCTTCCACCAATCTATAATTTAAAGCTAAGATGGTGACACGGAGGGCATCCTCCACCATTAGTGGGAGAAAACTAGGATGGTGCCATGAAGGATATCCTTCACCACTAGTTTATAGATTAAAGCTAAGATGGTGCCATGGAGGACATCCTCCACCACTAGTGGGTGAAAACTAGGATGGTTCCATGAACGACATTCTCCACCACTAGTCTACGGGTTAAAGCTAGGATGGTGCCACGGAGGACATCCTCCGCCACTAGTGGGTGAAAACTAGGATGGACCATAAAGGGCATCCTCCACCACTAGTCTATAGGTTAAAGCTAAGATGGTTCCACGAAGGGCATCCTCCACCACTAGCGGGTGAAAACAAGGATGGTTCCATGAAGAGCATCTTCCACCACTAGTCTATGTGATAAAGCTAAGATGGTGCCACGAAGGGCATCCTCCACCATGAGCAGGTCAAAACAGGGATGGTGACATGAAGGGCATCCTCCACCACTAGTCTACGGGTTAAAGCTAGGATGGTGCCACGGAGGGCATTCTCCACCACTACTGGGTGAAAAGTAGGATGGTGCAATGAAGGGCATTCTCCACCACTAGTCTATGGGTTAAATCTAGGATAGTTCCGCAAAAGGCATCCTCCACCACTAGCTAGTCTAATCCTGGGGGAAGGGAGAATCCAATCCTCGGGAGAAGGTGAATGAGTTTGAATACTAAAAAGTATGAGAAAGTAGCTAGACTGGTTTGAACTATTGAGAAAGAAAAGAGAAGTTTTATTGACTAATAATTTGAGCTACATCAAGCATAGTAATTCTGAACGAAACACCCATTTACAGGTAACATTATGTTGGTTCCCTTACTATCTACTAGCTGATGCAAGCATCCTTTGTAGACAGTCTCTATGATGAGGGGTCCTTTTAAAGTTGGTTTAAACTTCTCACCAATCTTTTGGTGAGCAAAGACAGGCCTTCGAAGAACCAAGTCTAAGTCTCCCACTCCGAAGTTCCTATGTCGCACTAACTTAACATGAGCCTGAACCATTCAGGCTTTATATAACTCTAGACTTATTTGATCTTATAGATGATACTCTTCAAGTCCTTCAAGTTGTTCCAATCAGAGTTTTCCATTCTACTCAATTGTGATTTGATTTTGGACTATAATTCTGAGCAAAGGAATTTGTACCTCCAAGGGTAGTAGGGCCTCGAACCTATACACCAGTGCAAATGGAGTGGATTGCGTAAGAGTTCTATAAGTGGTTTGATAGGCCCACAAAGCTTCCACAAACTACTTATCCCAATATTGCTTGTTATCATTAAGGGTCTTTTTGATAATTTGCACCAAGGTCTTATTGAAGGCCTCAGCCAACCCATTAGCCCGAGGGTAATAGATTGTTGAGTATCTACAATCAATGTTATGGCATCTTACAATAACAACAACATCAAGCCTTTATCCCACTATGTGGGGTCAGCTTGAATGTAGAACCATTATCGGATATATTCCTATGAGGTACACCAAATCATTACACGATATGGTCATGGAAGAACTTTAAAACATGGTGGGATATTATGTTAAGTAGGGTAATTGCTTCCACCCACTTTTAAAAATAATCAATCGCTATTAGTATGAAGCAATGACTCCCAAAGAAGTAGGGTCAATCGACGGCCGATGACATTCGTGCCCCAATATTCGAAGGGCCACAAAAGTATCATGGGGTGCAACACATTAGGCCGCTAATATAAAATCACACCATGAACATAGCATTGATGACAACATTTTGCAATATTCTTGTAATCATCAATCGTTGTTGGCCAGTAGTATCCAAGTTTTTTTATTCTAGATTTCATTTTTAGACCCGATTGATGAGCACTGCATAGTCCGAAATCAACTTCATTAACAAACTTTATGGATTTTCATTTATTTAAATAATGCAGCCACATCTGATTGAATGATCGACGGTATAATGCATTGTTGACTAGTGCATATGATAGGACACATTTCCTGACTTGGTTAGTGAGAGATTTATCTTGTTTCCCTCTTCAAGGTAGTCGATTAATGGTTGTCTCTAGTCACCTTCTCCATCAATTGTTGAAGAGGCAGAAAGGATCTGAAGAGGTTGTTTGGCGATGTACTCCAAATTAATAGGGGAAAGGGCTTTACGGCCTTGAATCTCTCTAGGGATGGAGTCTTCTTTTGGAGATACAAATTCTTTTGCAAACTTTACTAAGGCATCCACCACAAAATTACTTCCATGGGGAACCTTATACAAAGTTATGATAGGAATCTTCTAAAGCAAGTGAATGGTGTATTGGTGGTATTTTTGGTGATTATGATTCAAAACCTTATAGGTTCCTGCAACCTAGTTGATCACTAGTTGAGAGTCACCAAATATCTTAATCACTTAAATCTCCATCAAAATTGAAGTTCCAAACCAGTTATTAGAGCTTTATACTCAGCTTCATTGTTCATGCAAGCCTCTAATACCCTTCTTCGACATTATGAATATTAGGCCAATTTTAGCTTTTTTTGGGTATTATAGATTATTAAGTTGTGTCCAGTCGAGAGGATGCTACACCATCAAAATGTAATTCCCAGAGAGTGTCTTTAAATTCCATTAAACTCGTGATTTGTTCATCGGGTAAATCATCATTCGGAGGAGAATCTGCTAGCAGTGAGTGTAAAAATGCGTTAGGGATGTTAAGCCCTTATGAACTAGTCCCGAGGCTAACCAAGAGGGGGTGAATTGGATATTAAAAAAAAATTCTTTAAATAAAAGAAAAATCTTTTTATATCCTGTAATGAAACTAAAATAAATCATTAATAAAAAGATTAATCAGAGATTTTACCCAAGCAATTAATCGTAATTAAAATAAAGTGCAAAAATAATAAAGGAAAGAACACACAAGATTTATACTGGTTCGGTCCAACTTGACCTACGTGCACTCCTACGAGGAACCCTCCAAGTGTTTCACTAAACCTTTAGTGACTCTCCTTTAGCCCACACAGGTAGGCGGAGATGCCCTTACAATATCACTTCCACCTTTCGCGGTGCGATGGAGTAGCCGGGTCCATTGACACCAAAGAGATCTTCTTCTTCCCAAAACTTCCCTCGAGATAACCCTTGAATCTGATGGTACTTAGGTGCAAGCTTTCTAGAGCGACTGTATGAAACCCCCTCACACTCCCTCAAAAATCCCACTTACAATGTTTTTCTCCCTCTCAAACTCCACCCTTTCTACTCTCCCTTTCAAACACTCTCTTCAAGTTTTTGCTAGATTAAATGTAGCCTCAATAGCTGCCTAAAACCCTTTCCAAGTTCCTTGAAAAATCTTAAATAGAGGTCTTTCAAAAACCTAAAAAATTAATATTGGAGGCAAAAATCATCAAAAATGATTGCAGGATGGTCCCATATGATGTGCTTAAGAAGATGGCTTTAAAAAACCCGAAACTCAAATCTGGTGCCAAATATCATCCAAGATAATTGCAAGATTATCCTATATGATGTGCTTAAATAGAGGGCATTAGAAAACCCTAAAACTCAATGCAGGTACCAAATGTCATCCAAGATGATTACAAAATTGTCTCGTATAATGTGCTTAAAAAAAGGGCTTCTAAAAACCCTAAAAACTCAATTCTGGCACTAAAAGTCATCATGGATGATCTTTCTAATATGATGTGCAAAATTTGACCTGATAGTCTCGGAGATATTAAGATAGTCCAAGACGATCAGTACAAATTTGTACTGATCATCCAAGACAATATTATGGATCATTCGAGATGATTAGAAGAAAAATTATGGTATTTCATCTTGGACGATTTAGGAAAATTAACTATGTCGGCAAACATCATCCTATATGAAATGTAGATCATCCAGGATGATCAGATTGACAAATTTAATTATAATTAATCCCCTTATCACATGATCAATTTAGACATGATTTGTATTGATCATCCAGGATGATCTTGATCATTCGGGATGATTAGAAAAAAAATTGAATCTTAAATCCTTACCTAAATTATCATTGGAGGCTATTTTCTAAGATTATAAAGGATTGTCTTGGACGATCCAAATTCATCTAGTACAATTAGTTCATTGAGCTGATCATCCTGGATGTTTTTAAATCATCCAGTATGATTAATTCAAAGATTGAACTTCTTATTTTGGCTAAATTTCACTCCCCTGAGTGTGTGTGTGCATGGTCACCAAGCAAGCAGACTCCCTTACAGGACTTGACTCAAGAAATCAAAATTACATCAATGAATATTACAGACCCTTTATAACATAACATTATTCAAACCAATCTTCAGCTCTGATTCTTTGTTTGATGTTGTATGGTATTCCTGAAATATTATTATACATACAAATAAATATAAAATAAAAAATACTATGAGATATAAAGATGTTTGTTATCATGAAAAACATAAAACTCATGAGCTCGAGTCGCAATAGGGTGTACCGCCAAGAAGTCGACAATGGCCTTCCCTTTTACAGCATGCAGGGGAATGAAAGTAAACCTAGTATACATGTCTGATATCAATTCACTAGGTTTCATGAGAAACAAGTTTGTAGTCATGCAGTAAGATATTCAACCAAGATTGCTTGAGTTCATTTATCTCTACATAAGTAATGAACAATCTATCTCATATTTCTTTACCAATAGCACAAGTTAAGACACACATATAATCTTCCAATTTTAAAGTTCATAAAAAATAGTTTAATTATTTTGCATTAAGTTATGTTAAATTCCTATCATCAAATGTCCATGAAGTAAAATGAAGTTTAGTTTTTATGCCATTAATTTTACGTGATGGTGGTGAATAACCTTCTTTACCAAGCATCCACATGAGATAGTCAATTGATTGTAAAATTGTGGACATGCAAGTTTTCCAAAAATCAAAAGGTATATTGTCAAACTTTGGTGGTCAGGTAATAGAATACCCTTTCGTAATATTATAATTATCGAAGTTAGCCATGGATCAAAATTCAAAAGTTTTCAAAAACTCAATTTTATCAATCTCGCTCCAATACCACTTGAAAGTTCATTAGGGATGTTAAGCCCTTATAAACTAGCCCGATGCTAACCAAGAGTGGGGTAAATTATTGTTTTAAAAATTCTAAAATAGTAATCACGATTTAAACTAAATAATCACCATAAAAAATAAAGTGCAAAAATAAAATATAGAAATGCAATAAGAAAGAACACACCAGATTTTATAGTGGTTCGGTCAACTTGACCTACGTCTACTCCTCAGATTATCTCCTCCTGGTATTGCACTAAACTCACTGACTCTCCTTTTTCTCACACAACAAGACTGAGAAGCCTATACAAAACTCTTTTCCATAGACTCAAGTGAGGTAAAAAACCTGACCTCTTTCTCTTCTTCCTTAACCAAGCAGAGAACCTCGATCAATCACTGAAGTAGACCTCTCTAGAACCTCCAAAGAACCAAAGAAGATGACTGCAGAAGAAGACTTGGATCCTTGCTTGGAGCAACTTTTATGAAACACTCACAAACACCCCCTCACAAAATCCTCTTTTTCTCTCTCCCAAGCTCTCCCTCTCCTTTTGGCTCTCTCAGCTCAGAATAGTAGTAAAAGATATAATCTTGAGTAAATAAGAGGTCTTATATATAAGGGATTCAAATTTACCCTAAACTGTAACAAACTGACAAATATTGTTAAGGATAATTGATGGATCTTCCTATACAATCAGTACAAATTCAACTCAATCAGCCAAGATGATCTTGGGGAGGTTGGACGATTGGAAGATTTATTTGTTCTGATAATCCAAGATAATATAAATATCATCCTATATGATTAGTTTAAAAAGGCAAGTATCATCCAGATCATCGCTATATTTGGCCAGAGATTTTATGTTGGATGATGAAGAAATAACTGATCATCCTGGATGATTTTTTTATCATCTGGTACAATTAGTACAAATGAATACACATCATCCAAAACATCATTCTGGTTATCTAGGAAGAAACTAAGGTTTGTTTAATTGATTATCCCAGGTGATCCTATGATCGTCCAGGATGATATGATTGATCAATCAAACTTTAATTGATTTTCTTAATTATCAGACTAATTTAGGCATAATTGTAATGCATCGTCTAAGATAATAACCTGGATGATGTCCTAAAATAATAATATGCCTAAAAGAGTTAGCGAATGATTCTTTCTGATTTGATCCTATCATTTAGAATGATGTTAATATTGTCTATGATGATTTACTTAATTTTGGATGCCTTAACCAGGATGTCATAATTAGGGTTTCTATTTTTAACTGATCATCCAGGACAATTTGGGATCATCCCAGATGATATGATCCAAAATATAATACTCTAAAGCATATAGAGTTTTTCCCTTGAGTGTATGTGTGCAAGGTTACTTAACATCAAGACCGACTTTATTACATTTGACTCAAGAAAATGTAAAAACACTTGATGTACACTTACAGACTGACTCAATCTTAATCTACCCAATCTTAAGCTAGCTTGATTTGCAATTGACCTTGTGGACCTGAAATGTTAGTAGGAAGGCAATCATAGATAAACAGAAGAGTAAGAAATGTTTGTTATTATTAAAATTATAATTCCTGAATTCAGATTCATAATAGGACCCACTTTGACCCCTGGTTGAACAAGGGTCAAAATAAATAAAATACCCCTTAGGGTGTGAATAGTCATTTTAAACCAAATGATCTCCAATTTGCATAAGACCACTTCCATAAATTTTCAAATATGAAACCAAAGATGTTGGACCTAAACCCTAGCCTTGAGTCAACCTGGTTGACCAAGTCAACTTAGGCTAACCAAAAAAGCCATTAAGGATCCAATAGGTCACCTTGACTTAATTGACCTCCTAGACCTTAGGACCACCTTCAAGAGTCTCAGAATATCATTTTAAACTTATTAAGCCATACCTAACCCCTTGGTCAACCTAGGTTGACCCAATGGCTCTTTAAGGTTTTAAATGCTCATTTTGAACATCTAAACCATTTTAACCCCTAAAAATATATCAACCAAACCCCATTCATCATTTTAAATATATTGAGCCCAAACTTAGGTCTATGGTTAATCTACTAGACCAAGTCAACCTAGGTTGACCTAATCAACCATTAAACCTCTCTTGCTTTGAATGAAAATTCAAATATATTTAAACCCCACCAAAACTTCAAACCTATATCATTTTATATCATAAGTATTCCCTAACCTACCTTGAGTCAAATCAAGACTAATTTGACCAAGTCAATTTGCAATAACTTGGTCAAACTCCTATCCATGCATTTAAATTCCAACTTACCAACCTCAAACTTTCTTAAAATCATTTCAACCAAACTTAAACCTCCCTCCCATTTTCCACCTCAATATCCATTTACTAGTTGACCATTCAAACCCACTCAACAGATAGTTAGAGAGTGGTCAAACCCCATTAAAATGTTGATTTATGTATTCATGCATTAAATTTACCTTTTACTCCCTTTGGACTTCATTTAAAACAACATCTAACACACTCCTCCATAACACCTCATCATCTATATAGGATGGTTGACTAGTCAACCTAATCAACAAAGTCTCCAAATGGTTTTAAGTAGTGAAATCTCCCATTTAAGCTAATTCACTCTAATCTAAACCTTTCTAGCAGCTTTAGGTTTTTTTAGAACCTTCCTAGAGCTATCCACATCCATTAGCTCTTATCACTCCACATATCCATATGGGGACCAAGAGGCCTTTCGACCTCATGTATCCTCTTGTTCTTTGATCCTTATACTCTAACCTACCTCCTACGCACATGAAAGCCATCCTACCATCGAGAAAAACCAATCTCAGCCATCCAAAATAATAATGGATGTTTAAATAGGGTATAAACTCTTAAAAATAGATTCATTCCAACTCTCACCCTCTCTCACTTTCATTAGACTCTAGAGCCTTCTCCTACTTCATTCAAGCTCCCCTTAACTTCCTAAATATTTCCCCAGTCAAATCCCATTGGTTAAACCCATCACTGGCATATCTTCGACCACCCCAACTTTTAAATATATTCAAAACATTTAGCTAATAATTGAGGTGTCACCAGCCTGAGGGTTTTTTTTATGATATTTAGTGTGGATAAACTACATGTTCATAACTAGCATGTATCGTCCAATCCATCCTTAAACTAAGGAAAAAAATTAACCCTAGGCTAAAACACTTAGGGCTTTTTTAACTTTTTATTAAGTGATTATTACATCATAATATTAGGCCCTTACCATTTGAATTCACATTAATAGTCTAGGTTTTAAATTTCAAGCCATTTCATTAATCCAATTGAAGGAACAAATAAAAAAATTTATTCTATGACTTTTTGATAGTCTTCTTCAGGTGTACAAGATCTTTAGTGTTGATCTTCTTATCAATGATTAAGATCTCATCATTTTTTTGCTTTCATAATCCCGCAATCTATTCTGTCGTCCAGCTAGATCTCAACTGCCTGTTCGAAATCACGCTCAATCTAATGGTTATTGCAGGTGGCTAATGTGGTTAATGAAACCCCACTGCATAGTCTCCATCATCTCAATTATAGGTAACGATTGAACGGTGGTGCAATCAATGCTAACGTTTAGCCACCTCAGTGTAATATTAACCCCGCCAAATATAGAAAGCCACGTGGCATTCCACTGCTGCCAAATTAGATTAGTCAATTCAATTCATTTGAATTTTTTTTAAACATAAATGTTTAGAAAAAAAATATAAAATTATTTATTTATAAAAAAATACATAAAAAACCAAAAAGTTTAGTACACTAAATTCTATATTTTTTAAAAATAAATAAATTTAAAAATAGTTTATATATTTAAAATAATTTTAAGACTTTAAAATTTTAAAAATTTAATTAATACTTAAATAGTATTAACATTAAATACTAAAATATTAAATACTAGAAATATATTAATTAAAATAAAAATCGATTTTAAAAATTTTAAATTAAAATTTAATTTTAAAATATTCAATATTTTTAAATAATTTAAAATAATTTATTTTTTTTAATATTTAAATTAATATTGAACAAATTATTTTTTTTCAAAAATTAAAAAAGATACATCAAAATTTTTTAATAAATAAAGATTTATTTTTAAATATTATTATTTTGAAGTTAAATTAATTTTAAAAAAAATTATTCAAATAATTCAAATGATATTTTAATAATTATTTAATTCAATATTATTAAATTAAATAATTTAATTTAAAAACTAATAAAATTTTAACACTTATTATAAAATATTTTAATATGAAATTAAATTAATTTAATATATATAATTTCTATATTTTAAAATAGGTTAAATTAATTAAGTAATTAAATATTCCATTAATATTTAATTAAAAATAAATTCAAATAATTTTATAAATTTTAAAGAAAATTATTTTAAATAATAAATTAAAATTTAGATTAATTATTTTTTAATAAATTTTTAAATATGAAATTATTTTGAATTATTTTAAATATATCTAATTAACATAAACTTTAAAATTTTAAAAGAAATTCAAATAAACTCAAAAAGTTTAATATAATACCTTAAAATTTTCAAAAATTTAAATATTTTAATTTAAAATTTATTTGAAATTAAAAATATAAACATTTTTTAAGTAAATCATTTTATTTCATTATTTTAATAATTAATTATTATTTGATTAAATATTATATTAAATATTTTAAAAAGTCAAAATTTAATTTTAAAATATCTTTATAAATAATTTTATAAATATTTAAAGATATTTTAAATTAAAAAATAATTTTAGGTATATTTTAAATAATTCATGTTAATTAAATATTTAAATATTTTATTAATATTTAAATAATTATTGACTTAAATTATTTAAAAAAATAAAAACTCATATTATGACATAATTTTAAATTATTAAGATATTTTCAAATATTATTTTTAATTTTTAAATTTTTTTTTCTAGAAACCTTAAAATTTAGCTATTTTTCTATACCAAATTAATTTTAAAATTATATATATTAAATACTTTGAGAGCATTGTCTTAATCTAAAATCCATAAAGTATTAATGTGATTAATAAAATCAATCAATTAACCCTTTAATACACAACAACCACCCCATACATGAAATCATTAGATTTGAATTTTTGGAAATTAGATTTGATGTGTCTAGGCTTTCTGCACTCATAAAAAATTACTTCATTATACATTTTTGCATTTCATTGGAACTTACCTTTATTCCACTACCGACATCTTCTTTTCTTTCTTCTTAGGAAACTTTTTAATTATCTAGTCATGAGTGCATTATCATCTTCATCCTTAGGCTATGATTGATCACTTTTTGAGCCATCCTCTTTTAACACAATATTTTTCTCCTTCTACTTGTCACATGCATCAATCTGTCTTTGAGTCACTCCTTGCTCATCAGCAATCAGTGATCTAAATAGATTGTTAATAGAATAACAGTTAGGCTCTTAGACTCAGATATGGCAGTAATCTTTGCATCATAAGTTGTAGGTAAACAACAAAGTATTTTATTGACTTTCTCACAATTCGTTATTTCCCTACTTAAAGCTTATAATGAAGTAGCTACCTGTGTAAATGAGTGTACATGTCAGTGATTAATTCATTCAGTTTCATGCAAAAAAAATTCATAATTGTGTAATAAAATGTTCAATTTAAATTGTTTTACTTCATTAGTTTTTTCATACGTTATGCAAAGTTTATCCCAAATTTTTTTCCAATTCTACAGGTTGAAACATATATATAGTCCTCATAGTTAAGTGCACAAAAAAATTGTTAATCATTTAGCATTTAATTGAGATAATTCTTCTTCCTCTGCTATCTAATTAGTAAAAAGTATTTCAATCTTAATGCCATCAACAAGTCTATTGAGTCTAGTGTAACCTTCATAAACTAAAATCCACATGTGATAGTCAAGCGATTGAAGAAAAGTAGGCATACAGGTTTTCTAAAAGTCGAAAGGGATGTTATCAAATAGTAGTGGTCTAGTTATTGAATTTCTTTCATAGGTGTTATAGTTTCCAAAAGTAGCCATGATCATTTTCAAAAAGTTATCTAAATCTTAATTTTTAAATGTAAGCTCTAATACCACTTAAAAGTTCAAATAGGTTGTTAGACCTAATAGATTTGTCCCAAGTCTAATCAAGAGGGGTGGTGAATTGGTTATTTCAAATTCTCTTGATAATTTAGAAAGTTGATTTAAGTTCTTTTATAAAATAATTAATTTTTTAAAATAATTTTTTAACTATAGAAGGTAAATATGTAGAAAATAAAAATGTAGTAAAATAAAGACAAAAAGAATAAAGAATTTTATTGTGGTTTAGTCCAACTAGGCCTACATCCACTCCCTGAAGACTCCTTCAGGTATTGCACTATACCTAAGTGACTCTCTTTTTGCTCCCACAATAAGGCAGAGAAGACCTTATAATAACCTCTCTTCCACCAACTCCGGTGTGGTAGATTACTATCATCTTTTCTCACCCTCCTAGTGATAATAGAGTCCATTGTCCTTTCTCACCCTCTTGGTGATGGTAGAGTACCAATGTCATTTCTTACCCTCCTAGTGATAGTAGAGTTTCAGCATCCTTTCTCACCCTCTTGATAATGGCAGAGTACCAGCATCCTTTCTCATCCTCTTGGTGATAGTAAAGTATTGGATCTTCTCCAAAGATCTTCTCTTAAGAGGCTTCAAATAAGTATAAAAGAGATTTAAAGAACTTATAAAGAGATCCTCACCTTTGAGCAACCTTGTGAACCCTTTATAAATTTTACTTATAAGATCTCTCAATCCTCACTCGCAAATACTCTCCCAAAATACTTTCACTCTCACTCTCCAAAGAAAATTTACAAAAGACTCTTGATACTCAGTTTTTAGGACCATTATATAGAAAGGACAAGAAAAACTATCTAGAAAATTGAAAATTTCAAGTTGGACATACTTGGATTATACATTACGATTTAATTCCATATGTATGAACAATATAAAAATCCTTATATAATCCTAAATTATATAAGGATAAAGCTTAACTATAATGTGGAGATTTTTTGGTGGAGGCTTAGCAAGTTTGATATTCCTATAAACCACTTTTTAAAATATCAAATATTGGCAAATGATGATCGCTGTGCTAGAGGATGTCTGGAAATAGAAAATTTTGAGCATATTATTGTTCAGTGTAAATATCTTCAAGAGGTGATCAATAAAATCCGTGATTGGGGGTTTTATATTCCTTATTTTCAATCTTTGGAAGGTTGTTTCGAAGAGCTTAAAAGGATTTCTGATCAGAATTCTGGGATGGTTAGAATTTACTATGTTGCTATTTTTTCAAATTGGAAAAACTGCAATTCAGTGAAACATGGTAAGGTTGCTTTGTCGTGTTCCTTAGTGGTTGTGAATGTGCTCTAGTTAGCTGGGGTGCTAATCTCCCAAGGGAGTTAGTTTCTACTTGGCTCCCTCCACCACTAGATTGGATCAAGATAAATGTGGATGCATCTTTGTTGAGCTCAAATAGAGGTGGCATTGGTGATATCTTTAGAGACCATAAAGGTAGACTTCTTCTTGTTTTTGGAAGAAAAAAGATTCATTGGGATATTTCCCAATTGGTGATGGAGGTGATTATGGATATTAGAGATTTTATAAAAGTTGGATGCTTGAAAGCAATGGTATTATCATTGAAAGTGATAATACTAATGTGATTACATTCTTACAAGATTCTTTGAAGAAAATTGATTGGGATTTGGATACATGGCCGGGCAAGGATCTCTTCTTTTTAAAGGACTTTAATTATGTGGTTTTTCATTATGTGAATAGAAATTGTAATAAAGTAGCGGATTTATGTGCTACTTTAGCTATTGATGGTAGTTTTATTTTTGATTGTTTTTTTTTGGGTAGTATTCCGAATCCTTTGATTGATTTGATCAAGGATGAGATGCTATCAATTTAGCTTGTATCTAGGTTGTTGATTTCTTTTCCCTTTTAATACCATTGCTCTTGCACGGCTTTCAAAAAAATAATCCTAAATTAATTGATTTTATACTCTATCAGTTGTATGTATGATCTAACATCATATAGTTTGAACAGTTTAAAATTGAATAAGTTTATTTGGTATTATTTTATATAAACCCATTTTGTACTCTTGTTGTCGTCTATATGAACCCTATATCATATAGTACAAACTAGTTAAATAAAATCATGCTTCATATGGTATAAAAATGTATGAGCCCATTTTATACTTTAGATGTCATCTATATGAAACTAATTTTGTACATTACAAACAGTTCAAAAAATTTACCTGTTCATATGGAATGAACTTGTACATACCCATTTTGTACTATGGGCATCTTCTGTTCAAAACTAATTTTGTATAATATGATCAGTTTAGAAAATGTTTAGTTTATTGAGGATGAACTGGTACATATTCATTTTGAACTCTGAGCATAGTCTGTACAAATCAATGTTCTTATAGTATAAATAGTTCAAAAGAAATTTCTAAGGCATTAAAAGATTAACATCTTTATGTAGGAACACTCAGGTTAAATCGGCCAGTATGATTCCTTAATCGTACAATATGATTAGTTTTAAAAATATAAGTTTTGACTCACTCTCCCAATGTGTGTGTGTGTGTGTGTGTACAGTTTCCCATATACCATCACACTCTCTCAAACTCAAGAAAAATAAAAAAAAAAGTATAGGCTTCAATTACAAGAAACTATAATCTAATCTGTCTTGAAGTCTTTAGTAGTCTTAAGTATGATTTTTTTAAATATTTGTTCACACAAACTATACAACCAAGAATTTTCCAACATGTATTAGGAGAAATAGTAATCAACATAATAATATTTTGGTATCATCAAAAACTCACATGATATAAAAATATAGTTTTAAAAACTAAGTTAAAATATACATGTGATTTGGAAATTGTGAATTTTCAAAATCTGGTGGTTGCTCAACATAGACATCTTCTTTTATCACCCCATTAAGAATGGCACTATTAATATTCATTTGAAAAATTTTAAATCCTTTAAAATAGGCAAAAGCTAAAAGAATCCTAATTGCTTCAAGTCTAGCTATAGGGGGTAAAAGTCTCTTAAAAATTAGTTAATTCTATTTGATTGTACCCCTTAACCACCAATATTGCCTTATTGCAAATCAGTACACTTGAATCATTCATATTATTTTTGAAAACTCACTTAGTTCCAATAACACTTTGATTTTTAGGTCATTTTACCAACTCCTAAACATCGTTTCTAACAAATTTATTCCACTTTTCCAGTATGGCTAGAATCCAAAATTCTTCAAAAAGTGGCTGATTTATATTATTAGGTTCAATCATTGAAATAAATGATGAATGGTTCAATTTTTTGTTAAATCCATCCTAGTCTTAACTCCTTTACTTGGGTCTCCTAACATAAATTATTTAGGATGAATCTTAGAATATTTCCAATCTCTAGGCAAAGAATTTTTCATTTTAATATTTTCTTCAAGATTTGCATTTTCAATTCCTTGGGAGATCTCTTATACATACTCTTCTTCCAAGATATATTCTCTAGAAACATTATATTCATAAAGAAACTACATGTGTAGTCTCCTCTATAATCGATGTCCTTTTATTAAAAGCTCTATAGGATTTTCCAACACTAGAATACCTTAGAAAAACTCCCTCATCAAATTTAGGATTAAATTTTCTTAAAAGTGTTTTATCATTGTTACGAATAAACACTTTGCATTCAAAGACATGTAGATGTGAGAGGTTGGGCTTCTAACCCTTAAGAAGATAATAGGGTGTCTTATTCAATTTAGATCTGATGTTCACCCTACTCAAAACATAAAAAGTTAAATTAACTACTTCATCCCAAAAATATTAACAAAGTGAAAATATTCAGCTAATATGGCTCTAGCAGCTTTTATCAATGTTATGTTTTTTCTTTCAACAACCTCATTCTATTGAGGGGTCATAGATGCTAAAAAATTGAGATATATTCCTTGCTTTTTACAAAAAATATCAAATTTTTTATTTTCAAATTCTCCACCATGATCACTATGAATTATAAGAATTTATCAATATAGCTTCCTCTAGATCTAAGTAGAAAATTTTCTAAACTCACCAAATGATTCACTTTTATAAGATAAGAATCTAATCCAAGTGAACCTTGAATAATCATTTGTAATTACATACCCATAAACTTTCCCTTAGAGACTTATAGTGCTAACGGGTCCGAAGAGATCCATATGAAGGACTTCTAAGGGTTTACAAGTTCTAAGATCTTTAACTGAATAAAAGGAGGATTTGACTTATTTTCCTAATTTACATGCATCACAATAATGATTCTAAGTGAATTCTAATTTGGGTATGTCTCTTACTAATTCTTTTTTAGTAATATTCCTAAGTTTTTTTATGCTTGCATGATAAAGTCTTCTATGCCTTAACCAAGATTCATCAATAATGATTTTTAGATAAAAAGCATTAGAAGATTTAACACTATATAAATGTTGTTTACTCTATCTCCATGTAACACATCAACTCTATTTTGACTTAATATATAGCTCGTAGGAAAAAAGTTTATGTTAAACCTTTATCTCCAAGCTAACTAATGCTTAGCTTGACCTTCTTGACTCTAGTTTTCTCCTCGGCTTTCTCCTTGCTAGGATTATCTTTGAGATTTAAGCACTCAATCTTTATATGTTCAGGCTTTCTATATTCATAACAAATGACTTCATTATATTTCTTTGTATTCTTATTGAACTAACCTTTCTTCTAATACTGACATCTTCATTTCTTTCTCTTAAGGAAACTTTTGAATTGTTTTGTCATCAAAGCAATATCTTCTTAATCCTCAGGCATTGACTTATCACTCTCTGAATCTTTAACTTTCAGGGCTATATTATTTTCTTTCTGCTTATAACCTGCATCAATCTGCCTTGGATTCACTCCTTACTTGTAATTAATCAGTGACCCAAGAAGATTGTCAATATAATATACATTCAGGTCTTTAGACTCAGTTTTCATAGTTATCTTTACATCATAAGAAGTAGGTAAACAACATAATTTTTTATTAACTTTTTTAGAATTTGTGAATTCTCTATCTAAAGTATGTAATGAGTTAATAATCTATGTAAACCATATATACAAATAAAAAATTAATTCATTTGGTTTCATGTGAAATAGATCATAGTCATTTAATAAAATATTTAACCTATATTCTTTCACTTTTTTTATCCCTTCATAAGTTATGTAAAGTCTATCCCAGATTTCTTTGCCAATTTTGCAAGTAGAAAAAAGCATACAGTCTTCTAATTTCAAAGCATAGAAAATATTATTCAAACATTCTGTATTCAGTTATGCTAATTCTTTAATCAGTAAATAACATTTTAGTTCTAATGCCATCTACAAGTCTAGTAGGTCTAGTATATCCTTTATGTACTAATATCAACATGCAATTGTCAAGTGATTATACTAAAGTAGACAAGCAAGTTTTCTCAAAATTAATATTATTATCAAATAAAGGTGGTCTAGTAGTTGAGTATCCTTCAGAGGTATTTTAGTTTCCAAAAGTAGCAATGATCATGTTTTAGAAAGTAGCATACTTATGAAAATAAGCTCTGATACCACATGAAAGTTTATGTGGGTTATTAAACCTAATAGAACTGTCCCTAGGCTAATCAAGAGGGGGTGAAATGGTAATTTAAAAAATTTCTTAGATTCTTGAAAACATTTTTTGAAATTTAAATCAACGATCATTTAATATATAATTTGCTTGGTGAAATAATTATTATAGAATCTTTCAACCATAAAGATTTAAATGCAGGAAATAAAAATGTTGAAAAGTAAATAACATAAGAAGAACACCAATTTTTATATTATTTCAGTCAAAATTGACCTACCTCTACTTCATGTAAACCCCTTCTCTAGGTATTGAACTAAACAATAGTGACTCTCCTTTTTCCCCCACATTAAGGCGGAGAAGCCTTTATAAACTCTCTTGCTCCAACCCAGTGCAGTAAAGAATCAAGACTTTTTACACTCTTCAAGTGATGGCAGCATACCGTCATGTTCTTTTTCACCCTCTTGGTGAAGGCCGAGTAGCATCATCCTTTTTCACCCTCCTAGTGAAGGTAGATTACTATCATTGTTTTTTTTACCCTCCTGTTGAAAGCAGAGAACCTCTACATAATGTTATTAATCTACTTTCAAAAAGTTTCTAGAGGAGATGGATAGAAACTTGAAGAATAAAAAAGAGATCCTCGCTTTATGCAACTATATGAATCCCTTATAACAAATTACCTTCACTTGATCTCTCGCACTTCACTCTTACAATCTCTCCCAAACACTTACACTGAATGTCCACTCTCAAAAGAAATTAACAACAATGGTTCTTATGTCAGTTTCTAGGACACTTTATATACACAACAACAACAACATCAAGCCTTTATCCCACTATGTGGGTCGGCTATATGAATCCTTTTTCTCCATTGTGTCCTATTAAAGGTAAAATTCTCAATTAAATCTAATAAAGAAAGGTCATTCCTAATATTTTCTAACCAATTCTTTTTAGGTATGCCTCTACCTTTTTTAATATAAGTAAAATCTAATACCTTTACACTCCTAATCGGGTCATTGAAAGGCCGTCATTTTATGTGACCAAACCATTTAAGGCGACTATGTTGGATGACTATGGAACCCCAAGAGCGGGGGGGTGGTGGTGGCGGTGAATTGAGTTTTATAAAAATTTTATTAAAAGAAGAAAATTAAAATGATTTTAAAGTAATTTTGAAAACAAAAAAAATATCAAACAATTTTTATGATAAAGATAAAGACCAATTGATATAAGAAATGAAAATAAGAGGCACAATATTTTTACGTAGTTCGGCCTGAATTCTAATATGACCTACATCCACAATAGCCAAATATTAGGCAAGAATTCACTAATCCCAGGTTTGCTTTACAAACCTCACTTCTTTAAACCAAAGAAGTGCTTTACAACCTAAGTACTCTTCTACACGGTCGAGTACAATCCAATCTAATTACAATAAAAACTTCACTAAGCTAAATGGCTTAGATAAAAAAAATGAAAAATGCAATTTGATGCAAATAATACAAGTTTAAATTACCTTGCAATAAAATATACACAATATTTGAGGTGAACTTATAAATTAATTTTAATCAACTCACTACTTGCAAATGAAATATTAAATTTGCTCACTTTAAGATAGATTTATATTTTGTTTAAAATAAGAGTAAAAATATATTCTTACTGATCTAAACTTTAACTCTTCAAATCAAATAAAATGAATTAGATTATAAATGTAAATCTATGCCACCATAAGGAAATAAAAATACTTGCTTTGCTAAACTTTATGGATTTTAAAAAAATGTAATATAGAAAACATTAATATAAAATTTCCAACAAGTATTTCACCATAAAATAAATATTTTCAAGATTGAAATATATGGTGAAAGCTAAAAAATAGCAAGTTAAGATTTTGTGAAGGAAAGCAAACTCAAGAACTCTATTAGAAGTTACTTGGTTTTGTTTGTTGAAGCTTTCCAACCAAGATTTCGATCAGGCAAACAAAAAGAGCTCTTGGAATAAAAATCAAAATTTCATCTCTCAAGATTTAGCATGTAAAGAGGAAAAGATGAATGAAAGAATTGCTAGAGATTTCCTTTTTTGAGTAGCCCTTACATAAAGAAGAAGAGAGGTATTTAAAGGGAAAGGATAAGTAAAGCCAAATTTAAATAAAACTATTACACTAATATTATTTTATCAACTAATAATATTATATTTGATCAAGAATTCAATTATACTAAACATATATGAGATTCAAATAGCTATAAAATGACTAGCAATATGGGAAGGTCAAAAAGTCTTCATATGCTTCCAAAATAGGGCAAAAATGGCAACTAGCAGATTATATTTAATTCCGAGAATGTTTGAAAATTCACTATAAATTCAAATGAAATCCAAATTAGTTTTATAATATATCAATTTATATCTACCGAATATAAATAATCTAATGCAATAAACAATAGACCACGTTTCTTTCAAAATAATATTATATTTATTAAAAGGAAAACTTATGCACATTTTTAAATATTTAAGGATATATTGAATATTAATATAATAATATAATGTAATTTATATAGAATAAATCATACATAAATAAATTGATGTGAAACAAGTCAATTTAAATAATAGACATTTTTCATATAAGCTTATTTCCTTTACTTCTCTAATTATTTAACTTTTCATATTTGATAATAATTATGCAATCAATGAAGGTTATATATTTTATTTAATATTAAAATCTTATAAATTTCTATATCAATATTAATATATAATTAATAGATATTTAGATTGTGAGCAAATCAAATCATGCAAGTAAATATTAATGGACCACTAACATACTCCTACGATAATATAAAAGCCTTCAAATTATCCATCTTGGTCCATCTTAATCTCAACATTTGATTGAGCTTGAGTTGTGCAATGTAAATCCCATAAGTGATTACTATGCACATCATTATACCTAAAATACTTAGCAAACAAATTAGAACATCCAAGTATATGTTTGTTATCATCAAAATCTCCAAAATAGGTCATGAGGTAGATAATATCAACATACTCTCTCTAATCTTATCTTCTACTGGAGCTACTCCAACCTTTTCATGTATATGCTCATTTCATATCCTATCTCTAAGGGTAAAGCCACTCATCCACCTGAGCATCCTCATCTCTGCCACACTTAACTTATTGTTATGCTTCACTTTTAATGGCCAACATTCAGCCCACTACGTTCTAAGACTCTTTATATACACAAGACATAAAAAATTATCTAAAAACTAAAAAAGTTCAAGTAAACCATCATCCAATTGTAAGTTATGATTGATGATCATATGGTATGAATAATTCTAAAATTAGTGCTTCATGTGGTACAAATTGGGACAAATATAGTTTCATACACTATTAGTCATCTATATGATCAAACTTTGTACTGTACAAACCATTTTAAAATGGATAATTCCATCTAGTACAACATGATATGAATGAAATTTTGTACTATGTCAGTCATCTGTATGAATTAAGATGGTACTATACAAACTGTTAATAAAAGAACAAGTTTATCTTGTACAATATGGTATGAAAGGAAATTCTTACTATATCAGTCATTTGTATCAGTTAAGATCATAATGTTGAACTATTTCAAAAAGAACAAGTTTGTCTGGTATAATATGATACGATTGGAATTTTGTACTCTTTCAGTCATCTGTATGAATTAAGATCATACTGTATGAACTGTTCAAAACTGAACAAGTTCATATGGTATAATATGGTATAATATGGTTTAAAAGGAATTTCATACTCTATGAGTCATCTGTATGACCTGACATTATACAATATCACTAGTTAAAATAATTCAAGTCATTATTTGATTGACTATGTTTAGAGGAAAAACTAAGAAGAAAGCTTAGGAGAAAACTAATGTCAAAAAGGATATTCCTATCTTTGAGACTTAGGAACTCAATCTTTATATGTCTAGGCTTTCTATATTCATAACAAATAACTCCATTTAGCATCTTTATATTGTTATTGAACTTACTTTTGTTCCAATGCTAACATCTTCGTTGCTTTTTCTTAAGAAAACTTTGAATTATTTTGTTATTATGCAATATCTTCTTCATCCTCAAGCATTGATTGATCACTCTCTAAATCCTCAACTTTAAAGGCTATATTCTTTTCTTTCCACTTATCACCTGCATCAATCTATCTTTGATTCACTCCTTGCTCGTAAGTAATTAGTGATCTAAAAAGATTGTCAATAGTATATACTTTCCATTCTTTATACTCAATCATCGCAATTATCTTTGCATCATAATCAATAGGTAAACAACATAAAATTTTATTAACTTTGTTAGAATTTATGAGTTCTCTTCCTAAAGCATGCAAATAATAATACGTGTAAACCATTAATATAACTCTAAAATTAATTCATTTGGTTTCGTGTGAAATAGATAATAGCTATGTAATAAAATATTAAACCTAGATTGTTTCACCTCATTTAGCCTTTCATAAGTTATGCAAAGTCTATCCCAAATTTCTTTCCCAGTTTTACAGGTAGAAATACGCATATAGTCTTTTGATTTCAAAGCATTAAAAAAATTATTCAAACATTTAGCATTTAATTATACTAATTATTTTTCTTCTAATATTCAATCAATAAATAGTGTTTCAGTTCTAATGCCATCTACAAGTCTAGTAGGTCTAGTATAACCTTCCCATATTAATATTCACATGCGATAGTCAAGTTATTGCAGAAAAGTAGACATGCAAGTTTTCTAAAAAATAAATGAAATGTTATTAAATAAAGGTGGTCTAGTGATTGAGTATCCTTCAAGAGTATTTTGGTTTCCAAAAGTAGCCATGATTATGTTTTAAAAAGGTGTCTAAACTTTATTTATGAAAATAAGCTTTGATACCACATAAAAGTTTGTGTTGGTTGTTAAACCTAATAGAATTATCCTAAGGCTAATCAAGAGGGGGGTAAATTAATAATTTAAAATTTTTTATAGATTCTTGAAAACCTTTTTAGAATTTTAAATCAGTGATCCTTCAATATGCGATTTCATGATGAAATAATTCTTATAGAATCTTTCAACCATAAATATTTAAATATAAGAAATAAAAATGTTGAAAAATAAATAACACAATAAGAAAACCATATTTTATAGTGGTTCAGTCAAAATCAACCTACATCCACTCCCTGGAAACCCCTTCTCTAAGTATTGCACTAAACAATAGTGACTCTCCTTTCACCCCCATAGCAAGGCAGAGAAGCCTTTACAAACTCTCTTCCACCAACCCGATGCAGTAAAGAACCGAGGACTTTTACACTCTCTAAGTAATGGCAGCATATCGTCATGTCCTTTTTTACCCTCTAGATGAAGGCAGAGTATTGTCATCCTTTTTCACCCCCTAGTGAAGGCAAAGTACCATCATTCCTTTTTGCCCTCCTATTAAAGGCAAAGAACCTTAACATAATGTTGTTAATCTACTCTCAAAGAGCCTCAAGAGGACATGGGAAAAAACTTGAAGAAGAAAGAAGAGATCCTCTCTTTGGGCAACCTTTTGAATCCCTTATAAAAAATTCCCTTCACTTGATTTCTCACACTTTACTCTTACAATCTCTCCCAAACACTCACACTCAATGGCCACTCTTAAGAGAAATTCACATTAATGGTTCTTAATTCAATTTTTAGGACTCTTTATATAGAAAAGACATAAAAAACTATCAAAAAACTAAAAAACATTAAGTAAACCATAATCTAATTGTACTATATAATCGATGATCGTATGGAACAAACAATTCAAAAATTAGAGCTTCATGTGGTATGAACTGTAATAAACAAATTTTCATACACTATTAATCATCTGTATGATTAGACTTCATACTTTATGAACTATTTAAAAATGTATAAGTTCATCTTGTATGATACGATATGAATAGAATTTTATACTCTATCAGTCGTCTATATGAATTAATATTATACTATATAAATAGATAAAAAATGAATAATTTTCTCTGGTATAATATGGTATAAAAGGAATTTTGTCCTCTTCGAGTCATCTGTATGAGTTAAGATCATGATAAATAAACCATTCAAAAATGAACAAGTTCATTTATTACAATATGATACGAATGAAATTTTATACTCTATCAGTTGTCTATATGAATTAAAATCATATTGTTCAAACTAATCAAAAATGAACAAGATCAACTTGTATGATATGGTACAAAAGTAATTTTTTACTCTGTTAATCATTTGTACAACCTAACATCGTACTATATGACTAGTTCAAATAATTCAAGTCATGACTTGATTGACTATGTTTAGAGGAAAAACTAAGTCAAATCATGTAGTATGATTAAATATCATACAGTATGATAAGTATTAAAAAGTAAATTTTTAATTATTTCTCTCCACCTGTATGTGTGCATGTTTACCCAATTACAATCACATTTGCTTAGACTCAAAAAATAAAAAATAGAGATATATAGACTCACTAACATGAAATTCTATTCTACTTTGTCTTAAAGTCCTCAATAATTTGGAGTATAATTTCTCTAAAATATTAGTATACATTGAAATAAGCATACAAAAATATCCAAGATATGCTAGAAAAATAATTAAATTATCAGTATAATAATTAGTTTTGTTATCATCAAAACCACAAGCTCTATCTTGATTCTTTGGTTATAACAATCCTTTTATGGCATGTATGTTATATTTAATTTCATTATTAATACATCTCATTTAGCTAAAAGACTAGTGATTTAGGTCTAGTTATTACAAATTTTAGTGGCTCCACTTTTGATATCAATGTTATCTATTTGTCTAGC
Organism: Dendrobium huoshanense; assembly: GCA_016618105.1. Classification (NCBI taxonomy): domain Eukaryota; kingdom Viridiplantae; phylum Streptophyta; class Magnoliopsida; order Asparagales; family Orchidaceae; genus Dendrobium; species Dendrobium huoshanense. The sequence continues at coordinate 66,871,324 of CM028353.1, forward strand.
AAAAATTAACGTTAAACACTACTTTTTAATTAAAAAAATACCTGTATTATGCCCTTATTGGTCGATGACTTATATAATAAGGGCATCTTATTTTCATCTATATTATCTTTTGCTAGCAAAGCTCTAAGAGATTCCTCCAAAGCTGTTGTATACAAAAGTAGGGATTTACTAGAAATAAGGGTAGTAAGGATTGGAGGATGCATCATTTATTACTTTATTCTATCAAATCCCATATAACAAGCATAATCCCACAAAAAAGAAATACTTTTTTCATCAATCATGTGAAGGGTTAGCATTCACCTGAAAGATTGGATATAAATCTTCAAATATATTCCAATCTTCCCTGTAATGAACTAAATTATCGTAAGGTTTTTGGAGGATACATTTCCACTATCAAATCCCACCTCTATGGAATAACATAAATCTAAGAAATATTTAAAATAATACACCAAAATCACATTTTAGTGGTTCATTTTTAAATTAAATTTTCAAATTATTTCAAATAAAATTTTGAGATCAATTACATGTTCATGTTGAACTTTTATTTTTACAACCAAATAATCAACATAACACATGACATGCTTATGTATAAGATCGTCAAAGATATGAGTCATTATCCTTTGATAGGTGTCCCTTACATTTTCAATCTAAATAGTATAACCTTTTAATATTATACATCGATAAGGGTTTGAAACATAGTGTGCCTTCATCGTCTAGGTCCATTTTACTTTGATTATAACTTGATGATCTATCCATGAATGAGAATATATCATGGTTTGACATGTTATTGATTATAAGTTCTTTATTGGGAAATCGGGAATCATCCTTCATATATGCCTTATTCATGTCCTGGTAGTCAATGCAAAGTTGAATTTCACCATTTTTCTTCTTTACTCGGATGATGTTGGTAATCTTATCCACATACTTTTCTTTATAAATAAAGACACCTTCAATAAGCTTTTTAGTTTCAATGACAACTTGCTCTTCAATCCCAAGTTACATTCTCTTGGGTTCCTATTTGATAGGATAAATTTTTTCATTGATGGAGAGCTTATGCACTGCCACCGCTATTGACAAACTAGGTATTTCAAAGTAGTTCCACTAAAAACTATCTTTATACTCAAGAAGTAGCATTTTTTCTCTTTTACTTTATTGAGTGGGAGATTTGCACAAAAAAAGGTTGGATTTGGATTTCTTCAGTACCAAGATTTATCTCTTTAAGTTCATCTATAGTAGCTTGACATCCTTCTTCAAACACTTTTGGAACTTCTTTTAGATCTACTATTAAATCTTCACCCTAATTTTTGGACTCTCATGGTCCCTCTTCATTGTTTTTAATAATATACGAGGATATGTATGTGAGACATGGATATCGAGGGTACTCAAGATAATGATTGGATGTTAATCATGTTATACATAAATTTCAAGTATATCTAAGACCCCATGTTATATAGAAACCATTAAAAATGGAATTTTTTTCATGCAAGTTATGCCAGAGCTCTCTGAAATAACTAGCTCACCAACTTGTCTATACAAAGAAGATATTTTTCTCTATTAGCATTCTTAGAAACGGTTGGAGGGTACTAAGGAATGATTGTCAACATATCTTCATATTGGCAATCATCTTCGCATTCTGTTTCATGAGTGGTCTGTTGTGCTATCAATTTTATTTATAAAAAACATTTCCACACCCATTAAGAACTCTTTTGGGGGGAACATATAAAGTTTTTTACATTTTTATATTGGTGTTTGATGAGGTAGTAAATGCTTTGGAATGCACCACTAGCATGGGTAATATTCTGATAATATTTTTAGATATCTAATCTTTAGATACCTTTATCATCAAAATTGATACTTTCTACAATTTCTTAGATATGGAACTAAGTATAGGGCCATCTTCCTTCAAAAATTTTATAGTACTCTCAAGTTGATAAAGGAATTCTTCTTCTTTCTCAATGCTCAATTTGCTTGAACATTATACCTTGTTTGCATGATTAGCCTCATAATTAAAAAAATAGTTGATAGTCCACTCCTTTTTCTTATGATTAAGGGTCTAAATGTTGTAGATATATCATCCTCCTCTTTAGTATCACGTCATAGGTGAGGTATTAAGCTAATTTGCTTTAATTTATTCTTCCGCTTATCTTTTAGCTTTCCTTTATCAAGTGTAGTAACTTAAATTCTCATAACATCAGTGCTTTTAGGCATTTATGTTATAAAGTACTTGATGTCATCGTATAACTTGACCTCATGAACCAAGAATGGTTACTCATCACCATTAATGTGATGTTCCTCATTATCTCTATTGTATTTCGTGCACTAATAAAGTGTTTAAGGCACTATACCAAACTCATGGAGCCATGGTTTTCTAAGAAGTGGCTTGTATGATGCAATGAAATCAATTATGTTAAATCACACCTTTGAATTGAGTTCCCTAAAGTTCAGAGGAAAAACTAAGGATCCCAGAGTTCTTTCCCCTTATTCACTGAATCCTTATTAAAACATCATGCTTCTGTTCAGATATTAGATGCCAAAAGACAATCTTTTGAGTTTTATGAGTCTTTTTAGATTAGCAAAAGAACATGGGAAGATCAAAATTCATTTTATTTAGACATTATTCCTATCCTCAATAACATATAGACGGATAATTTGTGTTGGTTTTGTGAATGAGCAAAAGCTTTTATTTTCTAGAGAGAGAACGTCTGGGATCTTAGAGAGAGAAATTCGCCACTTTTCGAATTTTTTTTTCCCCGCGTCTTTTCTTTGATGGAACGAGCGATCATCGGATGATGATCGGTGTTCCTGATTGAGTGCTATGGCTGCTCTGCGTCCTCGAGTGTCGATTCAGAATGGTGGTAGAGGCGGAAATGGGATTGTAATCAGAGAAGGGATTAGACCTCCGTCTCGTATGTCGGTGATCGAAGGTAAGGGGAAGAAGGTTATCATGGAAGATGTAGCAATTGTGAGACAGGATGATCAAGCAAGGTCAGAGGATCGAGATTCTTGCAAGTTCCAAGAAGGTGTGGATGATCTTGATCTTACGATGAGAGAAAAGCCCTTCTTGTGTAAGGAAAAAGGGGGGCTAATGATCAGAGAAGGATCGCGTTCAGTAATCAAGCCATTGATGGTTGAAGGCAAAGGCAAGAGGATTGAAGATGAAAATTCTTCTGATTTTGCTGCTGTGGATCGCTCGGAAAACATTCGGAAATGCAATCCTGATTTATCTGAGATCAATTTGAAGGTATGTGGTTTTTCTGGGTTATTTCACCAAGAACAGAACAGGGGATCTTTAAATCCGATGGAAGATGGAGCTACTGGTTCTTTCAACGATCGTTTGAACGATCCTTTAATGAATAAAGAACCAAATGAAGTTGAAGAGATTAATGGAGCTTGGTCAAAGCCAAAAAATATCAAGATTGATTTCAAAAAAGATCAAGTTGAATTTTTGGAAGATGGCATTGCAATCAAATTGAATCCAGTGGCTGAAGGGAAAAATTCTGAGGTGCTGAAGAATTCTATTGTTTTAAAAGTATTGGGAGGTAATGTACCTTATTCAACATGTAGTTTTGATTTGAGAAAACAATGGAACCAATTTGGTGGATTTCACATGACTTCAATTGGAATGAATTGGATACTTTGTTCATTTAAAAACAAAGATGTGGTAGATGAAATTTTAAATGGTGGACCTTGGTATGTTAATGGATTCATTGTTGGAATGGATCGTTGGTCTCCTGCATTCGATCCATATTCGTTCAAGGGTATCTCTGCTCCAGTTTGGATTAGACTTCCATGCCTTCCTCTATACTGCTGGGATGAAGGCAACCTTGCTAGTATAGCATCTCATTTTGGTACACCTCTCTATTTGGATGGAAACACTTTTAGGTGGGGGAAGAAAGAATTTGCTCGCATTTGTGTGAAACTGGATTTGGAAAAAAAACTCCAAAATGGTGTGTGGATTGATGGTATTGCTGGTAGATTCTTCCAAAGAGTTTAATATGAAAAAATCAACTTACTTTGCTATCATTGTGGTCGTGTAGGACATGAGCACAATACATGTCCTGAAAAAGTTGCTGAATGTATCAAGGATCAGTCCAAGAACACGCCTCAAAACATTTTATCTGCTGAAAATAATTTGGATGGAACGAAACATAATGCTGTGATAAAGGTGGAGTATGGCCCTTGGATTCATGTTCAGTTCAAAAACAGACGGAAATATAACAATGTTAATGGTTTTAGAAGTAACAAAAGCAGCAATATTAAAGAAAATATAGTGGTGGGTAAACAAAGCATAACTGCCGAACAACAAGTACATATTTCTGAGCAGAATTCAATAGACTGTCTTATAACTGGACAGATTACAGAAATTAATGGAAAAGCTGATATGGAAGTCATTCCAAGATCCAATAGAGATGAAGTTCAACTAGAAAATGCTTTTGAAATCCTTAGTGAGGAGAAGGATTATGATAATTCTGAACCTATGAAGGATGACGAAAATTTGTTATATAAAAAGATGGAGGATATACAAACTAATGCTATGGAAGAAGGAATACCATCTTTGTCTATATCTGCTAAGCATAAACTTGCAAAGGAACTCAAATCATTGGGGCCGATTGATCATGATACTAAGAAGAAGAAGAAGAGAGAAGGACGTTTGGTGTCCACAAGAGGGGTTAACTCCCCTTTAATCATTTAAATGTCTTCTCTTTTATTCTGGAATTGCAGAGGAGCTAGGAAACGAGAAGCTGTTCTGTACTTAAAGGAAGTGGTTAAAGATCAAGATGTTTTTTTCATTGGTCTTATGGAAACAAAAATCAATAGTATCAATAGATTGGATGTTGATATGCTCATTGGTAAAGATTGGGATTTTTTTCATTTACCATCAGTGGGACTCTCTGGTGGCATCCTAGCTCTTTGGAACTCAAAAATTGTTAACTTTGTAGTTAATGATTCTTCTTCTCAAATGATGGTGGGAGATCTTTCTATCCCTAGTATGGGATCCTGGAGAATTGCTACTGTCTATGGTAGTAGGTGTTGCAAAGAACGGGAAAGGTTATGGAGCTTGCTCAACAATTGTATGGATAGTTCTACTCCTTCTATCATTGGTGGGGACTTCAATTGTGTGCTTAACAAGGATGAGAAAAGAGGTGGCAAAAGGTTCCTATTTTCTAAAGGACCTAGAGATATGAAGGAATTCATGACTAGCAATGATTTCCATGATGTGGGTATCATTGGACCAAGGTTTACATGGTGCAACAATAAACCAGGTAATTCTAGAATCTGGGAGAGGCTTGATAGATGTATTCTTAACTCTAAAGCCTTGAGATTACTTCCTACTGCTACTACTATACATCTTGCTAGGGTGGCTTCGGATCATAGTCCCATCATCCTCAAAATGATTGATAAAGTTCGGTTGAACTCCAAAATAATTAGATATGAGGACACTTGGAGATTGTATTCAGCGGCTAGAAGTATTGTATACCACTCTTGGAGAAAGAAGGATGTTGGAGAGGAAGGTTTGATTCTTCAAAAAAAAATTAATAGAACTCTAAAGGCATTATTTTTTTGGAGTAGAAGCAAATGCAAAGATCTTAATGATCTTAAAGTAAAGTTGAAGTTGGAAATTCTGGATCTTCAAACTAAGGAAGCCTTGGGGGATGGATGGACAGATCAAGACTTGCTTATGCTTAGAAGCAAGATTCATGAGCTCAATGTTACCTTGAAGAGGCTTTCTACTTGGTGGAATCAAAGAGCAAAGGCAAGATGGATTGAAGAAGGTGATTTTAACTCCAAGCTTTTTCACAATTTTGCCACGGCTAGAAGAAATGGCAATAGAATAAACCAAATCAAGGATTCTCAAAACAATATGCATATTGAAGAGGATAAAATTGAAAATGTGTTTATTCAACATTTTGAATCAAAATGGAAGAAGAGGAATTGCCAACTCACGGATTGGCCTGAAATCTCAGAAAATCAGAAACTCAAACTTGATGACATAAAGGTTTTTAATCAGAACTTTACTGCTATGGAGCTCAAGGAATCAGTCTTCCAACAAGGCAATAACCGATCCCCTGGTATGGATGGTCTTACTTCATCATTTTATAAGCACTATTGGGATATTACTTGGAAAGAACTATGGAATGCCGTTAATAGTTTTTTTACTAAAGGGCTTATGAATAAAGATTGGAAAGATACTCTTATTGTTTTGATTGCTAAAATAAGAAATCCCTTGCTTCCATCCAATTTTCGTCCTATTAGTCTTTGCCAAACAAACTACAAAATTGTTGCTTCCATGATAGTCAATAGATTGAAGACTTGTATGTCTAAGATGATATCTGAAGAACAAATGGCTTTCATTCCTGGTAGATCTATTTCTGAACACTGTCTTTTGGCTCAAGAGATTATCCAAAAGTTTAAAATTTCCAAGAACAAAAAGGGTTTGATGGCTCTTAAGCTTGATATGGAACAAGCTTATGATAGTATGGGATGGCCAACTCTTGAAAAAGTCCTCATTTGGTATGGATTTCCTTCTCACTTCACTAATCTCATTTTGGAATGTGTTATTGATGTTAGATTTTCCATTATTATTAATGCTAGAAATTCCAAATGGATTAAGGCTCATAGTGGTTTTCGTCAAGGATGTCCTTTATCTCCCTACCTTTATATTTTGTGCTCTCAATTGCTTTCTAATGCTATTCTTCAAAGGGGTAATAATATTGGTATTCAGATCTCTCCTAGAGGTCCAAATATTACCCATCTCTTATATGCTGATGATGTTATCATTTTTTCTCAAGTCTCCAAAGTTATTGCTAAAGAGGTGAAAAACATTGTAGATGATTTTTGTTGTTGGACCGGCCAAAGTATTAACAACAATAAATCTCTAATTTTGTTTGGGAATGCTGTGAATAATTGTATGAAGAAGAAGATCTCTAAAATTTTGAAATTCAAAGCTGTCAAGGAGATGAGCTATCTTGGAATCAAATTATCCCTTAACCGACTTAGAGCTGCAGATTTTCATGATGTTCTTACTAATATGATGGATAAGCTTAATGCTTGGGAAAGGAAATCTCTTTCTTTAGGTGGTAAGATCACTCTTATCACTAATTCTTTTTTAACAATGCCTAACTTTTTGATTACTCATTCTATGATTCCAAAGAAAGTGTTGCTCACCATGGAAAAAATCTGTAGAAATTTTATTTGGAATAAGCAAAATGGTAGTCATGGCATTCACTACATTGCTTGGGAAAACTTATGTAAACCAAGAAGTATGGGAGGCTTAGGTTTACATTCTCCTATTATGAAAATGGGCCCTTTAAGAGCTAATCTTGCTTGGAATTTCCTTATTAAGCCAAATACTCTTTTCCATAGAGTGATGAGGTCTAAATACGGCAATGATATCTTAAAGGATACTAATAATAAGAACTACTCTAAAACTTGGAAAATCCTCCTTGATGGTGGTAAGTTTCTCAAGAACATTTCTAGATGGAGTATTGGAAATGGAAAAGATATCAATGTGTTGAATGACATTTGGATCTATGATAAATGTATCAACCAATGGCCGACTTTTATTGACTGTACGGCTTTGGAAGGAAAATGTGTTTATCATCTTATGAAGAATGGCCAATGGGATTATTCTCTTATAGAGAAGTGGTTCCATCCTGAACTCTTGAAAGCTATCAGCAAAATACAGGTGCATCCCGACTGTGATGACAAGGTGGAGCTGTAAAAAATCTGCCACGGTAAAACAATCTCAGGTTTGGCTTTTGAACAAGTTTTAAATAGAAGATTTAATCTCATGGAAGAAGGTTATTACAAGTGGCTCAACAAACTCAAACTTAGCAAAAAGGTGGAAACGTTTTGGTGGAGACTTGGTAATGCTTCTATTCCAACCAATTTATATCTTAAGAACCGAAAGCTCTTTGATGAGGATGCTTGTGCGAGAGGATGTAATATGGTGGAAGATTATGAGCATATTACTGTCAATTGCAAACACTTGGTGGATATCATTAATCAACTCAATGCTTGGGGTATTCATATTCCTACTTTTAACTCCTTGGATCATTGTTTAACTGAACTCAAACACATTTCTACTAAAAATCTGGGAGTAGTACAGGTTTATTGTACTATGGTTTACTTCTCTTGGAAGAATAGGAATGAGATAAAGCATGGAAAATCTGCTCTTCCTTATTATACAGTAGCTGCTAATGCTTTATTTGTAGCCATCACTAAAGCTACATCTTATCTTTCTTACTGGAGCACTAATCTCCTTAGGGAGTCTTCTATTTCTTGGTGCACCCCACCGAAAGATTGGATGAAAATCAATGTTGATGCGTCATTAACTCCTTCGGGACTAGCTGGTTTTGGTGGAATCTTCCATGACTGCTTTGGGAGATTCATTCTTGCATTTGGGAGATCATTGATACATTGGGATATTGCTCACTTGGAGTTGGATGCTATTCTCTCGGTCAAAGATTATGTCAAAAGCTGGATGAAAGATTACAAAGGAGTCATTATTGAAAGTGACAATTTGAATGTTATCAAACACATTCAAAATTCTTTGAAGCAAGATAAAGGTGCTATGACCCTCAAGGTACTAAGTGATTCTTTATTTGTAAGTGATTTCAATAAAGTAGTTTTTGTACATGCTCATAGAGAATGTAATAAGGTAGCCAACTTATGTGCTACTATGGCTCTAGATGATAGTTTTTACTTTGATAGTTTTTCTTTTGATGATATCCCTCCCTTGATGGTTAATTTAATCAAGGTTGAATATCATCCACATGCTGATTGTAATTAGTCTTTTCTTTACCTATTAATGCAAATGCATTTTCCTCAAAAAAAAAAAACAATAACATATAGACGCTATTTATGATCTACAACTCCCTTGAGTAGATCACTATCACAGAATGTGATTGTATAAGTATTCAACATATTTAAAGCTTCTTTCATTCTTTGCTCAATAAATATTTGGTATTTCTAAGGATTCTGCAAAAGCCTTAAAGAGTGTTATGGGCTCCAAAAATTTGTACCCCGACCTCGTCTCTTGCAAGAGAATTTTAATGATATTATCGGTCAAATTTTTATAATGCATGTTGGCTTTTGAATAAAGCACTACCCAGAGATTCTTCCTTATTTTGTGAGGATTTTAAAGTCTGGTTTTAGGATTCCCATATGTGCAAGCAACTATGGTTAATTATCCCTCCTGATGATGAGAGAGCACTTTCAATTAAGGCTAGTCATAAAATTGGTATGAAATACCTAGCATATAATAGCAAAACATATTTTTGTTAATATTTATAATATTTATTTTTATTTATACTTAAAGCGGGTGTTAAGGGGAATCATGATAAAGTCGAGCAAGATCCCATGTTTTTGTCATTCTGGGTTGGCATGGCCCATAGTCTACTTAGTCAGAGGAGGTACTAAGTAGAATTTAACCCAAAGATCCTTGTTAATAGCCATGAGTTGCTTCATCCAAGGATACCTTGTAGACTTAGGGTAGAAGCTTGTTTAATGAGACAAATTTTATTCAACCTTCAATAATTGAAAGCTTTATGCCATATTGTGAGCACCCTATGATTCTAAAAGTTTGTGAGGATTGTTAAACCTTTATGAACTACCCTAAGGCTAACCAAGAGAGCAAGTGAATTGGTTATTTAAAAAAATTCTTAATGAAAAAAATCTTTTTGAATTTTTTTTTATTATTTTAAAACAAATAATATATGCAATAGCAACACTAATTTCACAATAATAAAAATAAAAAATTTTAACCCCAGAATAAATCACAGAATAATGTAAAAAACTAAATAAAAATAATACACAAGATTTATAGTGGTTCAGTCAACTTAACCTACATCAACTCCATAGAAATCTCCTTTTCAAGTATTGCATTCAAAGTAGTGTCTCTTCTTTTGCCCCCATAATAAGATAGAGATGCCCTTAAAAAATCTTTCCACCAACCCAGTGAAATAAAGTACCTTAAATCATTTTACTCCCTCGTGAAGTAGGAAGAGAAACTTTGAGTCCATTTACTCCTTCCTAGAGTAGAAAAAGAACCTGGAAATCCTTTTACTCCCTTCTAGAGTAGGTAGAGAACCTTGAAAATCATTTTACTCCCTCATGGAGTAAGCAGAGAACCTTGGATCTGATGTTGATTAAATTCACCCCAGAGCCACCAAGGAACTATGGAAGAAGCCTAAAAAAGATAATGGAAACCTTTCTTAGATCAACCTTTATGAATCCCTCATATCTCCCCCTCACAAGGATCTCTCTCTCTTAAAGCTCTCCTCTCTTCCTTCCCTAAGCTCTCTCTTAGGTCAACCCAATAGTAAAAGATTAACTCTAAGATAATATGAGAGCTTAAACAGTGAACCTCCAAAAGAAGATCTAATTTTCAATTATGCACTTCTGATCATCTAGTACGATCAAAGATTGTCCTATACAATTAGTTCAAAGTAGTCCTTTCAGCCAGTACAAATTGAATTACCTTGTATGATTAGTTCAAGAGAAATAAAATGATCATCCCAGACAATTCCAATATCATCATAGGACAATTGGTATAAAACTATTAAACTACATCTAGTATGATACCTGGCGATGCCTCATAGTCTGATGTAATTATCTATCGTCTAGTATAATAGGGGTCAATCATCCGGGATGATTAGTTGAAAAATTATAGTATTCATCTGGTATGATAGGTGGTGATCCTTTATCATCCCATGCATGTTTTCTATCATTTAGGACAATCATCACCGATCATCTTATATGATAGGATCAAATTTAGTTTTACCATAATTTTCTCCTAATCTTCTGATTAATTTAGGCATGATTGTCATATATCATCCAGGATAATGTGGATCGCCCAGTATGATATATACAAAACTTGAAACTCAAAATAATGCCTAAATTATGATTGGAAAAAGTTTTTAACAATCTAAATTGATTATCTAAGAAAATGCAAAATAATAAACACTAAATAAGAACAGTAAATTGAAAATAAACGAAACAATGAATATAAAACATTCTTCATTAAAATAGAACATATAGGTAATTAACAAAAAACTATCAATCCCCCTTTTGACATCACAAAAAAGAGAAAACAGTTGAAAAGTAAATGACATACAAAAAATACATCATAAAAGTAGGAAATAGCACACACATAGGAACAACCATAACCAATCAAAAAAGAAGAAACAACCAAGAAAAAGAAACCACCTTGATCAGGTGGAGGAGGTGGTGGTGGTGGTTGAAATAAATTATGAATGGAAGCAAACTACTCCCTAGCGAGCTATGTCTTAGGCATGTTGCTACTCTTGTACGACTACGTAGGAGTCAAACCTAGCCTCCCATTGATTAAATCTTTAAACCAACTGATCAATAGGGGATTGCTAGTGGATAAGAGCTGGTGCTTGATATTGATCTTCCTCATCCTCTTCTAGGTGTTTTTCATAAAGAATATTATGGCAACGAGCACTATGAAGGATGGGAAAGGAGCTACGGAATAGAAGATTGGAAAGTGATCAGGTGGTGCAGGATATTGAAGGTTGTAATTAGACTCAATGACAAAGGAAATAAGATGTCCTAAAGCTAAATTGGGCAATCTCTTATGGTGAGGATCTCGAATGATTGTCAGATTTAAAGGAAGCAAAAAAGAAGGTTAGCTATATTAAAGACAATTTTATCCATTATGAAATAAGTTATATAAGATAACACATGGGTAATTTTATTTGATTACCAGCATTTGGAATTATGGAGTTACAAAGAATATGCTGGATGATCCTAACATTTTGTACTATTATGTTAATACCATAAATGTGAGAGTTAACATTGGGTTCTCTCATAACAGTGTTGGCTTGGCCAAATTAAAATTAGGAATTATAGCTTGAATGTGAATTTTTTCACCAGTAGTTGAAAGATGGAGAAATTTATGTTGGTCTTAGTAGGTGATCTCTACTTGCCTCCTATTAATAAAGGATTGGAGGGCAGTATCCTCACTATTGAATCTTAATCCTGTGAAAATTTCAAAAAGTAATTCATAATTAAAGGGAAAGGCCAAAGTAAGGAAGAATCCAAGATTAGTATGGGCAAAAGTTCAAGTACCTAAAAGGTTAACACCTCTTAATTGAATATTTTGAATGGGTTAATCCCAGTAATTTTGTAGCTATGATAAGTTGCTTTGTTAGCTTCTTCAGTGAATCTAGGATAAAACATTTTCCTAGAATAACTACCAGTGAGGGCTCAGGAACACTTTCAACTACCCATTACATGGAAGGAAAATCTCAAGAGGGAAGTAAAGGATTAAGGAATTAGAATGGAGTGAAGAAATTGAAAGATTTTTTTTATTTAAGTAGAATTCCCCAAAACATACATTACGATCATGAGATTGTACTAAATAATCTATTGCATTCAATTTGTCCATATGATAGGTCAAAAAAGTTGGTCATATCATATGGTACGATCATGTATCATACTAGATGATTAAACATAGAGCAATCATCTTGAGTCATCTTATATGATCGTTGACTAATAGGATCATACAGGACAAACGCTTTGATCGTTCTGGATGATTGTTTATCATGGATCGGCCTGACTACATTCTAATTGTCCATCGACTATACCATGTGGATCATATAGTATGATGGTGTAATTATATAGGATGATAACTAATAATTAATCAATTTTAGTAGTGGATGTGCTAGTTCTAGGATTTGATAGAATAATATTGCAGAGTAATCAACCAAAAATCATGATTTTCAAAATTTAGGTGTTTGAAGATATCATGTGGCACATGGATTCTTCTAAGATTTAAAGATTGAAAGAGAAGAAGGTTTATTTTTTTGTGAGCTTTTTTGTGCTTCTTTTTCAGTTATTTAGTGCACTTTGCGTATCTTTTGATTTGATATTCACTTTTTTCATCTTGCAATTGTTTGGTGGTCATTGCAAATCTTTTTATTTTAGGACTCATTTTGTACCTCTTATCATTTTACGAGCTTACTACTTTTCAAAACTTTTAAAGCTCTTAATTATGAGAGTATATTATAGATTTAAGATAAGAAAATTCACTCTTTAATATAAGGAAGAGTAAACCATAAAATGGAATCATAACCATATAATTAATGCAACAACTTGACTAAGAAAATTCAAAAGTGATTTATTTACTTGGAACATTATTAATATGAGATAGATTACTATATGAAGACTAATTATATCTCTATTTCAATGTCCAATTTTTGTTTGAAATTGGTTTTGATTCAAAAGAAATTAACCCACTAAGGGAGTATGAGAAAGAGAGACAATCTTCAATATTTTTTCCTTTAACTAATTTAGGGAAGTCAATCACTACTTACTAATTTCTAAAAACAAAAGCGAGGAAAAAATGTCATTTAAGAATTTAATATCAAAAGTGAGCATTAATATGATTCTTTAGGAACACTAAAGGAAAAAAAATAGAAAAATGAAAAACATAGAACAAAAATACATAAACATAAATAGACGTATAAATAAAACAAAAAAAATATTAGAAATAAAAAGCAATAATTTCAATCATTAATAACTATTACACCTAATCTGGTTCTTAAGATGTTGAAAGTTTCAAAGGCCGGTGGTTTTGTAAAGATATAAGCAAGTTAATTTTTAGTGGCTATATGGTGTAGCTCTGTCTCCTTTGGTAGCATGGTCCCTAATAAAGTGGTGCCTTATGTCAATATGTTTGGTTATGGAGTATTGGATTAGATTCTTTGAAATGTAGATGGCTCTGGTGTTACCACATATTATTGAAATTATGCCTACATGTAATCATAAATTTAGAATTTTTTATATTAACCAGAGGACTTGGGCCATATAACTTCCAAAGACTATGACTCATTCTTAATAGTGGACAGGGCAACTGAGTTCTATTTTCTACTTGACTAGGAGACTAACAATTTTTTTATGAATTAATATATTCGAGAAGTGTTTTTTCTATCAACTCAGTATCCTATAAAATCTAAATCATAATATCCTATAATTTCAAATAAGGCGCATTGCCTAGGATACAAGATTCTTAAGTTTGGGGTTTCTAAGAGATATATAAGAATCCTCTTAATAGTAGTCAAGTGGAAATCTTTTAGATAAGGCTAAAATGTAGCATAGAGATAAATACTAAATATAATATCAAGTATTGTAGCAGCCAAGTAAAAAAGTAATAATGAACATTATTTAATATCAAATTATTTCTCAAGGCAGAGAAGGTCCGGGTTTTTAGTGAGAGAAAGTTCAAGATTTTTTATTTTCCGCATTCCCGCTTTTATTTCCTTCTCCGATGACGGTGGAGGGCTGGCGGCCTCCTTCCGCCGGTGCTGGAGAAATTCATTCTTTTTCGGTTCATCCTGTTAAGATTTTGTCTCACAAGAATCACAGTTCATTTCCTCCTTCTTTCGGGGATGTTGACAAGGTGTTTGATCGAGAGTCTGTTTTGAGGTTTAAATCTAGTAAACCTCTGGTTATTAATGAGGGAGGCTACCAATATCCCAAGAAAATGTTGGAATGTGTTGGTAAAGGGAAAAAGATGATTAAGATCGATCAGGTTGCACAGATTGACAAATTTAAATCTTGTCCTATTTCAAGAGGAGAATTGAGGGAAGAAGGAAGCATTGATTCTGCTCTCAGGTCTTCTTCTGTAGGCAATAAGGAAGTTATCTTAAGATTTTTTCATTAGATAATGGTGTCGTCAAAGATTTGGATGAACAAACTAATGATGTAGAAATTCATAAAATTTCACCAGTCAGAGAAGGTTGGGACAACATTCGTGTATGTGATTTGGCTTCTTTGGGAAAATATACCTCAGACGTAAGGGTTGATCCTGGTTTTCCTCCCCAAAGCGATAAACCAGCAGGTTGAGCCTGGAATTTGAAACAAAATTTCAAATATGTTGATTTCGAGCTTGGTGCAGATTTTCTTGTTAATGGTGTGGTCAAATTGTACCAACAATATGAAGCTAAAAACACTTCTAGATTACAGAAGTCTTTGGTAGTTAAAGTGGTAGGTTATGCTACTTATCATATTATCGGTCAGGAGTTAAGAAGGCAATGGGATCAATTTTGGTAGATTCCACATGACTCTGCTTGGTAGTGGTTGGGTATTATGAGCTTTTGAAGAAGTTGGAGCTCTGGAATCTGTCATAAACAGCGGACCTTGGTATTTTAACGGGAGCATTGTTGGCTTTGACAAATGGTCCCTGAATTTAGATCCTTCTTCTATGAAAGGTTTGACAGCACCGGTTTGGATCAGGCTTCCCAACCTTCTCTTACAAAGCTGGGATAGAATTAATGTGCGTAGAATTGCATCTATGGTTGGTAAACCTTTCTTAATATATGAGAACATGTTCCAATGGTGGCACCGTGAATTTGCAAGAGTTTGTGTTAGGATTAATTTGGATGACAAACTCCAACATGGAGTTTAGGTTGAAGGTGCTATGGGAAAATTCTTCCAAAAACTTTGCTATGAGAGGATTCCAAACATCTATTTCAAATGCGGGAAAATTGGACATGTGGAGAAAGTTTGTATTAATTCGGGTGCTGAGACTTTTTTAGCCACGGTGGATCCCAAGTTTCTACTGGGAATGGGAAATTAACAGGTTCTAAGGAGACTTCAAGTTTGGAGGAAGGTAACCAATCCAAGACAAATGGAGGAGGCTATGGGCCTTGGATCCATGTTGATTATGGTAGGGGAAGAAGGAAGTTTAACAACTTTCAAAATAAATAGAAAATGGTCCCTGTTTCTGGTAACAAATCTTCTATTGCAGTAGCTGAGAAGGACAAGGTTCAAGTTGGAGTTTATAACAACTCCTTGCAGTTAGATAAAGAGGATCAGCTCGTTGTTATGGCTGTTGATAGCACGGAGGATGTGGCTGCAGTTGATGAATTAGCTGTCATCAAAGGAAATGTTAATAAAAACAAAGTCAGTGGTTTTGAAAATTTAATTTTTAACCCCAATCAGTAAGATGTGTTATTAAATGTGGGAGAGGAAGGTGAAATCATTGGTGAAGCTGAAGCTGAAGATGATAATGTTGAGGAGGGAAGATCGATTCTGAAGGAAAACTCTATTTTGGTTCCTACTGGAATAAACAGAGTTGGTATTGCATCAGATGGCTCATTTGAAGATAAGATCAGTTTATTGGAGGATGGGTCTGGCAAATCAAAAAGGAAAGGTGCAAAGCAATTAAGAGGTCTTGGTCCGATCAAGCATGTTCCTAGAAGTAGGAAGTCGGATGGAGAGGTTAGAGAAAGGGCGGGGAACCTATTCTCCTCTGATTATTAAATGTCCTCTATTAGTTTTTAGAATTTTAGGGGAGCTAGGAAAGGAAAGCTTCCTATATGCTAAGGAGTTTATTAGAGATCATGATGTTTTCTTTCTTGGATTGTCGAAAACAATGTTGACAATGATTGATAGTAAGCTTATCAAGGAGATGTTTAGTGATAGTTGGGATTTCTTTTTTTGTTCCTTCCGAAGGCTTATTGGGAGGAATTATGTTGATTTTGAAACTAGCAGTTGCTTCATTCAAGGTGGTGGAGGCTTCTTCACAGTTTGTTGTTGGAGATCTAGATGTTCTCAATAAGGGCAGTTGGAGAGTAGCAACAATCTATGGTAGTAAAGACGTTTATAGAAGAAGGCTTCTTTGGGATGGTTTAGATCATCTTATGGTTAAAGATGTTCCTATGATCAATGGGGGAGATTTCAATTGCTTGTTGTCTAAGGAGGAAAAGAAAGGAGGGAGGAAGTTATTTTTTAATTTGGGTAATAAGGAGATGAAGTCTTTTATTTCATGTAATGATTTACGTGAGGTCTCTTGTGTTGGCCCCAAGTTTACTTGGTGTAATAACAAGGATGGTGCTGATAGGATCTTGGAGAAATTGGATAGATGCCTTGTAAATTCTGCTACTTTTAACTCTCCTCACAGATTATTGGTAAGGAATTTGGCTAGAATTGCATCGGACCATAGTCTGATTTTATTAAATTTGTTGAACTTCAGTCCTCACAACAGGATAATTATTAGATTTGAAGAGGTTTGGACTTCTATTCCAGCTGCTACAGCAATAGTGAAAGCTTCTTGGAGGAAAAATGCTCAAGGGGATCCTGCACAAGCTTTAAATCAAAAAATGAAGAGGACATTAAGAAATCTGTATTATTGGAGTAAATCCAAATTCAATGAATTCAACCTTTCTAAAGATAAAGTCAAAGTAGAAATTCTGGCTTTACAGAAGAAGGAAAGTAGCGGTGTGGTGCTTTCGGAAGGTGAACAATGGAGTTTAAAGGCAAAAATTGAAGAACTTAACATGGTTTTAGCTCGGATCAATGCTACCTGGAAGCAACGAGCTAAAATTAAATGGCTTTCAGATGGGGATTCTAATACCAGATTCTATCAAGCTTTTTTTAATGCTAGGATGAGTTCAAACTATATCCATTGTATCAAAAACGTGCAAGGGGAACTGGTGGAAGATCAAGAAGGTATAGAAGATGTTTGATTCTAGTTTTTTAACAACAAATGGAAAGATAGAATTTGTTCCTTGAGAGGTTGGCCAGATCCAGTCTCGACATTGGCTGAAGCAGACAAGGAATTTCTGAATAGAAGATTTTCTATTGAAGAACTTGAGAAGGTCATTAAGGAGCTTGGAGGTAATATAGCACCTGGTCAAGATGGTATGACTTATACCTTTTTAAAATTTTATTGGAACATCATCAAAGTTGATTTATGGAATGCCTTGGATCAATTTTTTGTTAGTGAAAAAATGAATGATAATTGGAAAAACACTAATTTTTTTTTTATTCCAAAAGTTAAGGATCGGAATTCTCCTTCCAATTTCAGGCCTATTAGCTTATGTAATTCAGTATATAAGTCAGTGGCAAAAAATTCATCTTAATAGGCTCTTGCTTATTGTTTTAAAGTTATTCTCTAAAGAGCAAGTGAAATTCTTGAAAGGTAGGTCTCTTTCAGAACATTTTCTTGTTTCTCATGAAGTCTTTCACAAGTTTAGACATTCAAATTCCTCCAAAGGAATGGTTTCTTTCAAGATTGATATGGAGCAAGCATACGACTCAATGGGATGGCCAACTTTGAATAAAATTCTGAGGTATTTTGAATTTCCGGATTCCTTTACTAAACTGATTATGGAATTTGTTATTGGTCCTAAATTTTCATTAATCATCAATGGAATCTATTCTAAGTGGATTGAGGCTAAATGTGGCTTTCGCCAAGGATGTCCACTTTCTCCCTTCTTATTTGTTTTATGTGCTCAACTTCTTTCTAATGCATTCTCCAAAAGGGGGATATCTATTGGTATTAGCATCTCCTCGAGGAGTCCTAAGGTTTCTCACTTTCTCTATGCTGACAACATTATGGTGTTCTATGAAGCTAAATTGGATTCTATTAAAATTGTTAAAGATATTCTTATGGATTTTTGTGATTGGACGGGTCAAAAGATCAACTTACAAAAATCTGGAATTCTTTTTGATAAATCAGCAAAGAAAGGAAGGAGGTGGAAGATTTGCAAAATTATGAAGTTTAGGGAACTTCATGAATTCACTTATCTTGGGACTAAGGTGGCTTTGAAGAGGTTGAAGAGAGCTGATTTTCTGTTCATTACATACAAGGTTTTGAATAAGCTTAATATTTGGGGAGGGAAACTTCTTATTCTTGTAGGGAAACATACTTTGGTAAATTCGGTTTTACTAGCTTTACCAACATTTCATATTACCTTGTCTTTGGTGCCTAAGAAAATTCTGATGGAAGTTGAAAAGGCTTGTAGAAATTTTATCTAGAGCAAAGGAGATGGAAATAAGGGTCTTAATTATATTAGTTGGGATTTACTATGTAAGCCTAAGGAGTTGGGAGGTCTCGGCATCAGCTCTTGTTTGAATAAGGCATGACCCTTAAGGGCCAAGCTTGCTTGGAGGTATTGCTAAGAAACTAAATCCCTTATGCATAAAGTGTTATTACCTAAATATGGTCACCTGCCGTTTGAGAATTTTTCAAGGAGGTCCGGATCTACAGCCTGGAAGCTTATTTGCAATGGAGGAATTTTTTTGAAGCCAAATGTTAGATGGAATATTGGCAATGGAAATTTAATCAATGCTTTAAAAGATACTTGGATCTTTGAAAAGAGTTTGTTGAATTGGCCAACCTTTGTCAATCCTTTGCTAGAAGAAGATCTGTTGGTGAAGAATTTCATAAAGAATGGCGGTTGGGATATTTTGGAGCTACAAAAACTTTTTGGATATGAATTACTGAAGATTATTAATTCAATCCAGATTAATAATAGTGATGAAGATCGGATGGAGCCAATTCAAAAATTTTCTGGGAGATCGCTAACAGCCTTAGCACTTGAAGCTTCTATCCCCATCTATGCCGGCGGTAATTACTGGAAGTCGCTTGACAAATCCAAACTCATTCCTAGAGTAAGGATTTTCTGGTGGAGATTGCTAAATGAAGCCATACCTACTAATAAATTTTTGTGTTATAGAAGACTTCAAGGCTTTGAAAAATGTCCTAGAGGTTGCGTGAAAACAGAGGGCAACGAGCATATTATTTATGGGTGCGATAAACTGTTAGAAGTGGTGGATGTTTTAAACTCTTGGGGATTTGGAATTCCGATATTCAATTCCCTGGATGAGTGCTTAAATTGGCTGAAGGTTCAAAGCTCTTGGGTTAAAAGCCTCTATTGCAATACTGTGTATCATTTCTAGAAATCCATAAATTTGTTTGCTCATAAGGGGAAGTGTTCCAGCCCGTTGTATATAACTTCAAATGCAGTGTGCTTTACTTCTATGTGCATGAATTCTATTGCACTTTCTCAGGCATTTAGGGTATTAACCAACCATCCAGGTTGCTCGATAATTGGTATCCTCCTCCGCCTGATTGGATCAAAGTCAATATTGATGCAGCTATTCATAACTCCTACAAAGCTGGTGTAGGAGGAGTTTTTAGAGATCATATGGGGAGATTTTTGCTGGCCTTTGGTAAACAGTTTGTGCACTTGGATTCTGGAGTAATGGAGCTTCAGTCTATTCTTTCTCTGAAAGAATTTATAAGCAATTGGATGAAGGATTATAAAAGAGTGATTATTGAAGGTGATAACAAAAATGTTATCAATTTCATCAAAAACAAGGTGGATAAAGGAGGTACCGATAGCATTGATCTCACTTTTTTTAATGATTTAAATTCTTTAGACGATATATGTGCTAACTACGCTTGTTTTAGTTCCATTGTTTGGAAAGATTTGGTGCGTTGTAATGTTTCGGCTTCCTTCATTAATTTGCTTATGAAGCAATCGAATGGTACTAGGTTGTAACCTTCTTTTCTTTAATATAGCATTTTAGTGCTTTCTTAAAAAAAAATGAGTAATCCAATTATTCCTCTTTATTTTATTTGATAAATAGCTTTTCCAATTGAATCCTTATATGACTGAATAGTGGAACTCGTGGGAGTTTTGATTGGCTTGGCTTTATCCATATAATATTTCTTAAAGATATTCTTAATATATACTAATTAACTAAGAAAAGTTTCATCATTCTTATGCCTTATGCTAAATCCAAGAAAGTACATCAATTCTCCCATCATACTCATCTCAAATTCCTTACTCATTTTTTTAAAACTCATCACAGAGGCTTTTATCAGAGTATCCAAATAAAATATCATCAATAAAAATTTGAACAATCATTAGTTCATCTCTTACATTATCAGAAATAGGGTGGTGTCTATGCTCCCCATAACAAAGGTTCTTTCTAGTATGAATATGCTTAACCTTTCTTATCATTCCCTAGGTTCTTACCTTAGTGCATATAATTCCTTTTTTAATTTAAACATATGATTAGGATATTATGAATTTTCAAAGTAGGGGGGTTATTCAACATACACATCTTCTTTTCACCCCATTCAGAATTGCACTTTTCTCATCCAATTGGAATAGTTTGAATCTCTTAAAATAATTAAAGGCTAGTAGAACTCTAATAGCTTCCAATCTAGCTACAGGGACAAAAGTCTCTTAAAAATTAATTTCTTTTATCTAATCGTACCCCTTAGACATTAATATTTCTTTATTTATAACCATTACCCCAGAATCATTCATTTTGTTTTTGAAAATCCATTTCGTTCCAACCACACTCTGGTCCTCGGGTCTTTTAACTAGCTCCCAAACATCATTCCTTACAAATTAATTTAACTTTTCTTGCCTGGCTAGGATCTAGAACTCATTAGATAGTGCTTGATTTATATTGGTGGATTCAGTCATTTAAATGAAGGCAAAGTTATTTACTTCTTTTCTAAGTCTATGCCTAGTTCTAACACCTTCAGATGGGTCTCATAAGATCAGTTCTTTATGATTACTTGAAGAATATCTCCATTCTCTATGCAAAATATATTTTTATGTTTTATCATTTCTTTTAGATTTGTAGATACTAATCCTTAGGTAATTTCTACAACCTCTTCTTCTTCTACTATAGACCCTCTTGAACTATCAGATTCATCAAATATAATATAAGAGGCCTCCTCTACTACCAGTGTTCTTTTATTGAAAACTCTATAGGATTTTCCAACATTTGAGTAACCTAGGAACACTCCATCAAATTTGGGGTCAAACTTTCACATTATTCAGAATGAACTCTTTATATCCAAAGACATGAAGGTGAGAGAGGTTTAGTATTCTACCCTTAAGAATTTCATAGGGTATCTTATTTAACTTGGATTTAACATTTACCCTATTCAAAAAATAATATGTTGTATTCACCGCTTTTACCCAATAATATTTAGAAAGTGAGTATTCAACTAATATGGTCCCAATGGCTTCTATTATGGTCCTGTTCTTTCTTTCAATAACCATATTCTATTGAGAGGTTTTAGGAGCTAAAAAATTGTGATCTATCTCTTGCTCCTTATAGTAAGATTCAAATTTTTTGTTCACAAATTCTCCTCCATGTCACTATGAAATATCAAAATTTCACAACCTAGCTTCCTCTAAATCCAAGTGGAGAATAATCTAAATTCCTCAAAAGATTCACTTTTATGAGATAGGAATATATCCCAAGTAAATATTTAATAATCATCAACAATCATATACACAGACTTTTCCACCAAGGCATGCAGTGATGATAAGTCCAAAGAGAAACCTGTGAAGGACTTCTAAAGTTTTTCTAGTCTAAATGTCTTTGACTGAGTGAAAGGAGGATTTGACTTATTTCCCTAATTGACAAGCATCATAAATGTGGTCCTTAGTGAACACTAATTTGGGAATTCCTTTCGCTAAGTCTTTTTGCTTAATTTTCATAAGGTTTTTCATGCTTTCATGATACAATCTCCTATGTCATAACCAAGATTTATCAGCAATAAATTTTAGGCAAAAAGAAGTAGCAGGTTCAACACAGTTTAAACCAATAATGTAAACATTATTAATTATTTTTCTTGTAACACAGTATTTCCATTTAAGCTAATCATGTAGCTGGTAGACAATTTAATGCTAAAATCTTTATTACAAAATTGGCTTATGCTAAGCAGGCTATATTTAAAGCCATATACCAGTAAAAAATTGCTAATTATACCTTATCCCACCACTCTCGTAGTGGTATTATATCTAAGTGTCATCTTACCTCCTACCCTGGCCTCTAGTGTAATGAATTGATTTGCATAACTAATAATGTGCCTTGAACATCCACTTTCAAGGTACCAAATGCTCTCATGAGGCCTTCTATGAAAGCATCCCTATAAAATCATCAGATGTTAGATTTTAGAACCCAAACAAGTTTGGGTTTCATCTTACGGAAAGAAGAGTGAAATGAGTGCATGTTATACTATGAATTTTAAAGTTTTAGTCTCCATACCAAATGCGTTCTATGATGAACAGTGCAAGTGTGGGAGATATGTCCTAGTATGCCATAATAAAAACATCTAACACAAGAAAAATGATTTACTAATCTATTTGGGTTATAGTGTCTCTTCTTAGGTTTGAATTATGTGTGATGATGTGATGTATTATAAAACTATTCTAGTAAAGGTCATTTTTTATTTTCCTTAAAAGCATTTAATTCAACTTGAAAAAACTTATTTGCACTTTCAATAATTAAATTTTCTACTTTTAATATATGCTCCCTATTATCTAATTTAAATGCAAGAGTTTTTAATCTCTTGTATACATTTTCTAATTCATCATGTACTATTTTTAAGGAATCATGATGCTCGATTAATTTAGAATGCTTCTAGTTTAAAATGTCAAATTCATGTAACAAAACCATGTGATTACTTTCTAGAGTGGAATGATCATTCTTTAGGCTTTCATGTTCTTTTTGTAGAATTGAAAAGTCAGATTTAAGGCTGGCATGTGATTTTTAAGCTTCCTATATGCATTATGAATTTATTTAGAAACTTTACATAATTGATCATAAGTAAGCTCACATTCCTCCTATTAATCTGAATGATCAAGATAATCATCTGCCATTAAGCATAGGTTGGTTACCTCCTCTTCTGCTTCACTTCCATAAGAGTATGACACTGAGTATGCCTAGAAAGCTTTTTGAGTCCTTTGTTTATCTTCCTAAATTTGGATTTTTCTTCACCCTTCTCCTTACTTGGGTGAGCTTTAAGAGTTAGAAAATCAGAATTCATGTGCTCTAGCTTCCCGTATTCAGAGCATATAACATCAAAATAAATTTTAGAATTTTTGTCATTCTTACAACTGTTCCATTATTGTTGATGTTTTTTTATTTTTCTTAAAAAACTCTTAAATTACCTAGTCATCAGTGCAATGTTATCATTATCTTATCCAAAAGAGTTATGTCATAATCATTAGCTTTTAAGGCTACAGTTCTATCTTTTCTCCTTTCACCTACATCAATCTGCCTTTCACTCACTCCTTGGCCTCATATGAAATGAGCTATGGAATAAACATTCAGATCTTTAGATTCAGTAATGGAAGTTATTTTTACATCATAGGAAGAAGGTAATCGACACTTTTTCATAATTTGTAAGAAGTAGATTCACTAGGTTTCATATGAGAAAGTTTATAATCATAAAGAAGAATGTTTAACCAAGATTCTTTCACTTCTTTTATTCCATCATATGTTATATAGAGTTTATCCCATATCTTTTTACCAATAGTGCTAGTGAAATATACATGTAGTCTTCAAATTATAAAGCATAAAAAAAATACATCAATTATTTGACATTTAGCTGTGATAAATCTCTATCATTTGTAATCCATTCAAAAAAGGTATTTTAATTTTAACAATATTTACTAAACAAAAAATGTGTATAATAACCATGTTGTACCAGCATCCATATGTGATAATCAATTGATTGTAAAAAGGTGGACATGCGAGTTTTCCAAAAATCAAAAGGACTATTGTCAAATAGTGGTGGTCTAGTGATTGAGTATCTTTTTGTAGTATTATGATTACCTAAGTTAGCCATAGATCTCATTCCAAAAGTTTTCTAAAACCTAATTTATGAATCCCACTCTGATACCACTTGAAAGTTCATGAGGATTTTTAAACCTTTAAAACTAGCCTTAGGATAACCAAGAGGGGGCTAAATTGGTTATTAAAAATTTTCTTAATGCAAAAAGAAAATATTTTTGAAATATTTTTGAATATTTTAAAACAAACAATATATGTGGAAGCAACACTAATTTCACAAAAAATATAAATTAGAAATTTTGATTATAGAATAAATCATAGAATAATGCAAAAATTAAATACAAAAAAGTAAATAGAAACAATACACCATATTTATAGTTGTTCGATCAACTTGACATTCATCCACTCCCCGAAAACCTCCTTTCAAGGTATTGCACTAAAAGTAGTGTCTCTTCTTTTTCCCCCCCACAGTAAGGCGGAGAAGCCCTTACAAAATCTTTCTGCCAACCCAGTGAGGTAGATTACCTTGAATCCTTTTACTCTCTCATGAAGTTGGTAGAGAACTTTTGAATCCTTTTACTCCCTCCAAGAGCATGCAGAGAGCATGGAAACCTTTTACTCCCTCCTCGATTTAGTTGAGAATCTAGAAAATCCTTACACTTTCCTGGAGTAGGTGGATAACCTTGGATTCGATGTTGTTGAATGTCTCCCCAGTGAAACCAAGGAAGTTAGGAAGAAGCTAAAGAGTCCATATAAGTTGTTAGACATAATGCAATTGTTCCAAGACTAACCAAGAGGGGGGGGTGAATTGGTTAAACTTTGGGTAAATTTTAGAAAAACCATGTTATATTTTTAAAATAATTTGAATTTTTTTAAAATATACTTTTCAAACACACTAATAAATTATAGAAAATAAAATGCAGAAATGTAAAAAGAATATAATATTTTATAATGGTTCTGTCCAATAAGGCCGACTTCCACTCCTTGAAAACTCCCTCTTCATGTATTGCACTATTACCAAAGTAACTATCCTTTTTCTCCCATAGTAAGGCGAAGAAGCCTTTATAATTTTCCTCTCTTCCACCAATCCCCGGTGTGGCAGAGTATCATCATCCTTTCACACCCTCTAAGTATTGGCAGAGTATCGTCGTCCTTTCACACCCTCTAGTTTTGGTAAAGTACCATTATCCTTTTATACCCTCCAAGGGTCGGGAGAGTACCGAATCATATTCAAATATCTTTTCTTAAATAACTTTAAAGAAGAAAGGAAGAGAATTGATAAAAATAAAAGAAATTCTCACCTTTGAGTAACCTTGTGAACCTTTCCCTCTCCACCTACAAGAACTCTCTCATAAAAACTCTCCCAAAACACTCTTTCACTTGCTCTAAAAGAAATCAGGAAGACCAAATCTTCCAAATCAATTTCTAAAATCTTTTATATGAAATACATGAAAAATCATCAAGAAAATTGAAATCTATAATTTTGAGCGTACATGATCGTACCGTACGAATGATAATCGTACATACCAATAGTTAAAAATTTTCTCGTGTGAACCTATACAAACCATTTTCATACACGATGTCATACAATACGAACGTATATCATATAGTATGAACTATTCAAAAAATCTCTTATTCATCTAGACAAAAAGATAGCACAAAATTTTATACTTTAGATGTCGTCTGTATGAACCTTAGATCATACAATAAGAATACTTTAGGAGAAATTTGATGTTTGTCAGGATGAAAAGGGACCCATTCTTTTCATACTCTGGACATCGTCTATACAAAGGACACTTCATATAGTATGATCTATTCAAAAAAAATTTTGAATTTCCTCTGGATGAAAAGAGACCCAATCTTTTTGTACTCTAGATGTCATCTCTATGAAGAGTACTTAATACGATACGGTCAATTTAAAAAATTTTTGGTAATCATCGGGACGAACTTGTGCGTATATATTTTGAAAGTTCGTTAGGGATGTTAAACCCTATGAACTTAGTCCCAAGCTAACCAAGAGGGGGGGTGAATTGGTATTTTAAAAACTCTTTTCACAAAGAAAGAAAATTGCATAAACCAAATCACACCACAGAAATAAATGCGGAATTTAAAAGCGCGGAAGCAAGAAAAAGAACACAGAAATTTATAGTGGTTCGGTCGACTCAACCTTCATCCACTCCTTAGAGGCACCCTCCAAGTATTGCACTACAAAACGTGACTCTCCTTTAGCCCCCACAGCTAGGCGGAGAAGCCCTCACAAGAACCTCCTTTTTGCCACCCCGGCAAGGTAGAGAACCTTCCTCCTTTTGCTTCCTCTTGAAGCTGGCAGAGAACCAAAACCAAAAGCAAACTCCTTACCTCTACCGACCCTTCCACGGATGAGAAACTCTAGACGAAGATGAAGCAGAGCGATCTTTGAAGCAACCCTTGTGAATCCCCTCACAAGCTCTCCCTCACAAGATCCTCTCTCTCTCCTCTCTCTCTTTCTCTCCTCAAGGTCTTCTCAGGTCAAGTCAGCAGCCAAAGTTCTTGAAAAATGTTGAACAAGAGCTCTTAAATAGAAGAGCTTCAAAGGAGATCACTAATTACAAGTTGCCGACAATATCATCCAGGCCGATATGGATATCGGTCTGGCCGATCAGTACAAATCAATGAAGATCGGCTAGAGCATAGCCCTGGATGTAAAGCTGGACGATTAAAATTGGCTTGATCGTCCAGGCCGATCTCACGATCATCCTGGCCGATCAGTTCAAATCAGAGGAAAATCGTCCTGACAATAGCCCTGGATACGGGCTGGCTGATACTGATCATCCTGAAGTAACTTAAGGTTTTTGACTGGATCGTCCTGGCCGATCCTGCGATCGTCCAGGATGATATGATTGTATCAATCATCCTTAATTACTCACTTGATTTCCTGAACAATTATGGCATAATTTGTGAATATCGTCCAGGCCGATCCTATGATCGTCCTGGCCGATAATTTAAAAATACAGTATACCATAATTGACTATGGTGGCAACTTCTTTCTGTTTTGAGCTTATCGTCCTGGCCGATACAAGTATCGTCCAGGACGATCTGTTAATGTCTGTTGTTTTAATTAAGAATCCTTAATTAGACTTTCTATTTTAAGCTGATCGTCCAAGCCGATCCAAAAATCGTCCTGGCTGATATGAGTAAAAATAGATATTCTAAGTCTCTCAAGTGTGTGTGTGAAGGGTTACATAGCATCAGTCTCTTTAACCATTACAAGTAAACTCAAGAGGTGAAAATCAAACGTACAGACTGACTCAACCCTAAACCTACACAATCCTGAACTTGGCTCCTTCTTGATCGTCCGATCTTCGATTCCTAAAAAGTTAGAAGCAACAAGCAGTCCAAGAGAAACAGTGTTTGTCAATCATCAAAACATATGCTATGAAAAATAAATTTGCAATAATCTCCCCCTTTTTGATGATGGCAAACACAAGTAGGAAAAAATTAAACAAAAAAAACAGGTTCATTAGAAAATCAAAGTTACAACAGCTTTTTCCTACCACACCCTACCTACTCCTCCTTTTGTCATCACAAAAAGAGGGTCCAGAAACAACAGAAAAACATCACAAAAGACTAACAAGACAACTACAAGAAGGCAAGAAACAAACAACACAAAGCACAGACTAAAAGAACGAGGGATCCTGATCATCAGATGGAGGTGGTGGAGGTGGCTGCTGAAAGTAACCAGCAAGTGTGGTAAACTGAGCATTGAACCAGGCGATGTCCTGGTCATGTTGCTGCTGCTGGTGAGTAAGGAAACTATCAAATCGGGCTAAATCCTCAGCGCGGTGATGCTCGTAACGGGCGATGTCCTTAGAGTGTTGCTGCTCCTGTGCAGCAACATAGGCATCAAACTGGGTCTCCCATCTATCAAATCTCTCAATTAACTGATCAACCGGTGAGTGCTGGTGGAGAGGAACAGGGTCAGGAAAGGGAGCTGGAGCGGGAGCCTCCTCCTCTCTAGCCCCCCGAGGTTCCTCAGGGTGGAGACGAGTACTGTGAAGGGTGCTTAAGGAATTGTTTGAGTAGAAGGGAGTTGGGAGGTTTGGTGGAATAGGATACTGAAGTTAGTATTTGGTTTCAAGGACATAGGCTATGATGTGTCCTAAGGCTAGATTTGGTTTCCTTTTGTGATCTGGATCACGAATTTTGGTTAGGTGATCAATGTTTTAAAAAATTAGGTCCGCAGTGTTGAATTCCCTATAAGCCATGATGTAGAAGGTAGTGAGGGAGAGTAGAGGGGTGATGTGGACTCGGTCGCCAGCTTTTGGAATGACGGAGGTGCGAAGGACATGTTGGATTGTCCTAGCATCTCTGACTAAAGAGCTAGTCTCTCCAACATGGTAAGGTACTTTGGTCTGGCGAAGAAAGTGATTCATCGTGGACCAGTCAAGATCAGGGTCAGAGGTGATTATGTGCAGCTTATCCCCGGTGGTGGATAGCTGTAAAAGATCAACACAATCCTGATATGTGATTTCGACAGGGCGTCGATTCACATAGGAGGTCAGGGCTGTGAAGGTAGAGTTGATGCAAAGGTTTGAGAAAAATTCTCGAAGAAATTCTGAATTGAAAGGGAAGGCAGGAGACAAAATGAAGCAAAGGGAGGTGTGAGCAAAAAGATCCATTACCGGGTAAGAGATGTGGACAGGATTGATGATTCTGGAGATAGTAATTCCACACTCTTTGTAACGATGATAGGCGGATTCATCTTCTGCTTCTCGGAAATGAGGGTCAATCCTTGCCCTCGAGGAACTCCCAGAAGTCTGTCGAACGTATTTCCCACCAGCCATTTGAGAGCACTAAGCAAAGAACACAAGAGGAGAAAGGGTTGGTGTGGACCTCCGAAAGAACACCGCGTGAACGGGTCGATTGGAAGGGACAGATTGGATCGTGCATACAACTAACCATTGCGGATAGAGGCTTTCACCAACACACCTCGATGGGTAGCAATATACACGACCTAATCACGGGTTTCCCCCACCCGATGAAAGAGCTCGAATGGGGTTTAGTAGATGTGGGACCGAGTTTCCCATGGGCGCAAGCCCCCGTGGTTAATTACATCCCAGGCCGGAGCCTGAGAAAACTCTCGATTAAGGATCATACATTATCCTCTCCTAAAGTGGGATCGGCACAAGGGTATAGACTAGGAAATCCTATCCAAAAGGAAGAAAGGTCTGAAGGGCTGAATCGACATGCGTGGCTCATACTAGCATTCGGAGGCTCTAGGGTACTGGAGAGAAACTGAAGAAAATCAAAGTCAGATATCCGATCACATGCGTGAGAGAAAGATGGAGGTGGCGTCGTCCTGTGACGTAGATAAGTAGAATTTAGGATCCCTGAAAAGAAGGGATCTACCTACTATTTAAGGCATACTACGAGACCAAATGTAGTAGCCTCGAATCCTAAATCTAGGTTGGGCTTAGTGCTCTACGAAACACTAAGGCCCGTGTCCTAGCTAATGCAGTGCAAAACCTGGACTTATCCCGGCCTGGATTGGGGGAGCCAGCTAACCACCTAGTCGCTTCAAAACCATGCTATCAGGTCAATTATGAAAGATGGATGGGAGGTACAGTTTATTGGAAATAGGACCGACATCTAGAGGATTTCCTAAGTGGTCCTGGACTTATGTTGGGTGAATGCCCCTAACTAATGCAATTAAATTTTAATTAAATTGATTTCTAATGCAATGCATGCTAGTTGAAATGTCAGCTCATGAATGCTATAGAATTTTAAAAAACAGGCTTATTGAAAATAATTTTTTAGAAAAGACTGAGTCTCCCTAGGTCCGACACTTCATCCTCATAGGCCAGATTATCCGGACTCTACCCGCACGCAGGAAGATGTCTTATAACAAGGAAAGAAGAAATGCAATAATATGCATGCGACCCCGGACGATTCCGGCAGTTCCCTAGGTGCGTTAAGTTTCTATGTTATTTAAAACTTAAATATTAAATTTTGGTTATGAGTATAAAAGATTTTGCAGTCCTTAAAGAGCCTAATACGATCCAGGCGAAAACAAAAATGGCATGCAAGAAAGAAACCTAGAAAAAGCAGACATTTCTAAGCGTAATCAGGTAAGCACATCAATATAAATCCACAAACTAATCAAATAAATGTCCATAAGCCAACTGCCCTTTAATTACAACCTAGGGTATGCAGGAAAGTAAAGTGGCCGGGCACCACTACCAACAACCCGGATTTCTAAGCCTATGACAGACGCCAACAACTTTGAGTTGGATATTGGGTCTTCAAATTTTTAGTATTCTGGGTATCTTCTCCTTGGACTTCTTGTATCTCTCCTCCCTGGACTGCTTGGATCTCTCCTCCTTGGACTCCTTGAATCCGTCGTGGCTTGAATTTCCAAACGAAGAGACAATTCTCCCCAGCAGGGGTGTATTGCCTTTTCTCTTTGGATATCTGAAGCCATCCAGCTCGATCTTCCAAATGAAAGAAGACTCTCCCCTCAGGGATGCCTTCTTCTTTTAGAATCCAAGCTAGATAAGAATATCCCAACTCAAAAGTTGTTTTCACAACTCTTAACAATATTACAAATTTTACATTAAATAGAAAGTAGAAAATTCTAAAGCCCTGCAAGGTTATCCTAATAAAAATCATCCCATGCAGTTTATATAAAAAATGAAAATGCTAACACCATTGACCCTGTGCCAAGCCATGCTCTTAATTATGAGGCTCAAGCAGCTCCATCTGTGCAGTTATAATTATTAATTTTAGCCCTCATTTTTATTTAGGGGGAGCTGAGCAAGCACCTGCATAAGACGATATTAGAAATCATAACAATGCCCCCCCCTTTTATCAGCTTGAGCATGGCCACCTGCATGGAAAAACATGATATATATATATTGCGCTCCTAACCTAGGGGTAAATCTAGCGCTCACATCCAGAGTGCAGAAAAAGTAAGCAAACACACCAATCATTTTTCAAACAGCATGCAGTGAAAACCACGGAAAGCTCCGGCACACAGTAGAAAGATAAAACCCAGCGGCCTACCCTAGGTCTAGAAGTGGTGCTCTAGCAAACCATTCTATGTGTGTGTATGGCTTGTGTAGTTTGGATAGGTCCTACGCAGGGTAATTAGTTAAAATTGTCTAAAGTTCAAGTCTGTTGAAGGCCAGAAAAGGAAATTTTTGTTGAAATTCAAATATTAGTGAATCGGGGTGCATTTTAGTTAATATAGTTTGTTGATCAACTTTAGGAACTTAGGGTGATGATATTTGA
Organism: Dendrobium huoshanense; assembly: GCA_016618105.1. Lineage (NCBI taxonomy): Eukaryota > Viridiplantae > Streptophyta > Magnoliopsida > Asparagales > Orchidaceae > Dendrobium > Dendrobium huoshanense. The sequence continues at coordinate 66,902,965 of CM028353.1, forward strand.
CGTTAAAGTTATATTAGCCAATTTTGGAAAGTTCCGGGTCCTCCTAGTAACTAGACTAAGGGTCCAAAAAGTCACTATGAAAAAAAAAGCTAAGTCTGAGTCTCCTAACATTCTAGGAAAATACTAGACCTTAATACGAGTAGTTAGACATGTAGTAGGCTGAAATCGAAGTTCTCTAGGCAGAGTTATAAATTTTCTAAGTTTCGGGCCCTAAATGAACTATAGTTGACCAAAAAGTTGACTTTCTAACCTAGGCTAATTTCTGGAAACCTAAAATTTTGAATAAATACTAGGTCCTAATTGGATTCTAATGCAAGTGAGTTTACCTAATTTGGAATTTTCTATGATTAGTTATGAATTTTCTAAGTTCAGGGTATTTAAGAGAATTTTCTAAATTTCCTAACAAAGGGCCCTTTTTACTTTTTTGCTCCAAACAAGCTCCAAACTGATTGGAATCACCCCCAAAGGTCTGGAATGACCATAGAAAGTGTTCCCAAGTGTTTGGAGAAGATTTGGAATTTTTAATAATTTTTAATGATTTATTAGGAGCAAAATGGTAATTTCTACCTATGGTCAAATTAAGGGTCAACCTAGAGTCAAACTGAGGAGCCCTATTTATCTATGGTCAAGGGTCATATTCTGGTCAGTTCGAGGTATTATGGGTAATTTTGCTGACCTAAAATGTATTTATTGCATTTTTCGGAAGGTCTCGAGGTCTTATTTAACCAGTTAATTAGGGTTTGTTAATTATGGGGTCTAAAGACTCCTTAAAATTCCTAGAAAATTCTGATAGATTTATGATGTCTCTAAGTTTAAATGTTGAAGTTTTCATGTCAATCCGGGATCTATCCTAGCTCCTAGAAAACATCTAAGTTTGCTAGACAGGTCCTTAATTTTTGTCCTTAGGGTGTCACTACGTTGTAGGAGTTTAAAGTGATATTTACACTAACCCTCGGGATAATAAATGCAGGGGGATACATAAATAAAATAAACATGCCATGTCCTTAGATCTAGGAGAGTCTAAACTAAGTGGTGGTAGTGCGACCTACACATGCAATCTACGAAAGATAAAAAGTAAAGACACCTAAAGAAAGGATTAGTGAATGATTGGGACTCAATCACCCACTAATCCACTCCCCCACAATTGCTCTTCATTCATAGAACCCATGTCTAAAATTTCATGCGAAGTAGATCTTTCCAAATTTAGAATTTAACTATAAGTAATTTAAAATTAATTTAAAATACCTACTAATATAACTCTATGTAGATTTCATAAAAAAATAATATATATTTGAAAGATAGGTTGATTCATAATACATATAAGTATGGGAAAGATCCACTGGTCACTCAAGCGAAGCTTTCAAACGATTTGAAAGTAGTTTGTATCCTGAAAGTAGTTGTTATACAAATTAAATAATAATTTAATAATCAAATATTGCTTCAAGATAGAAATCTGCCAAAACAGCCAAAATCAGGGGCTGAAAATGGTTTCAAAACATAAAGCTCGTCTTTCTGAAAAGAACGAGGGGTTATACGTCAAAATCCGACTTAAAACGACGAAAATACGAATTTCCGAAGTTTAAACACAATAAAGTAATGTTTTAAAATAGTGTCATTTCACTGTTTTTGGCATAACAGAAACTACAGACATAATTTTTATACAAAAATAGTTTTAAACTGTGCAGAATTCAAAGTAAACCCAAAACAAGGTGCTGTGCACAAAAATCCAACTAAAAATGAGAAAGTTACGCAACTTCGAAGTTCAAAGACAATAATTAAATAATTTTAAAATAGTACAGCTGGCTGGTTTTGAAAATAACTGCAGACACATCAAAACTATTTGAGCAAAACTAATTCTAAAGTGTGCAGAATCTAAATACGTTCAAAACAAGATGTTGTGCGTCGACAGCGGATTTAAGACGAGAAAGTTATGGGTTTTCGAAGCTCAAAATCAATAAATAGGGTTAAAAAAAAAATTTAAAAATAAGTAATATTTAAAAATAAAATAAAGGTTATTAAAATATCATGGAATATTTAAAGTAATTTTAAAATAGATAATGATGGTAATATTTTAATTATTATTATTACTTTAGGTAATTAGAATAAATAAAAATAATTAAGATACTATTTAATTATAAAAAAAAACACATATATATATATTTAATTAAATACAACAACAATAATAATAATAATAAAAGTGAAATAAGACCATAACAGTAATAAATGACTTAAAATATAATAATTACTATAAATATAATTAAAATAATAATATACAAGCAATTAATATTAAAACAACAATTTAAATAAATAATAATAATAAATACATTTTACTATTTTTCAAATAATTTAAAATCCATAGGTCATTTTTATCATGTAGAGGACGACAATACGAATCCAACGAGGTATTGTACGTAAAAATCGGACGAAAAACGGATTTTTAGTGAATTTTTAAAGTTAAAACATTTAAAAAAGGAATTTTAAATATTTATTTAAATAATATATGGCCGGCGGGACACGTGGCGGAGCACGATTGGGTCCGCGGTTGTGGCCAATCATTGGCGGCGGCTCAATGATTGCCGCAATCATGCGGCAATCACGCCGCCTCCCACTTATCCACGTGGGCAGCGGACGGCCGCCGTCGGATCCGCGTGGCTGCGAGGAGAACGGCTCAGATCGAGCCAGATCCTGGGGAGATCCATGGGATCGTTCGATCCGGCGGACGGGATCTCCGTCTGACCGAATCCGAGCCGTTGATCATGAGATCAACGGCCAGAGACACCCTATGCATGCAGCCGGCTGGATCGCAACCTACAGGGAGAAAAACGCTTCGTTCTCTCGATTGGATGGACTAAATTGCATGAAATTTTAGATTTGGATTCCTGACGTGAAGAGCATCAATGGGGGACATTTATTTTGAATTAATATTCACTAATCACAACGCTAATTAACCCTAAGTGATCTAGACTAGGGTTTGAGATATACCTCAATCCACACGGTGGATTCGGGAGATCTTGGGATCGTTGGACTCGTGGACTCTCCAGGAACAAGTCTCCTGTTGAACTCAAGTCCTAAAGCGCCTCAGATCGATCGGTATTAATCCTGGAATGGAAACGGGCTCAGTTTCGCCGGAGTTGACGTCGCCGGCGACCTGGGTTCGTCGGGGTTCGATTGAGGAAGCAAGTGGAAGGTAAGAGGAGCTCTCTCTTCAAAAATCTCGGGCTCAGGAGACTTGGAGAGGGAGCAATTAGCCAAAAGTCCTAAATTAGACAAGATTTTTAATATTTAAAGCCCCTAAACCTAATACCAACGGCTGTGATTAATTCCTGAGATGATTTGGAGGGAAACTAATCAGATTTGGCCGGGGTTTTGAATTTAAAATGAAGGGGCATTGATTAGAGCCTTAAATGGGCCTTTAATAGGTTATCATGACCTATTAGTGACTTGGTTTGACCAAGTCAACCTTGGACTTGGTCTAACCAGTCAAATAGGTCAAGGGGGATGAGGATCAAGCCATGGAACCCATTAAATTAATTTAAAATTCATTTTAGGCTTAAAGGGTCCAAATTGGTCAACCCTTGTTGACTTGGTCAACTAGGTTGACCCAGGGTCCAAGTAAGGGCCCAACAGGCTCGACTCGACTCACTGAACCCATGGGAGGGGGTCTTGGGGTCTGACTTGGTCAATTTGACCAAGTCAACCCTTCAGGCCCAAGTCGGAGCAAAATCGAGGTCAACAGTTGGTAGTGAAAAACCATGGCTGGAATGGCCTGAATTTAAAGAAACGGCCATATCATCCTGGCCGATCGCAGAATCTTCCAGGCCGATATGGTTCAATAATTACGTACAGGCCGATTGGTCAAAAAGGCGGTCCAATTGTCCGGGCCGATCAGATATCGGCCAGGCCGATTAGACACAGGCGATCGGCCCGAGGAGTCAATCCGGACGACCGTTGAAAAAGCAGATCGTCCAGGCCGATTAGGTGTATCGTCCAGGATGATGCATAATAATTGATCGTACCGGCTGAAGTTAAAACATTTAAAATGCTTGCCACGTGTATCATCCAGGATGAACAGTGGATCGGCCCAGCCGATTGTCCAATAATGGATCATCTGGGGCTGAATTTAAAGATCAAACATGCTGACACGTGGATCATCCAGGACGATCCAGTGTATCGGCCAGGACGATGCACATAAAATGCATCGGCCAGACAAATATACTATCAGCCAGGACTATCACCATAAGTTCGATCAAATCGTCCAGAACGATAAAAGAATCGGCCAGGCCGATGTGACTTGAAATTGAAATTAAGAGAAGAAAGGTGATGATCAAGACTCTCAAAAAATAAAACAAAAGAGAAATAGTCAAAACACAGAAAAATAAAACACAACAAAAAACCAAACAACGAATATTTTTGGATTTTAATTTTTCTAATTTTTTTTTTATGGAGCCATCATATGAGAATTCTTTTCAAAAATTAAACTTTTAAAGTTCCAAGAGATCAAGAAGTTTAACAAATCCCAATCAGAAGAAGGTAGAAAATCTGATTCTGTTAATCCTAGATCAGACATCCTTTAGGGTAAAAAGAAATTCTTTTGGAAAATAGAGGCCTAACTCGGAATAACAAAATAGGATAAGAAGATCCATTCAAGACTTGTTTATAATTAAAATATCTCATAAATAATAAACCAAAGTAATTTTTCTCAATCATGGAAATTGAAATCAAGTCTTTGAAAGTATCACATAATCAATGAGTTTTCTAAGTTTTAAGAGTTTTGCCAAAGAGAGGATAGCTTGCATTTAGTGGGCTCATTTTATGCCTCTTATCACTTTGATTGGCTCTTTGAGCATCTTTTGATTTTTGATACACTTTTGTGTATATAGCTTTCTTTTCAATTTAGCTTCATTGGCCTCTTTCCTTTTTAACTCTTGCAAGCTAAAAACTCTTTAATATACCCTTAAAAAAAATACTTAGTTGTGAGTATATCCTCCAAATATTAGAGAATAGGAGCTCTCTCTCTAACATAGGGAAGAACAATCCACAACACAAAATCAAAATCACGTGATAAATGCAATGGCAATATTTCAAAAGCATGAATGATATCTAAGAACTTTGGCTATTATGCATAAGATAATTTAATGTAGCAAGATAAGAAAAAAATCTTAGATGAAAAGCCATTTGTTAAACTGAGTTTAGACTTTTGTTTTAGAGAAGAAAATCATGCCACTAAATAAAGTCAGAAGAAGGGAAAACATCAACATTATTACTTCCTTTAACCAATTTAGAAAAGCTAAACCCTATCTCCAAAACTCCTATATTTAAAAGCTTGAAAAGTTTCATCATATGAAAGGCCAAATTTAAAGAACAATGTGAAAAATAAACCACATAAAATAAAATAATAAAGCAAACTAAAAACAACACAAAGTGAGCACAAATAAAAATTAGCACAAAAATAAAATAAAATAAAATTAAATAAAATAAAATAAAAAAATAAAAGACACACAACAACTAAAGATTTCAAACACGTGAAAAAGCAGCGAATTTAAGCAATTTTGACCTGCGAGCCACCTTATGTCCTATTATCTTATGCTCCCATGAGGTCTTTGGTGAGAGCACACCTGCAAAACTGAACAACAGTCAGATTTAGGAACCCAAACAGGTTTGGGCTCCTTCTTAGGAAACGTAGAGTGCTATGCAGATTTGGTATGCTTTGAATCATGCATCTTAGGTCTCCACACCCAATGTGTACTACGGTGAACTGTGCAAGTGTGTGAGATGTGTCATAGAATGCCACAAGAAAAACATTGAACTCCAGGAAAAGATTTTCTTAAATGGTTTGGGTAAAAATGCCTAGGTTCTGGCTTTTGATTAGTAGTTGGTGTCATCCTAGCTTTCTTATATGTTTCCAAATCATTTTGAATCCTCAAGTTGGTTCTTTTTAAGGCATCATTGTCAATCCTCAAATTTTTCTCAATCTCTTTAGATTTTTTAAGATCATCCTTAAGTTAGGTGTGTGAAGCTTTCAATGCATTATGTTCATCAATTAACTCCAAATATTTCTTGTTTAACTCATCAAATTCATCAAGAAGAGCCATGTGATTTGAATCAATCATTGCATGATTTTTGAAAAAAATTTCATGCTCTTTTTGTAGATTTGAATGTTCTAATTTTAGGTTAGCATGAGTTTTCTTAAGTTTTTTGTATGATGCATAGATTTTTTCACAAATTTCAAACAATTCATCATAGGTTGGTTTACATATCTCTTTCTCATCACTTTGATTTTCTCCCATGAAACACAAGTTTGTTGTCTCTTCCTCTGGTTCAGTTTCAGAGGAATCAGTACCAGATTCTGCCCAAAAACCTCTTTGGATTTTCTTCTTCTCCTTCCTAGACTTAGCTTTCTCCTCACCTTTTTCCTTTTCTTTGCTTGAATGATCTTGAAGTGTAGGACAATCGTCTCTCACATGTCAAGGCTTCCTACATTCAAAACAAACAACATCAGAAGATCCTCTGACATGTTTGTGATCCATACCTTTTCTCCAACTTTGATGATTCTTTTGTTTCTTCCTTAGAAAGCTTTTGAATTGCCTTGTGATGAAGGCAATTTCATCGCTTTCAGACCCGAAAGATTCAGAATCCAATTTGTGAGCCTTCAATGCATTTATTTTCTCCTTTTTCTTCTCACATGCATCTACAATTCTTTGATTCACCCCTTGCTCGTAAGCAATGAGTGAGCCAAGTAAGTTATCAATAGAATAGGTGTTCAAATCTTTAGATTCAGTGATGACAATAATTTTTGCTTCATAAGACGAAGGTAAGCATCTCAAGATCTTGTTAACTTTTTTATAATTCGAAAGTTCTTTTCCTAGTGCATGCAATGAAGTAGCAATCTAAGTAAACCTAGTGTACATGTCAGAAATCGATTCATGAGGTTTCATACAAAAAAGTTCGTAGTCAGGTAAGAGAATGTTTAAACGGGATTGTTTAACTTCATTAGTACCTTCATAAGTGATGCATAATTTATCTCAAATTTCTTTACCAATTTTGCAAGTTGAAACACGCATGTAATCTTCAGATTTCAAAGCACAGAAAAAACAGTTCAAACATTTTGCATTTAATTGAGCTAAATCTCGTTCATCAAAAGTCCATTCAGTAAAAGCAACTTCAGTTTTGACACTATTAATTTCACGAGAAGGTGGAGAATAACCTTTTTGAATAAGCATCCATATGCGATAATCAGTAGATTGTAAAAACATTGACATGCGAGTTTTTCAAAAATCAAAAGGTAGGTTATCGAATAGAGGAGGTCGGGTAATAGAATACCCTTCCGTAGTGTTGCGATTCCCAATGTTAGCCATGGATCAAATTCAAAAAGTTTTCAAACTTTAATTTTTGAATCCTGCTCTGATACCACTTGAAAGTTTGTTAGGGATGTTAAGCCCTATGAACTTAGTCCCAAGCTAACCAAGAGGGGGGGTGAATTGGTATTTTAAAAACTCTTTTCACAAAGAAAGAAAATTGCATAAACCAAATCACACCACAGAAATAAATGCAGAATTTAAAAGCGCGGAAGCAAGAAAAAGAACACAACAATTTATAGTGGTTCAGTCGACTCGACCTACATCCACTCCTTGGAGGCACCCTCCAAGTATTGCACTACAAAACGTGACTCTCCTTTAGCCCCCACATCTAGGCGGAGAAGCCCTCACAAGAACCTCCTTTTTGCCACCCCGACAAGGCAGAAAACCTTCCTCCTTTTGCTTCCTCCTGAAGCTGGCAGAGAACCAAAACCAAAAGCAAACTTCTTACCTGTACCAACCCTTCCACGGATGAGAAACTCTAGATGAAGACGAAGCAGAGCGATCCTTGAAGCAACCCTTATGAATCCCCTCACAAGCTCCCCCTCACAAGATCCTCTCTCTCTCCTCTCTCTCTTTCTCTCCTCAAGGTCTTCTCAGGTCAAGGCAGCAGCCAAAGGTCTTGAAAAACATTAAAGAAGAGCTCTTAAATAGAAGAGCGTCAAAGGAGCTCATTAATTTCAAGTTGCCGACAATATCGTCCAGGCCGATATGGATATTGGCCTGGCCGGTCAGTACAAATCAATGAAGATCGGCCAGAGCATAGCCCTGGATGCAAAGATGAACGATTGAAAATTGGCTTGATCGTCCAGACCGATCTCACGATCGTCCTGGCCGATCAGTTCAAATCAGAGGAAAATCGTCCTGACAATAACCCTAGATACGGGCTGACCGATACTGATCGTCCTGAAGTAACTTAAGGTTTTTTACTGGATCGTCCTGCCCGATCCTGCGATCGTCCAGGATGATATGATCTTATAAATCATCCTTAATTACTCCCTTGATTTCCTGAACAATTATGGCATAATTTGTGAATATCGTCCAGGCCGATCCTATGATCGTCCTTGCCGATAATTTAAAAATACAATATACCATAATTGACTATGGCGGCTACTTCTTTCTGTTTTGAGCTTATCGTCCAGGACGATCTGTTAATGTCGGTTGCCTTAATTAAGAATCCTTAATTAGGCTCTCTGTTTTAAGCTGATCGTCCAGGCCGATCCAAAAATCGTCCTGGTCGATATGAGTAAAAATATAAATTTTAAGTCTCTCAAGTGTATGTGTGTGAAGGGTTACATAGCATCAGTCTCTTTGAGCATTACAAGTAGACTCAAGAGGTGAAAATCAAACATACAGACTGACTCAATCCTAAACCTACGCAATCCTGAACATGGCTCCTTCTTGATTGTCCGATCTTCGATTCCTGAAAAGTTAGAAGCAACAAGCAGTCCAAGAGAAACAGTGTTTGTCAATCATCAAAACATAAGCCATGAAAAATAGATTTGCAACATATTTCATACTCTAAACATGATCTATATAAAGGGATCATCATACATTACAAATAGTACTTAGAAAATTTACTTCATATGGTTTGTTTAACTTCTTGTTGGAGGAAATAATTGAACAAATCATCCTGTACAAATTCAAATAATATAATACAATTAGTTTAATAATTTACAAATTTTTTACCCTCCCCCAGTATGTGTGTGTGTGTGTGTGTGCATAGTTACTAAATTATAATCACACTCTCTCAGACTTAATAAATATGTAAAATACATACACAAATTATAATAAACTAAAAATAATCTGACTTGAAGTCTTCAACAGTCATGAGTATGATTTTCTTGAAATATTAGTACACACAAACAACAAAAGCATTATATTTAATATATGTTAGATGAAATAGTAATCAAAATAATAATATTTAAAATCATCAAAAACACACATGATATGAAAACATAGTTAAGAAAATTAAGTTGCAACAATCTCGCCCTTTTTATGATGATAAAATAATTATTATTTGAATTAATATTTAAAAAAAAACCCTTTCCTCCCCCCAAATGAATGAACATATTTAAATAAAGGGATTCCCATGAAGATAAAAAAAAACTCTAAACACATAAAAAAAAAATAAAAGAGACAAACACAAAAATAAAAACACAATACATACAAAATATAAACACAAAAAATACAAATCAATAAATATCAAACAGCAAACAAAATTATTACTCCGCCCCCAACAACCCCCCCCCCCCCCCCCCCCCCCCCCCCCCCCCCCCCCTTAACAATAATAAAAAGGGAAGTAGAAATTAAAACGAAATATTTCAAATGATAAACCAAAAGAATTGACTTAAAAAAATTGTTTTAAACTAATTGCAATAACAATTATAATTCCATAATGCTAAAAAGGAAAATTCAAAATTTTAAATCAAAGATAAGAAAGTTTAATCAAGGTCATGATTCATGCTAGACAAATTAAATAAAGATGATTATTGCAAAAATGATGAAATGAAGATTAGTTAACTTGAATTTCAATATAGAATATAATTTTGAATTAGAGGTTAAATGATAGTGGAAAGAACATAATAAAAAAAATTTCAATTGGTGACATTGCGCATCTTGTCAAATATTTGTTGCACACTTTGTGCATCTTTTTTTATTTGGGCTAATTTTATATCTCTTTTCACTTTGCAACTCATTACGCAATCTTTTAATTTTTGCACACATTATGCATTTCTTTTGTTATACTTATTTAGTCTTTTCAAAATTAGTAATCTAAAGTCAAACTTCTCTAATAACAAAATTAAGTATATTAAAAAAAGAAATAAAAATTAATGAGAAAACAATATTGTAAAAATGATATTCTAATTATGTTTTCCTAAAAGAACATGAAATTGATATTCTTATCTAAATCCAATTATAACTTAATTTAAATTTTTAAAAAATTAGATTTCATAATGAAATTAATTTTATAATGCAAATTAATTTATAGCACTTTTTAATATCAATTACAAATGTTTCTTTGTATAGGCATACTTAAATTTCAAAAAAAGTAAGAAATAAGCACAAATCTCCAAAACATAATATTTTTTATTGATATCAAAATGATTAGATACATTCAATATATGAATATCAATTAAAATAAAATATATAACAGCATCACATAAAATATAACAACATCACATCTAAAACTTAAACATGAAATAAAAAACACCATCACATCACTAGCAAAAGACTGGTAGAAGCAACAACAAAGAAGTACATCTAAAACTCAGAGGGGCCCTGATTTGGAGGAGGTGGCTGGTTGAACAATGAAAAATAGCTATCTATTATAGCTACATTTGTATTTACCATATCAAAATGACCATGGATCCACCCATGTCCTCCTGGTATCTCGCATTCTGCTGATTTAAACAAGTCTCAATTGAAATTGCAAGATGGACAAGAGGGGGGTGAATTGTGAAAATATTTTGACAATAGTTAAAACCTAAGGAGTTCTAATAATTTTTTTGATGTTTTAAAATTTTAACATGAAAATTTAAACAACTCTTTTTTCACAAAATTTCCAAAGCAAATATTGAAAACTAAAAATTCACGCAGTAATGAAAGACAATAAGGAAAAAGCACACCAAAATTTTTATAGCGGTTCTATCAAACCATGACCTACGTCCACTCCCCAGAGTCCTCCGCTCTAGGTATTTCACTACAAGAAATAGCTCTCCTTTTCCCCCCTTGGCAAGGCGGAGAAGCCCTTACAATACTCCCTTTCATGAACCCGGATTAGCGGAGTGCCAAATTTTGTTTTCACCCTCCTAGCGACGGCAGAGAACCTTCTCATTTTTCTTCCTCCTGGGGAAGGCAGAGTACCTCGAGGTCACGGATGTAGAAGAGCCATTCCCCTTGGAGATCCTCCCACAAATTCTTCTAGGGACACAGGAGGAGAGAGATGCAGCAGGTTCGGAGCAACCGTGTGATCTCCCTCACACCTCTTCTCCCTCACAACGCTCACCTTCTCCTTCCTCTCTCAACCCCTAAAGAACTTTTCAAGAGCTCTCTCCCTTGGAATCCCTCTCTAACCACATTCTCCTATCTAATTCACTCCCCAAAATATAACAAGTTTTTCACATAAAAACAGGCTCCAAAATCCCTGAGATTTCAAAAGTAGTCGTTACTATCGTACAGTACGGTTTCTAATTGTACAGTACGATATGCATAAATAGACTTCATCCTGGTACGAAGTGGTATGAACAGTTCAAAAAAATTCGTACAGTACGATATTAAATCGTACGGTATGATCCACAACAATTATGTTCGTACAGGACGATAGTCGGGACGATCAAACATCATTTCTGTTCATCGTATGGTACGATATACATCGTATAGTACGATGAGACAAAACCCAAGAGATCATCCAAGATGATCTTCGGGACGATTATAATTCATCTCTGTTCATCGTATTGTATTAAGTGTTCGTACAGTACGATGTTCAAATTATAATTAAGCCCAAATTTGTTGCACTAATCACGGGTTAATTTAAATAAGTATTTAAAATAAATCGTATAGTACAAACATGTTCATACGGTATGAATGGTGCAAAATAAGTTAAGTTAAAACGACGGCTAGGGTTTTGGATTTGAACATATCGTACAGTACGATTATATTCGTATGGTATGATCTATTCACAGAATCGTCCTACAAAGCTCTAATCGTACGGTACAAAATAATATCATACAGTACGATCTACAGAGAAAGAAAAACTCTAAATTTTTCATTTAAATATACTCTCCCCTTGTGTGTGTGCATGGTTGCTTAGACTTTTATGCATTTTATGACCAGACTCAAGAAAATAAAAATAAAATAAACTACAAAATACATTGTAGACTCATACTCCTAATCTACCCAATCTTGAATCATCCTGTCGTCCTGAGGTTCTTTTGATCTTTTCTAAAATGTTAGTACTCACGGACAATAGCAAATAATATTCAATGAATCTCAAGATAATTCAAACAACATTATTTGTCATCATCAAAATCTCAAACTCGAGGTCATGAGTTGCAACAATCTCCCCCTTTTTGATGATGTCAAATAATATTTGTTGTAAGTAAGTGTTAAAGGCATTTTTTTTTAATTTAATTTAACCATAAGAACAAGAAGAAATGAAATAAAAGAAAATGCAGTACGAAAGGAAAAAAACATGCATTTAACCATAGAAACAAAATACAACAACCTTCTCCCTCTTTTGACAACACCAAAAAGAGGAGCAAACACTAAAAAAGAAAAAAATAACTACAATAAAAAGATAATTTATAGTGGAGGATCCTGATCAGTAGGTGGTGGAGGTGGGTTTGGTTGGAAGTATTGAAAGAGAGTGTCAAAGAGCTGATCAATAGCAGTAAAGCGTTCTCCAAATTGTTGCATATCTGTCTCGTGTTGCTGATGTTATTCTTGAATGTGAGTATCAAAATGAGTCTGAAGTTGGTCGAAGCGTTCGACCAAATCATCGTGTGCTGGTGCAAGTGCTCGTGGTGGTGCATGTCGTCGTGGACGTGCTGGAGCTGCGGTTGGGGCATCTTATCATTCTTCTTCATCAAAAATAGGTTCTTCTGGCTCGTGTCCCCGATGGAAAAGAATACGGAAAGAGGCATCCATATAAAAAATAGGAATATTGTCGGGTTCATCAGGATAAGTCAATTGATATTTCTTTTGGAGAATATATCCTATAAGGTTACCAAGAGCTATATTTTATTTTTGGCGAGTGGTAGGGAGACGAATGAAGGTCATATGACGAATGTAGTCAACAATTAATTCGACCTCGTCAAATTTGGTGTTGGACATGATGAGATAGGTAGCAACAGATAAAACAGGGGTCATGTTGATCCGGTCGCCAGCTTTGGGTATTATAGAGGTTCTAAGGACATGTTGAATAATTATGACATTCCAATTTAGTGATTGGATGAGGGGCTAGTGCTGATAGAAAGTGGCGTTCCTAAGGACTCGATTAACATCGCTCCAATCAAATTCATTTGTGAGGAAGTAACGAACCCTATGACCTTTAGTGGATAGCCCAATATATTGGGCGATGTTGGCTCTAGTGATTTATATGTTTTGACGACAAACAAAGGAGTGGAAAGTTGTGTTGTCGACAGTGTAGGTGAGATTTGCTAGAAATTCTAATAAGAGTTCGGAGTTGTAGGGAAAGGCCAGGGTGAGGAGGAATTGAAAGGTGGTGGAAGCAAAGAGGTTTAGTACCTCGAAATTCAGTGCAGCCTTATTGAGCATTTTGGAAGGAGTAATTTTGCAGGCCTTATACTTATGGTAGGCTTCCTCATTTTTAGCACTCAGGAACCGAGCACTGTGACGGATAGAAGAAGATGAACTACCTGTTGCCAAACGGCCTCTCTTGCTGGAGCTAGACATCGTGTAGAGTGAAGTGAGGAAGGTGTGAAATGTGAGAAGAACAATGTGTGAGTGGAGTGAGGAAAGTGTGAGTGAAAATAGCTGCCTAGCCGGGCAATTTATAGAATTTTCCCAACATCATACTATACGATAGTGTATCGTACAGTACGATATGATATTAATTGTTTGGACGGTTTGTTTCATGAAAAGGTGGTCAAAGCATACAGTACGATGAATATCTTACAATACGATCAGAGGAATATCGATCGTCCCGAGGAATTCAGTACAACATTTCACCAAACATATCGTACTGTACGAACAGGTGTTTTGTACAATTCGAATTACATTAATATCGTACCGAATGCCTTTATTTCGTTCTTATTCATTGGCTAAGGTGGATCGTACAGTATGATATATTTATATCATACAGATGATCAGCAATAATAACAAACCTGCACGCTTAAATTTGTCCCAATCCGTTCGCTGACGTGGCGCGTATAGTACCAAGAGGAGTTATCGTACAATATGATTACCAATAAGTTATCGTACAGTATGATCAACAGAGACAAATTTGCCATTTGGGTGTGTTCTGTGTAGATTATAGTATACCGTACAGTACGATCTGTGTATCGTACAGAACGATATTACAAAGTCAAGGTTTGCGCTTTTTGTGCAGTGAGTGTGTGATGATCAGGAGAGCAGCCTTTTTTTTTAATGCAGTTATATCTATGACACCTAATCTAGTCCTCAAGGTGCTAAAGGTGACGAAAGCTAGAGGCTTTATGAATATGTCAGCTAATTGATCTCCTGTAGCAATGTGATGCAAATTTATATCTCCCTTAGCAACGTTTTCTCTAATGAAATAGTGTCTAATGTCTATGTGTTTTGTTCGAGAGTGCTGAAATTGGGTTCTTAGAGATGCAAATTGCACTTTTATTGTCACACATGATTGAAATGGTTCCTACAGGTAGGCCAATATTAAAAATTTGTTGTTTTAGCCATAGTACTTGTGCAACATAACTTCCTACGGCAATATATTCTACCTCGGCTGTGGAAATTGCTACTAAGTTTTGCTTCCTACTGGACCAAGAAACTAATGATTGTCCTATTAATTGATAGGTACCAGAGGTGTTTTTTCTATCTATCCTGCATCCTGTAAAGTCAGAATATGAGTACCCTAAGATTTCAAAGGAAGTGTTGTGCCTAGGATACCAAATTCCTAAGTTTGGGGTGCCTAGTAGATATCTAAGAATTCTCTTGACAGCAGTTAAGTGAGACTCTTTAGGATCAGCTTGAAAATGAGCACAGAGGCACACACTAAACATTATAACCGGTCTACTAGCAGTCAGGTAAAGAAGGGACCCAATCATTCCTCTATATTTATTCTAATCTACTAAATTTCCACTAGGATCTTTGTCTAATTGAATTGTTGAGCGCATTGGAGTGTTCATGTGTTTAGCACTATCCATTTCATTTTTTTTTCAAGATATCCTTAATGTACTTTGTTTGGCTAAGAAAAGTTCTGTTATCCATTTATTTTACACTAAAGCTAATAAAGTAATTAAGTTCTCCCATCATGCTCATTTCAAACGTATTACTCATTATTTTTGAAAATTCATCACATAACATTTTATCTGAAGATCCAAATAGAATGTCATCCATGTATATCTGAATAATGAGAATTTCTTCTTTGACCTTTTGTAAAAAGAGTGTAGTATCTACACTACCCTTTTCAAATCCTCTATCCAATAGAAATGAGCTAAGTCTTTCGTACCATGCTCTAGGTGCTTGCTTTAATCCATAAAGTGCCTTCTTTAATTTGAATACATGGTTTGGAAATTGTGAACTTTCAAATCCGGGGGGGGTTGCTCAACATAGACATCTTCCTTAATTACCCCATTCAGAAATACACTCTTTACATCCATTTGATATAACTTAAAGTTCTTGAAGCAAGCAAAAGCTAAGAGCACTCTTATGGCTTCTAGTCTAGCAACAGGGGCAAAGATTTCTTCAAAGTCTATTCCATTAATTTGGTTGTACCCCTTAGCTACTAGTCTGGCTTTATTCCTTATTATTGTTCTTGAATCATTCACCTTATTCTCGAAGACCCATTTTGTTCCAACAATACTTTGTTCTTTAGGTTTCTTGACTAACTCCCAAACATCATTCCTGGTGAATTGGTTCAGCTCTTCTTGTATTGCTAGAATCCAAAATTCATCTCCTAAGGCTTGATCTATACTTGTAGGTTCTATCATAGAGATGAATGCTGAATGACTAACCTCCTTCCTAAGTCCATGCCTAGTTCTTACACCTCTTGAAGGGTCTCCTAAAATTAACTCTTTAGGATGACTAGAAGAAAATCTCCATTCTCTAGGCAAATCTTCCTGAGGTTCTACCCTTTCTCCTAAGGTCATAGTCTCTACTCCTTGAATTACCTCTATTTCATCATCTTCAATTTTAGATTCAGAGGGCTTATCTGATTCATTAAATACCACATGGGTGGACTCTTCTACTACTAGGGTTCTCTTATTAAAGATTCTATAGGCTTTACCTACAGAAGAATAACCTAAGAAGACACCCTCATCAGGCTTGGGATCAAATTTTCCTAAGGGATGTTTACCATTATTCAAGATGAAGCACTTGCACCCAAAGACATGTAAGTGTGAAAGGTTTGGTGTCCTACCCATAAGGAGTTCATACGGAGTTTTGTTCAGCTTAGATCTAATGTTCACCCTATTTAAAATATAACATGCTGTGTTGACTGCTTCTGCCCAAAAGTATCTAAGAAGGGTGTACTCCGCTAACATTGCACTAGCTGCTTCTTCCAAGGTTCTATTCTTCCTTTATGCTATACCATTTTGTTGTGGTGTTCTAGGGACTGAGAAATTGTGTTCTATTCGTAGCTCTTGATAGAATGATTCAAATCTATCATTTTGAAATTCTCCACCATGATCGCTATGAATTGTTGAGATTTCACAACCCAATTTCCGTTGAATCCATATGGAGAAAACCTTAAATTCCTCAAAAGACTCATTTTTATGTGCTAAGAATCTTACCCAAGTGAATCTAGTGAAGTCATCTACAATCATAAATCCATAATTTTTCCCACCTAGGCTGGCTGTACTAACGGGTCCAAATAAGTCCATGTGTAGGATTTATAGTGGCCTAGTAGTGATCATATCTCTAATTGAATGAAAAGATGATTTGACTTGTTTTCCTAGTTGGCAAGCATCACATAAATGATCCTTTATGAAATCTAACTTAGGTACGCCTCTAACTAGGTTTTTCTGAGTGATGTTTCTAAGAGTTTTCATACTAGCATGACATAGTCTCCTATGCCATAGCCACGAGTCATCAACTATTGTTTTCAAACAAAATGAATTTGAGCTATCAATGCAATCAAGGTCTAACATGTAAACATTATTCATTCATTTTCCTACTAAAATTAGTTTATCAAATAAACTAATAATGTATTTATCAGATAGAAATTTAACATCAAAACCTTTGTCACGCAGTTGACTAATGCTAAGTAAATTATGTTTCAAACCATCAACTGGTAAGACATTTTCAATTAAAAAATTTTTAGCATTACCAACAATACCTGAGCCTATCACCTTCCTGGTAGTGTTGTCTCCCTATGTTACTTTGCCTCCAATTTTGGTCTCCAGTAGGATGAACTTCTTCATATCTTCAGTCATGTATCACGAGCAGCCACTATCCAGGTACCACATACTCTCACTATGTCTTTTGTGAGAGCACCCCTACAATTTTATTCAAGGATTAGATTTGGGAACCCAAGTGAGTTTGGGTTCTACCTTATGCTTGCATGAATGAGATGTATGCATGCTATGCTGTGATGGATGCAGTTTGGGTCTCCATACTAAGTGTGTCCTACGGTGAATTGTGCATGTGCGAGCTATGTGACCTAGCAAGCCATAAGAGAAGCACCTAACACCAGAAAATGGGTTTACTAATCTATGTGGGTGGTGGTGCCTCTTCCTAAAGTTATGTGATTCATGCTGTATTGGTGGTTTTCTAGGTTGGCCTGTGAGTGATGCAATTTCATTTTCTAGTTCTTTGATTCTTTCACTAAACGTGTTGTTTTGATATGTCAATCCAAGAACTTCTATTTTTAACAAATTCTCATTGTGATCTACTTCTAATGCAAGTTTGTCTGATCTATGAAAGCTTCTTCTAGTTCAACATGAGTGGTTTTCAAGATTTCATGTGTTTAAGTTAGTTCAATATGCTTCTTATTTAATGCATCATACTCATCAAGAAGTAGCATATGATCACGATCTAAATTAGAATTTTCCTTAAACAACTTAGCATGCTCGGTTTGTAAAGAACTAAATTCAATATTAAGCTTGGCATGTATCCTTTTCAACTTCCCATACGAGTCATGGATATTTTCAAAAATAAGCAATAATTTTTCATATGAGAGTTGACATACCTCATCTTGATCTAACTGATTAAGGTTATCATTTGTCATAAGACACAGATTTGTTACCTCCTCATCTGCTTCTTCTTCTGATTATTCTGAGGCAGAGTCGGCCCAAAAATCTTTTTATGTCTTCATCTTTCCTTTCTTGTATTTGACTTTGTCGTCACCTTTCTCCTTAGCTGGTTGGCTCTTTAAATTGGGGCAATCGGCTCGAAGGTGACCTGGCTTCCTACATTCAAAACAGATTGTATCAGATGAAATCTTATTGGACCTTGAGCTCTTACCTTTATTCCAGCTGTTCTAATGACGCTTCTGTTTTCTCTTCAGTAAATTTTTGAACTGTCGGGTCATCAGTGCTATCTCATCCTCTTCCTCCCCTGCAGAGCTTTCACTTTCTCAGTTGCTTGCTTTTAATGCTACCGTTCGCTCCTTCTTTTCACCTGCATCACTTTGTCTCTGACTCACTCCTTGCTCGTATGCAATGAGTAACCCAAGGAGATTATCAATAGTGTAAACGTTAAGGTCTTTAGATTCAGTGATAGCAGTTATCTTTGCATCGTAGGAACTAGGTAAGCATCTAAAAATTTTATTTACTTTCTCAAAATTTGAAATCTCTCTACCTAATGCATGCAAGGATGTCACGATTTGGGTGAACCTAGTGTACATGTCAGATATTATTTCACTAGGTTTCATGTGGAAGAGTTCATAATCATGCAGTAAAATATTAAGCCTAGACTGTTTTACTTCATTTGTTCCTTCGTATGTAATGCACAGTCTATCCCAAATCTCCTTACCAGTGGCACAGGTAGAAACTCTCATATAATCCTCAAATTTCAATGCACAGAAAAAATAATTTAGGCATTTAGCATTCAATTGGGCTAATTCCCTATCCTCATTGCTCCATTCATTAAAAGGTATAGGAGTTTTCAATCCATTAATAGTTTTAAACGGTGCAACATATCCATCGTTCACTAACATCCACATGCAGTAATCAATAGATTTTAAAAACGTAGACATTCTAATTTTCCAGAAATCAAATAGAATGTTATCAAAAAGAGGTGGACGGGTTATTGAATAACACACCGCAGTATTGCGATTACCAAAATGTGACATGATTATTTTTTCAAGATTTTCTAAAACACTATTTTTGAAAACTAGCTCTGATACCAATTGAAATTACAAGATGGACAAGAGGGGGGGGGGTGAATTATGAAAATATTTTGACAATAGTAAAAACCTAAGAAGGAGTTCAAATATTTTTTTTGATGTTTTAAAATTTTAACATGAAAATTTAAACAACCCTTTTTTCACAAAATTTCCCAAGCAAATATTGAAAAATAAAATGCACGCAATAATGAAAGATAATAAGGAAAAAGCACACCGAGAGTTTTATAGTGGTTTGAGCAAACCATGACCTACGTCCACTACCCAGAGTCCTCCGCTCTGTATATTTCACTACAAGCAATAGCTCTCCTTTTGCCCCCCTTGGCAAGGCGGAGAAGCCCTTACAATACTCCCTTTCACCAACCCGGCGTGGCGGAGTGCCAAACTCTATTTTCACCCTCCTGGCGACGGCAGAGAACCTTCTCATTTTTCTCCCTCTTGGAGAACAAAGAGTACCTCGAGGACACGGATGTAGAAGAGCCTTTCCCCTTGGAGATCCTCCCACAAATTCTTCTAGGGCCACAGGAGGAGCAAGATGCAGCAAGTTTGAAGCAACCGTTGGATCTCCCTTACACCTCTTCTCTCTCACAACGCTCACCTTCTCCTTCCTCTCTCAACCCCTAAAGAACTTCTCAATAGCTCTCTCCCTCGGAATCCCTCTCTAACCACGTTCTCCTCTCTAATTCACTCCCCAAAATATTACAAGTTTTTCACATAAAAATGTGCTCCAAAATCCCTGAGATTTCAAAAGTAGCTGTTACTATCGTACAGTACGGTTTCTAATCGTACATTATGATATGCATAAACAGACTTTGTCCTGGTATGAAGTGGTATGAACAGTTCAAAAAAATTCATACAGTACGATATTAAATCGTACGGTACGATCCACAATAATTCTATTCGTACAGGACAATAATCAGGACGATCAAACATCATCTCTGTTCATCGTATGGTATTATGTACATGGTACAGTACGATGAGACAAAACCCAAGAGATCGTCCAGGAAGATCTTCGGGACAATTATAATTCATCTCTGTTCTTCATATTATACGAAGTGTTCGTACAGTACGATGTTCAAATTATAATTAAGCCCATATTTGATGAACTAATCATGAGTTAATTAAGTAAGTATTTAAAATAAATCATACAGTACAAACATGTTCGTACGGTACAAACGGCGGAAAATAACTTACTTAAGTTAAAACGACGGCTAGGGTTTTGGATTTAAACATATCATACTGTACGATTATATTTGTACGGTACGATCTATTCACAGAATCGTCCTACAAAGCTCTGATCATACGGTACAAAATAATATCGTACAGTACGATCAACAGAGAAAGAAAAACTCTAAATTTTTTATTTAAAAACACTCACCCCCTGTGTGTGTACATGGATGCTCAGACTTTTATGTATTTTGTGGCCAGAATCAAGAAAATAAAAATAAAATAAACTACAAAATACATTGCAGACTCATACTTCTAATCTACCCATTCTTGAATCTTCCTGTCATCCTGAGTTGCTTTTGATCTTTCCTGAAATGTTAGTACTCACGGATAATAGCAAATAATATTCAATGAATCTCAAGATAATTCAAACGACATTATTTGTCATCATCAAAATCTCAAACTCGGGGTCATGAGTTGCAACATCAATTTGATCAAAATATTGATCAAAGTGAGTCTCCAACCGATCAAAATGTTGGACCATCTCCTGAAAGTTGTGTTGATCGGGTCCAGGTGCAGGAGCTCACCCTTCTTCTTCAAATTCATCACTCTCTAAATTATGATCTCTCCCAAATAGTGGTAGAAAAGAAGCATCATTGAAAAATATAGGAAGTTGTGTGGGAGGATCAGGATGAAGTATGTGGTACTTCTTATCTAAGATGTATGTCATTAAGTGTCTTAGAGAAATATTCTTTTTCCTCTTATGATGAGGATGCCCAATTTCAAAAAGATTATAAATGTAATCCATGATAAGTTGGGCCTCATCAAAGGGTTTTCAGGTCATAATTAGGTATATGAAAGTGGACATGAGAGGAGTCAAATTTATATGATCACTAGCCTTAGGAATAATTGAGGTTCTTAAGACATGCTAGATAATATGGGCATTTTGGTGCAAAGTGTAGGCTCTTACTAAATGGCATACTTGAGAGACACCTTTAAAATTTTTATTAATTATGGTCCAATAATAATCAGATTTAGAAGTCAAAGTGTGAGCTCGAGTGCCATTAGTCCTCAAATGAAGGAAATTCCCTAAGTCTTCTTTGGTTATTTCAACTTATTGTTTTTGAACAAAAGAACTTATCCTAGTTTGTTCTTCATTAAACCTCATGTTTGCTAAGAAATATTGAAAGGTCTCTTTATGGTAGGCATAGATAAATGTGAGAATGAAGGAGAATTGGATTGAAGCAAAAAGGGGCATAACAAAAAAGTGAATATCATCCTAGATAAGGAGTCTAGAGGGAGTGATTTTGGCGGTAACATACCTAAAAAAGGCATCCTCATTATCCTTGGAAAGAAATATATCATCCCCACTACTCCTAGATGAGGACCCCTTAGAAACATGAGAATGCTTGCTTGAGCTAGCCATTCATAAGATGAGCTCTCTAGAGGGTTTAGAAATGAATATGAAGTGAATAAAAATTATTTTAATGGCCCTTCTATTTAAATAAAAAGGACCTATCATATAGTATGAAATTTGGTTCGTACGTATGATCTTGAGATCATATGGGACAATATTATTTTTTTACATA
This sequence comes from Dendrobium huoshanense, assembly GCA_016618105.1. Classification (NCBI taxonomy): domain Eukaryota; kingdom Viridiplantae; phylum Streptophyta; class Magnoliopsida; order Asparagales; family Orchidaceae; genus Dendrobium; species Dendrobium huoshanense. The sequence goes on from CM028353.1 coordinate 66,925,080, forward strand.
CGAATGGAAAGGGCCAAAAATGAAATGACTTTTCATAAAATGCCATTTACGAGGCTTTCTTCCGTACTAACTTTTTGACCACACATTCGTACAGACAAATAGGTGTTCATTCAGGACTATCAAAATATTAAATTTCATTTTAAAGGCGATTAGGTTTTTCCCTCACAGAAACTAATAACTAGATCATACATGTGAAAGACAATTTTGTACGTACGATTAGTAATAATAACTTATTCTAAACGATAAATAATCCCCTCGCATACTAACAAATCTATACATATCATACAATATAATGACGTCATTGTACAGTACAAAATCTATGAAAAATTAAACTTTGTGTTTTCAACTCCAAAACTAACCATAAACATGCTACAAAATTCATACAGTAGGAAAATATTTGTACAATACGAACAAAACACAGAAAACAAAGCATGAAAAATAAAAAAAATAAAAAAAAAAAAACTTCTCATAATCCATCATCCTTCAACAAGTGATGTACTTAACAATAAGAACAAAATAACCAAATATACAACAAAACATAGAGAAATAAACAACAAAAACAAGCAAACAAAGTCAAGCTAAATAAAAACAAAAATTTACACACATCAAGTTTGCAGTAATTTCAATTTAAGCATTAATATCAATCACGCCTAACTTGGTTCTTAAGATGCTAAAAGTATCAAAAGCCAGTGGTTTAGTGAAAATATCTGCAAGTTTATTTTCTGTAGAAACATGATTCAATTAAATTTCTCCTTTGGCTATATGATCTCTACTGAAGTGATGCCTTATGTCTATATATTTGGTTTTAGAATGTTGGATAGGATTTTTTGAAATGCAAATGGCACTAGTATTATCATAATAAATTGAATTATGTCTATTATAAATCCTTAATCAATTAACTATTATTTCAACCAAAGTACTTGTACCACACAACTTCCTAAGGCAATATATTAAGCTTCTATATTATATAGGGCTATAGAATTCTATTTCCTACTGGACTAAGAAACTAATGAATTTCTTATGAATTGGAAAATTCTAAATTTACTCTTTCAATCAACCCTACAACCTAAAAAGTTTGAATCAGAATATCCAACAATTTTAAATAAAGAGTTGTACTTAAGATACCAAATCTCAAAGTTTTAAGTTCCCAAAGGACATCTTAAAATCCTTTTACTAGTGTCAAATATGATTCTTTTGGAAAATATATAAAATATAGCACACAAATAAATACTAAATATTATATCTGGTCAAAGTCAAATAAAATAATGATCTAATTATACCTCTAAATTTCTTTTGATCAAGAGATTTTCCCTTTGGATCCATATCCAATTAAACTGAGAAACTATTTGGTGTTGTTATTAGTTTAGTAATTTCCATTTTATATTTCTTAAGGATATCCTAAATATACTTTGACTAACTAAAAAAATTTCTCTCCTCACTTTGTTTTATTCTTAAACTAAGAAAATAACTCAGATCTCCCATTAAACTCATCTCAAATTTACTACTCATTATTTTTGGAAAAAAAATCATAATGATTTTTATTTGTAGATACAAAAATGATATCATCAATATATATCTTAACAATGAGTATATCATCTCCTAATTTCTTCAAAAAGAGAGTGTTATCCACACATCCTTTTATAAAAGATCTCTCTAATAGGAACGTGTTTAACCTCTCATACCAAGCCCTAGCTACATGTTTCAATCCATATAATGTCTTTTTCAATTTAAAAATATATTAGGAAATTTAAAATTTTCAAAACCTAGAGGTTTATCAACATAAATATCCTCTTATAGCACCCCATTCAAAAAAGTACTCTTAACATCTATTTGAAACAATTTAAATCCTTTAAAATAAGCAAAGGCTAACAAAATCCTAATTGCTTAAAGACTTGCTATAGGGTCATGTCTCTTCAAAATCAATGCCTTCAATTTAATTATACACCTTAGCCACTAATCTGGACTTATTTCTTATCATAACTCTTGAATCATTCTTTTTTTTTGAATAACCACTTAGTTCCAATTACACTTTGATCCTTTAGCCTTTCAATTAATTCCCAAACATCATTTCTTATAAATTGATTCAACTCTTCTTGCATGGACAAAAACCAAAATTCATCCAAAAGTGCTTGATTAACATTTGTGTGTTCAATCATTGAAATTTATTTTTTTAATTCTTTGGGAGTTATTTTCTATATGATCCTCTTCCAAACTTGGCTCTTCCAAAATGTCATATTCATCAAATATAATATGTGGGGTCTCCTCAACTACTTAAGTTCTTTTGTTAAACACTTTATATGATTTTCCAACACTAGAGTATCCAAGAAAAATTCCATCATCATATTTGGGATAAAATTTTTCTAATGGATATTTTCCATTATTATGAATGAACACCTTACATCCAAAAACATGCAAATGCAGCAAATTAGTTGTTCTTCCCTTAAGAAGCTCATAGAGTTTTTTTTTTTCAATTTTGATCTAATGTTTACCATATTTAAAATATAACAAGTTATACTAACCACTTCAGCCCAAAAATATTTAGGAAATAAATATTCTGCCAATATGGCTATAGAGACATCAATTAATATTTTATTCTTTCTTTCGACTACTCCATTCTATTAAGGGATTCTAGGTGCTGAAAAATTATGATTAACTCCTTTCTCTTTATAAAATTTCTCAAATTTTTTATTTTCAAATTCACCTCCACAATCACTTTGAATTGACATAATTTCACATCCTAGTTTTCTATGAATCCAAGTTAAAAAATTCCTAAATTCCTTAAATAATTTACTTTTATGAAATTTAAATTTAACCCAATCACAAATCCATATACCTTCCCTTCTAGACTTATAGTGTTAATTGGTCTAAAAATATCCATATGAATAATCTCTAATGGTTTGCTAGTTCTAAGATCCTTAATGGAATGAAAGGAGAACTTCACCTATTTTCTTTGTCGATATGCATCACACATGTGATCCTTAGAAAAGTCTAGTTTTGATATACCTCTAAAATGTTCTTTTTGGATAATGTTTCTAAGATTTTTTATGCTAGTGTGATAAAGCCTTCTATGATATAATCATGATTCATCAAAAAAAAAATTTAAATAAAAATCATTAGGAGTTTTAATGCAATCCAAATCTAGCATATACACATTATTTACTCCAGTTCCATGTAGTGCATTATTTCTATTTTGGCTTAATATGTAACTAGTGGAAAAAATTCTAACAATATAGCCCTTATCATATAGTTGATTAATTCTCAAAAGATTATTCTTTAAGCCTTCTATAAGTAAAACATTTTCAATAAAATTTGTTTCAAGTTTCATATCATACTTGTGCCTACCACTTTCCTAGTGGTATTATCTCTCAGTGTAATCTTTCCTCCATTCATGACTTCCAATTATATAAATGGTGTAGTGTCTCCTGTCATATGCTCCAAACATTTATTTTCCAAGTACCAAAACACTCTCACGAGATCTTGTATGAGAGCATTTCTACAAACTTATTAAACATTAGATTTGGTAACCCAAATAAGTTTGGGTTCACCTCTTCAAAAAATTAATCTAAATGTATGTATGACATGATTTATTTTATACATCTTTGGTCTTGACACTAGATAAGATTTTCTATGAATAGTGAAAGTGTGAGATATGTGTCCAATCAAATCAGAAGAAAAATATTTAACTCCAAGAAAAGGATTTTTTAATTTATCTAAGTAAACTTTTCTTTTCCTAGGTTTTATAATTTTTGAATTATTTTCAAGATTAAAAAATTATTCATGTGTAGGTGGAATCCTATTCTTTTCATACGCATTCAATTTTACTTTAAAAAATGGGTTTACACTTTCTAACACTATATTGTCAACTTTCAAATAGTTCTCTCCATTATCAGATTCATCCATAAAAGTTTTAAAATCTTTTTTAAGTTTAGTGATGGATGATGTTAACAATTCATGTTGTTTATTGAATTCATCATACTCATCTAGCAATTTCATATGGTTGCTATCAATTAGTGTGTGATCTTTTCTAAGAATTTCACACTCCTTTCATAATTCAATAAAGTCTAAATTCAACCTAACATGCATCTTTTTTAGTTTTCAATATGTAATATGAATTCTTTCAAAAACTTCAACTAACTCATCATAGTTTAAGTCACTTACCCCTTCTTAATCTAACTGATTAAGCTTATCAGTCATCAAGCACAAATTTAAGCTTATCAGCCATCAAGCATAAATTTATGTTTTCTACTTCTACCTCTATTTTTTAAGATGCCAAAGCTGAGTATGCCCAAAATGCTCTCTAAACTCATTTCTTTCCCATTCTCATATTTGTTTTCCCCTCCACCTTCTCCTTGATAGGATTGTCTTTATGATTAGGGAAGTCTGGTTTGATATGTCCAGGTTTACCGTATTCATAGAAATAACATCATTATAATTCTTAATATTTTTATGAAACTTACCATTATTCCACTACTAGCATCTCCTTTGCTTCCTTTTTAGAAAACTCCTAAATTGTCTTATCATCAAGGCAATATCATTTTCATCCTCAGGTTGTGACTGATAATTCTCCAAGTCATCCACTTTCAAAGTTACATTCTTATCCTTTCATTTTTCTCATGTATCAATTTATCTTTAAGTCACTCCTTACTCGTAAGTAATTAATGATCCAAGAAGATTGTCATTAGAATACACATTTAAATCCTTAGACTCTGTAATAGCTGTTATTTTAGCATTATAAGCAGTAGGAAAACAAAGAAGTATTTTATTAACTTTTTCAGCATTCGTTAGTTCCTTACCTAATGCGTGTAAGGAAGTGACTATTTGAGTGAAACATGTGTACATGTCAGATATAGATTTATTTAGTTTCATACAAAATAGTTCATAATCATATAATAAAATATTTAATCTAGATTAGTTCACTTCATTTGTTCTTTCATATGTGATACAAAGTCTATCCCAAATTTGTTTACCATTTCTACAAGTAGAAACACACAAGTAATCTTTAAATTTAAGAGCACAAAAAATAATTCAAATATTTTATAATTAATTATACTAAGTCTTATTCTTCTACAATCCAGTCAGCAAAGGGTGTTTTAGTTCTAATGCCATCTAGAAGTATAGTTGGCCTAATGTACCCATCATAAACAAAAATTCACATGCAATAGTCAAGCGAAAAGAAAAGTAGACATTCATGTTTTCCAAAAATTGAAAGGAAAGTTATCAAATAATAGAGGCCTAGTGATCGAATACCCTTCAGGTGTGTTACAATTTCAAAAATTAGCCATAATTATTTTTCAAAAATGAATTCTCAACATTAAATTTTGAAGTAAGCTCTGATTCCACTTAAAAATTTTGTATAGGTTGTTAGACCTAATGTGATTGTCTCAAGGCTAACCAAGAGGGGGGATGAATTGGTTATTTTAAATACTCTTAGTAAATTTTAGAAAAAAAATTATATTTTTAAAATATATTTTTCAATCATAAACAATAAATTTTAGAAAATAAAATACAAAAACATAAAAAGAATATAATAATTTATAGTGGCTTGGCCCAACAAGACATACGTACAGTCCCTGAAGACTACCTCTTCAGGTATTATACTATTACCAAAGTGACTCTTCTTTTTCTCCCACAATAAGGTGGAGAAGCTTTTATAATTTTCCTCTCTTCCACCAATCTCTGGTGTAGTAGAGTACCATCATCCTTTCACATCCTACAAGTGTTGGCAAAGTACTGTCATCCTTTCACACCCTCCAAGTGAAGGTAGAGTAACATCATTCTTTTACACCCTCCAAGTGTCGGTAGAGTACCGAATCTTCTTCTAAGATCTTCTGTCGAACAACTTGAAAGAAGAAAGGAAGAGAATTGATAAAAATAAAATAGATTCTGACCATTGAGTAACCTTGTGAACCCTTCACTCTCCACTTACTAGAACTCTCTCACAAACAATCTCCCAAAACACTCTTTCACTTGCTCTCAAAGAAATCATCAAGGCCAAATCTTCCAAATCAGTTTCTAAGGACTTTTTATATTAAAGACAAGAAGAATTATCTAGAAAACTAAAAATTTCAATTTTTAGCATAAATGATCGTTCTTTACAATCAACAATCGTATATATAAATAGTTTAAAATTTGCTCGTTTGAACCTATACAAACTATTTCCATACACAATGATTATACCATATGAACCTATATCATATTGTACAAACTGATCAAAAAAAATTTTGATTCATCGGTGAAAGTTCGTTATGGATATTAAGCCCTTAAGAACTATCCCAAGGCTAACCAAGAGGGGGTGAATTCATGTTTTAAAAAATCTTTCTTATGCAAAGCACAAAACTAAAACCAAAACAATTCACCACAAAGAGTAACGGAGGTGGAAATTAAATGCGGAAATAAAACAAAGAAATATCACACAAGATTTATAGTGGTTCAGTCAAAACATTAACCTATGTCCACTCCTCGGAGGCATCCTTTGAGTATTGCACTAACTAAGTATCTCTCCTTTAGCTCCCACAGCTAGGTGGAGAAGCCTTACAGATTCTTTTTAACCAACCCCGGTGTGGCAGAGAACCGACTCCTTTTGCTTCCGTCTAAAGCGGGCAGAGAACCGACTCCTTTTGTTTCCTCCTAAAGAAGGCAGAGAACCCAGACCATTTGCTTAAGTAGACCCCCCAAGAACCTACCAAGGATGAAGGACGAAGAACGGATAAGATGACTTGGAACCTTGCTTGGAGAAACCTTTGTGAACCCTCTCACAAACTCCCCCTCACAAGTTCCTCTCTCTCTCTCTCTCTCTCTCTCTCTCTCTCTCTCTCTCTCTCTCTCTATCTATCTCTCTCTCTATCTCTCTCTCTCTCTCTCTCTCTCTCTCTCTCTCTCTCTCTCTCTCTCCCTAGGCTCTCTCAGGTCAAGACAATAGCACTCAAGGTCTTAAACATGAGAAAATTTGGGTTCTTTAAATAGAATTTCAAGAATCGACATTATCGTCCAGAATGATATTTCTATCGTCATGTACTATCAATATAAATTAAGCTCAATCCGTCTGGACGATAGGGGAAGATCATAAGAGATTTTGTTCACATCATCTAGGATGATAACATATCATCCGGTATGATTAGTTCAAATCATAGAATATCAGCTAGAGAATCGCTCGGAAAGGAGGTCTAGATGATCCAAAATTAGCTTGATAGTCCGAGCCAATCTCACGATCGTTCCAGATGACCAGTTCAAAACTGACAAAAATTGTCCAGAATATCTCCCAGAAAAGAGCTGGTCGATGTTTGATCGTCAAGGAGCAACCAAGGATTTTTTGAACTGATCATCCCGGATGATGCTGTGATCAACCAGAACGATGTGATCATATCAATCAAGCCTTAATTGCTTTCCTTAATTACTAGATTAATTTAGGCATAATTATATAAAATCATCTAGGCCAATGTAATGGATCGGCCTGGCCGATATCCAAAAATAAATCTTACTTAAATAGATATGGCGGCTGATTCTTTCTGATTTGAGCCTATCGTCCTGGCAGAAATAGGGATCATCTAGGACAATGTACTAAATGGCGAATTCCTTAACCAAAATGCCCTAATTAGGGTTTATGTTTTTAGTCGGATCATCCTGGCCGATATGAACATCGTCCAGGATGATGTACTCAAAATAGAAAAATAATAGAAAAACCCTCAAGTGTGTGTGTGTGTGTGTGCAAGGTTACTTAGCATCAAGAACCACTTTTACAATGGACTCAAGAAAGGAAAAATTACAAACTGACTCAAACTAAATTTACCCAATCTTGAGCTAGCTCGAGTTTCATGTGATCTTGTGGACCTAATAAGTTAGTAGGCAAAATAGTCGTAGAAAATTATGAATGTTTGCTATCATCAAAAAACTAATCCATAAACTCAGATTTGCAACAATCTCCCCCTTTTTTATGATGGCAAACACAACTAGAAAAATCTAAGCAATTATGGTTGTCTAATGAAAATAGTGTAATGAAGAGCAGTTTACTAAATTCTAGAAACAAAGTATAAGGTACAGCAGACTACTCCCCTGTTGACATCACAAATAGGAGGAGGAAACTAAAGATAGAATAGAAACTAAAACAATCATAAGAAAGAACAAACTATAGAAAAACAACATAATAAATAAAGAAAACTAAAGAAATGAGGGACCCTGATCATCAGATGGAGGAGGTGGTGGTGAAAAGTAACTGGTCAATGTGGCAAACTGAGATCCGAGCAAGGCCATGTCCTGGTCGTGCTGGTGCTGCATGCAAATGATGTCTTCAGTATGTTACTGCTCCTGTGTAGCAACGTAGGCCTCAAAGAGGGTCTCCCACTGATCAATTCTCTCCACCAACTAATTTAGTTTAGAGTGCTGACCGAGAAGAACAGGTTCAGGATGAGGAGTGGGAGCCTCCTCCTCCATGGCTCCCTGAGCTTCCTCATCTCCTGGGTGGAGACGAGTACTATGAAGGACATTGAATGAATTATTTGAGTAGAAGGGTGGCTGAAGGTCGGGAGGAGCAGGATATTGAAGGTTGTATTTGGATTATAAAACATATACAATATTGTGTCTTAGAGCAAAATTGGGCTTCCTTCTATGACCTAAATCACTAATTGTAGTCAAATGTTCGATGTAGCAAAAGATCTGGTCCGTTGCATTGAATTTACGATTGGCCATGATGTAAAAAGGTAGTGAGTGAAAGAAGGGAAGTGATATGGATTCGATCGCCAACTTTGGGAATCACAGAGATACAAAGAACGTACTGGATCATCCTAGCATCTTTAAGTAAAGAGCTAGTCTCCCCAACGTGAAAAGAGGCATTGGTGTGACGAAAAAGTGATTGGTCATAGCCTAGTTAAAATCAGGATCATAAACCAGGGTATGCAGCTTATCCTCAGTGGTGGAAAGCTATACAATTCTGCACAATCCTGGTATGTGATCTTGATAGGGCGTCAATTCACATACGAGGTGAGAGCCGTGTAGGCAGAATTGATTTGGAGGTTGTCATAGAATTCAAAGAGAAGTTCAAAATAAAAAGGGATTGTAAGAGAGAGAATAAACATAAAGAGGTGTGAGTAAAAAGGTCGAGTATCGGGTAGAAGAGGTGGTTTGGATTAATTGATCTGGAGAGAGTAATGCTTTAATTTTTATATCGGTGGTAGGCAGCCTGATTGTCTGCCTCCCAAAATTGAGGGTCCAGCATGGCCCTCGAGGAGCTTCCAGATGTGTGATGGGAATCTTGCTACCAGCCATTAGTATAGAATAGTAGAGTTGAAAGAAAGGAAAATAGCTTGCTTTTTTATGCTCTCATTTATGCCTCTTGTTTATTAAATGGCGCATTTTGCACATCTTTTGATTTTTGATACACTTTGTGTGTATATCTATATATATTTTTTAATTTGACGTCATTGCGCATCTTTTGTTTTTGGCATCATTGGCCACTTTTTTTATAAGCTAGATTCTTTTCCATAAAACCATTAAATATTCTTAGTTGTGAGTATATCTTCTAGATATTAGAGAAGAAGAACTCACTCTCTAATATAGGGAAGAACAAACCACAAAACATAATAAAAAATCATATGAGAGAAGCATTGACCGGATAATGATATATCTTAAAGTAAAAAAAACTTTGATTATTATAAATATAAGCTAAATTATTGTAGCAAGGTAAAAAAGATCTCAATTGCAAAATCCAGTTGTTAATTTGAGATAGACTTTTTTTTAGAGAAGAAAATTTTACCACCAAAATAGGTTAGAGAAAGAGACACAACCAACGGTGTTTTTACCCTTTAGCAGATTAAGAGATGTAAAACATTAACTACAAATTTTCAAAAAGACAAAAATGAGGCATAAGATATCAATTCAGTAAAGATTAAAAAAACAAATTAAAGCATACAAAAACTAAAGTACCAAAAGCAAGGAGAACAACTACAAAAAAATAGACAACAAAAAAAAACTACCAAAAATAAAGCAACATAATCAGCAGATAAAAAATCAGTAGAAATCCAGTTCATGAATTAATGTTAATCACACCCAATCTGGTCCTTAAAGTACTGAAAGTGTTGAAGGCCAGTGGTTTAGTAAATATGTCAGCTAGTTGATTCTCAGTCGTCACATGGTCTAACTCAATGTCTCCCTTAGTCACATGGTCTATAATAAAGTGATGCCTTATGTCAATGTGCTTAGTCCTTGAATGTTGGATAGGATTCTTAGAAATATAGATAGCACTAGTGTTGTCACAAAGAACAAAGATGGTGCCTATAGGTAATCCTAAATCCAATACTTTCTATTTTAACAAAAGGACTTAGGCTACACAACATCCTAAAGCAATGTACTCGGCTTTAGCAGTGGAAAGTAATAAGAGCTGTCCGAACCAATACACAGTTTTCTAGAGAGAGAGAGTCTGGAATTCTAGAGAGAGAAATCGTCTTTCAATTTGAATTTGTCTCTCCCGTGGTTTTTTCTCCAACTGGCGGCGCCGTCGTCGTCAGCTTCTTGGCGTCCTAGTCTGATGTCATGGTTGCTCCGCGTCCTTTCAGTCCTCCCAGAGGTAGAGGGAGAAGTGGTGTGGTGATCAGAGAAGGATCGCGATCTGTGATCCGTCTAACGGTGATAGAAGGGAAAGGTAAGAAGATCTTGAATGAAGATTTTGCTGATCAGATAGCTGCAGAAACTACTGGAAATGATAAGAATTCTTCTCTTAACAATCTTGAATCATCAGAGATAAAGGATACCGTCTTGAAGGTTAATTCTTTTTCTGGATAATTCAATCTCGTCATGCTCAGGATAATGGTAATCTCAACCCTATGATTGAAGGAAATTCCGGATCATCTAACAATTCTGATAAGGATCCTTTGAGCGAATCCTTAAAGGACAACGTACAGAAAGATGTTGGAGAGGTAATTGGAGCCTGGTTGAAGCCAAAACCTATCAAGATTGATTTTAAAAATGAACAAGTTGAAATTTTGGAGGATGGTATTGCGGTGAAACTCAATCCAGTGGTTGAAGTCAAGAATTCTGAAGTGCTGAAGAATTCGATCGTTATTAAAGTGCTAGGAGGTAATGTCCCCTACTCAGTATACAACTTTGATCTGAGAAAACAATGGAACAAGTTTGGCGGATTTCACATGACCTCAATAGGTATGAATTGGATACTCTGCTCCTTCAAGACTAATGAGGTAGTTGATGAAGTTTTAAACGGTGGACCTTGGTATGTAAATGGATACATAGTTGGTATGGATAGATGGTCTCCGACATTTGATCCATATTCATTTAAAGGAATCTCAGCTCCTGTATGGATCAGACTACCGTGCCTACCTCTGTATTGTTGGGATGAAGACAGTCTTGCGAGAATTTCTTCTCGGATTGGCACACCGCTATATTTAGATGGAAATACTTTCTGTTGGGGAAAGAGAGAGTTTGCTCGCATTTGTGTTAAGATTGATTTGGAAAAAAGCTCCCAAATGGTGTCTGGATTGATGGTCTTGCTGGAAGATTCTTCCAAAGAGTCGAATATGAGAAATTGAATTTACTATGCTATCACTGTGGTCGAGCGGGACATGAATTAAATGCATGTCCTGAGAAGGTTCTGGTGGGTATTAAGAATCAAGCTATGGGTAACTTTGAAGAAAGCACTAGTGAAGAAAGAAAAATAGAAGGAGGAATTAAAAATGTAGTGACTAATGAGGAGTATGGTCCCTGGATTCATGTCCAGTTTAAAAACAGACGGGTTTATAAAAATCTGGATGGAAAAAGAAGTGACAATGCTATCAAGAATAGAGGGAATGATAATCTGGGGAAGAACATTCAGATAGAAGGTTTGCAAGTGCAGAAATTACAGATGAAAGAAATCTCTGATAGAGAAGCCAATGCAGATAAAGAAACCAATGCAAACAAAGAAGCCGAATCAGGAAACTATAAAGAAAGAATTTGCTTGAATAATGCTTTTGAGATTCTTAATGAAGAGAATGAAATTGAAGGTCAAGATTTACAGGATGATGTTACTAATTTGCTGATTAAGAGGAAGGAAGGATTGAAAGATAATGTGGTGAATGATTGTAAATCCAACTTGGCAAGTTCTGCTAAAATAAAGTTGGCTAAGGAGCTGAGATCATTGGGCCCGGTTGATCAAGAAATTAAGAAGAAAAAGAGAGAAGGACGTATGATGTCCACAAATGGGGTAAGTTCCCCTTCTGTTACTTAAATGTCTTCCCTTCTATTTTGGAATTGCAGAGGAGATAGAAAGAGGGAAGCTGCTCTGTATTTGAAAGAAGTGGTTAAAGATCAAGATGTTTTTTTCATTGGCCTTATGGAAACTAAGATAAGTAATATCAATAGGATGGATGTTGATGTTCTTATCGGTAAAGAATGGGATTTCTATCACTTCCCTTCGGTTGGACTCTCTGGTGGCATTTTAGTTTTATGGAATTTGAAGATTGGGAACTTTGTGATTACTGAGACTTCTTCTCAGGTGATTGTCGGAGACTTATTTATCCCTAGCTTGGGATTTTGGAGAATTGCTACCGTATATGGTAATAGATGTTGTAAGGAGCGTGAAACTTTATGGAGCTTGCTGGATAAATGTATGGTAAGGTCTATTCCTTCCATCATTAGCAGAGACTTCAATTGTGTGCTTAACAAAGATGAAAAAAGAGGAGGAAAAAGGTTCCTTTTTACCAAAGGACCTAGAGACATGAAGAACTTTATGACTAGTTGTGACTTTCATGATGTGGGTATTACTGGACCAAGATATACTTGGTGTAATAATAAAGAAGGGAATTCCAGGATTTGGGAGCGGCTTGACAGATGTTTATTGAATTCTACAGCCTTGAGATTACTTCCTACAGCTGCCACTAGGCATCTTGCTAGGGTGGCTTCGGATCACAGTCCTATTACCTTAAAGGTTAACGATAAGGAACGTGCAAAGTCTAAAATCATTAGATTTGAAGATACTTGGAGAATGTATCCAGCGGCTAGAGGCATTGTTTATCATTCTTGGATGAGGAATGATCGTGGGGAGGAAGGCTTGGTTCTTCAAAAGAAGATTAACAGAACTTTAAAAGCTCTATTTTTTTGGAGTAGGAGCAAATGCAAAGACTTAAATGATCTTAAGGTAAAGTTGAAGATGGAAATTCTGGAACTTCAAGCTAAAGAAGCTCTTGGTATTGATTGGACATCTCAAGACTTGTTTTACTTAGAAGCAAAATTCATGATCTTAATGTAACCTTGAAGAGATTATCTACTTGGTGGAATCAAAGGGCCAAAGCTAAGTGGCTTGAGGAAGGGGATTTTAATTCCAAGCTTTTTCACAATTTTGCAACGGCAGATTTTTGAAACGGCAGATTTTAATTCCAGGCTAGAAGGAATGGTAATAGAATAAATCAAATTAAATATGCCCATAACATGATGCAAATTGAAGAAGAAGAAATTGAAAAGGTCCTTATTCATTATTTTGAATCTAAGTGGAAAAAGAGAAGTTGTCAACTTTCAGGTTGGCCGCAGATTTTTGAACATCAGAAGATTAATAATGAGGATATTCAGGCTCTTAACTCAGCATTTTCGGTGATGGAGCTCAAGAACTCTGTCTTCCAGCAAGGTAACAACCGTTCCCCAGGTATGGACTGTCTCACTTCCTCCTTCTATAAGCATTATTGGGATATTGTGTGGAAAGTCTTATGGAATGTTGTCAATAGTTTCTTTACCAATGGGTGTATGAGGAAAGAGTGGAAAGACACTCTTATTGTTTTGATCGCAAAAGTTAAAAATCCTATGCTTCCTTCTAATTATCGCCCTATTAGCTTATGCCAGACAAACTACAAGATTGTTGCTACTATGATAGTCAATAGATTGAAGACATGTATGTCCAAGCTAACTACTGAGGAGCAAATGGCATTTATTCCTGGGAGATCTATTTCTGAGCATTGTCTCTTGGCTCAGATAATTATACATAAGTTTAAGATTTCCAAGAATAGAAAGGGAATGATGGCTTTGAAACTTGATATGGAGCAAGCTTATGATAGCATGGGTTGGCCTACTCTTGATAATGTCCTCAAATGGTATGGTTTTCCTACTGGTTATGCTAAACTCATTATGGAGTGTATTACTGATGTTGCATTCTATATTATTATTAATGGGAGAAATTCTAAATTGATTACGGCTTATAGTGGTTTTCGTCAAGGGTGTCCATTATCCCCTTATCTTTACATATTGTGCTCTCAATTGCTTTCCAATTCCATTCATGAAAGGGGTAGTAATATTGGAATTCAAATTTCTCCAAGGAGTCCTAAAATTACTCATCTCTTATATGCTGATGACGTTATTATTTTTTCACAATGCTCAAAAGATATTGCTAAGGAGGTGAAGCGTATTGTTGATGACTTTTGTAGTTGGACTGGACAAAGGGTCAATGATAGTAAATCTCAAATCATGTTCGGTAATGTTGTTAGCAATCGGATGAGGAAAAAGATTACTAAAGTCTTGAACTTCAAAAATGTCAAGGAGATGAATTATCTTGGGATCAAACTTTCTCTTAATCAGTTAAGGGCTGCAGATTTTCATGACATCTTAACCAATATGATGGACAGGCTTAATACTTGGGGAAAGAATTTTCTTTCTTTAGGTGGTAAGGTTACTCTTATCACTAGCTCTCTTTTGACAATGCCTAACTACTTGATCACTCACTCCATGATCCCTAAGAAGGTGTTTCTCAATATGGAAAAACTTTGTAGAAGTTTTATTTGGGATAAGCAAGATGGTAGTCATGGTATTCATTACATTGCTTGGGATGATCTTTGTAAACCAAGAAATATGGGAGGCTTGGGTTTACAATCACCAACTTTGAAGATTGGACCGTTAAGAGCTAATCTTTCATGGAATTTTTTACAAAAACCTGATACTTTGTTTCATAGAGTTATGAGAGCTAAATATGGTAATAATATCTTGAATGGCACCCATAAGAACAGCACTTCTAAAGCTTGGAGAATCTTACTGGATGGTGGAAAATCTCTTAAAAACATTACTAGATGGAATATTGGTAATGGAAAAGATATCGATGTGATATATGATAGATGGATCTATGACAAAAGCATCAACCAATGGCCGACTTTTGCTGATTGTTCTTCCTTGGAAGGACTTTGTGTTCAACATTTAATGTTGGATAATGGCCAATGGAATTCTAATTTGCTTCAGAATTGGTTTCATCCGGAACTTGTGAAAGTTATCAGCAATATCCAGATTAATTCCAGCAATGTTGATATGCTGGAAATGCATAATTTCTGTCCTGGAAGAACTATTTCTGGATTGGCTTTTGAAAAAGTTTTGAGACGAAACTTCAATTTAAATGATGATGGCTACTATAATTGGCTCAAAAAGCTGAAGCTGAGCAAGAAGGTGGAAATGTTTTGATGGAGACTTGGGAATGCATCTATTCCTACCAACTTGTATCTTAAAAATTGTAAGCTTCTTGAAATCGATACATGTGCTAGAGGTTGTAATACGGTGGAGAATTATGAGCACATCATTGTTCAATGCAAATATATGGTTGAAATCATCAATCAGCTTGTGAAATGGGGTATTCATATCCCAATTTTCAATTCCCTTGATCATTGTCTTAAAGAGCTTAAGACAATTTCAGCTAAAAATCTGGGTATTGTACAAATATATTATACTATTGCTTACTTCTCTTGGAAAAATAGAAATGAGATAAAGCATGGAAAAACTACACTTCCTTCTTATTTGGTGGCTTCTAACGCTTTATCAGTGGCAATTACCAAAACAAGTCCATTTCTTTCTAACTGGAGCACTAATCACCTTAGGGAGTCTCAAGCATCTTGGTGCCCCCCACCGAAAGAGTGGATGAAAATCAATATTGATGCTTCATTAACGTCTTCGGGATTAGCTGGGATTGGAGGAATTTTCTGAGATTGTAATGGTAGATTCATTCTGGCATTTGGGAAGAATATGATGCATTGGGATATTGCACAGCTGGAAATGGGAGCTATTCTCTCGGTCAAGGACTACGTCAAAAGCTGGATGAGGGACTATAAAGGGGTGATATTGGAAAGTGATAACATGAATGTTATCAACTACATTCAAAAATCTTTGAAGCAGAACAAAGGTACCGTGATCTTCAAATTAGTAAGTGATTCTTTATTTGTGAATGATTTCAATAAAGTTGTCTTTGTACATGCTTATAGAGATTGTAATAAGGTAGCCAACTTGTGCGCTACTATGGCTTTAGATGACAGTTTTTACTTTGACAGTTTTTCTTTTGATGATATCCCTCCCTTGATGGCTAATTTAATCAAGGAAGAATATCATCCTATTCAAGATTATAATTAGTTCTTTACTTTTTTTTACTTAATGCATTCTGCATTTCTTCTTAAAAAAAAAGCAGTGAAAAGTACTACAGAGTTTTGCTTTCTACTAGACCAGGAGACTAAAGACTATCCTATGAATTGAAAAGTTCTAGAAGTGTTTTTTCTATCCACCTTACATCCTGCAAAATCAGAATCAGAATATCCAATAATCTCAAATGAAGTGTTGTACCTAGGGTACGATATTCCTATGTTTTGGGTCCCTAAAAGGTATCTAAGAATTCTCTTAACTGTAGTCAAGTGGGATTCCTTAGGGTCAGCTTGAAATCTAGCACAAAGACAAATGCTAAATATTATATCGGGTCGGTTAGCAATCAGGTAAAGTAAAGATCCAATCATCCCTCTATACTTCTTTTGATCAACTGATTTTCCATTTGGGTCTTTGTCCAACGGAATTCCTGAGGTCATGGGAGTATTAGTTAGCTACGCTTTGTCCATTTCATACTTCTTCAAGATGTCCTTTATGTATTTCTATTGATTCAGAAAGGTTTCATCATCCATTTATTTTATACTAAACCCCAAAAAATAATACAACTCTCCCTTCATACTCATCTCAAACTCCTTACTCATTATTTTAGAAAATTCATCACATAGCCTTTTATTAGAAGATCCAAAAAGTATATCATCGACATAGATCTGAACAATGAGTAAATCAACTCCTACTTTCCTCAGGATAAGGGTAGTGTCTATGCTCCCCTTAACAAACTCCCTTTCTAGTAAGAATGTGCTAAGCCTCTCATACCAAGCTCTGGGTGCTTGCTTTAATCCATATATGGCCTTTTTTTAATTTGAAAACATGATTTGAAAATTAGGAACTCTCAAAATATAGGGGTTGTTCTAAAAACACATCCTCTTTTATTTCCCCATTTAAAAAGACACTCTTAACGTCTATTTGAAAAATCTTAAATCCCTTATAACAGGCAAAGGCTAATAGCACTCTAATGGCTTCTAATCTAGCTACAGGAGCAAAAGTCTCCTCAAAATTTATCCCTTCTATTTGGTTATACCCCTTAGCCACTAATCTTACCTTATTCCTAACCACCACTCCAGAATCATTCACCTTATTCTTAAAGACCCACTTGGTTCCAACTATACTTTGTCCCTTAGGTCTTTCTACAAGCTCCCAAACATCATTCCTATCAAATTGGTTCAACTCCTCCTACTTGGCTAAGATCCAAAACTTATCAGAAAGGGCTTGGTTTATGTTATTGAGTTCAATCATTGAGATAAAGGCAGAGTGGTTCACTTCCTTCCAAAGTCCATGTCTAGTCCTAACTCCATCAGAAGGGTCTCCTAAGATTAGATCTTTAGGTTGCTCGAAGTGTATCTCCAATCTCTAGGATAAGTGTGTGAAGGTTCAACCCTTTCCTCCAGATCTACATTTTTTACTCCTTGGGTAACATTTCCTACTCCTTCAGTGTTTTAGTGCTCTACCCTCTTCCCTAAATTTTTTATTCTAGTGGTAATCTCTCCAACATCATCATCATCCTCAACTCTAGGCTTTCTAGGATCAAACTCATCAAACACTACATGAGTAGTTTCCTCAACCACCAAAGTCCTCTTATTAAACACCCTAAAAGACTTCACAACACTAGAATATCCTAAGAACACTCCTTTATTAGATTTTGGGTCAAATTTTCCTAAGTGAGCTTCCCATCATTGTGAATGAAAACCTTACAACCAAAGATATGAAGGTGGAAAAGATTAGGTATCCTACCCTTAAGGATCTCATAGGGTGTCTTATCTAATTTGACTCTAACATTCACCCTTTTGAACACATAACAAGCTGTGTTAACCGCTTTAGCCCAAAAGTATTTTAGAAGTGAATACTCAGCAAGCATGGCTCTAACGGCTTCCACTAAGGTCCAATTCTTCCTTTCAGCTACCTCATTATACTTAGGGGTCCTAGGAGCTGAGAAGCTGTGGCCAATCCCCTTGTCCTCACAAAAATCTCCAAATCTCTCATTTTCAAACTCTCCCCCATGGTCACTATGGATGGTCAAGATCTCACAACCTAGCTTTTTCTGAATCCAAGTGAAGAAGGCTCTAAACTCATCAAAAGACTCATTTTTCTGTGATAGAAATCTAATCCAAGTTAACCTCAAGTAATTGGTACTCTCCTCCACCTGATTGGATCAAGATAAATGTATATGCAGCTTTATTTTTTTCTTACAAAGGAGGTATTGGTGGAATCATCAAACATCAAAAAGGTAGGATGCTAGCAGCTTTTGGCAAACCATATACTCACTGGAATATTACCTACCTGGAACTTCTAGCCATAACATTTATTCAAGATGTTATCAAATATTGGAGGTATGATTACAAAGGAATCATTATAGAGAGCGACAATGTAAATGTCATCAAGTTCATACATAAAGCTCTCAAAAAAGGAGGAAAAGGTATTGAAAAGTTTTCTTTTATAGATGATTTAAATTTTGTTATTTTTAATTGCATTAAGAGAGATTGTAACAAGTTAGCAGACCTATGTGCTAACTTTGGGGTTTTTTCTTCTTTTTGGTGGAAGATTTACTTCTTGATAAGGTTCCTCCATCATTTGTTAATATATTGATGGAAGAATCTTCAGCTTGCTCTTAGCAAGCTATTGCTCTTTTTATTTTCTTTCCTTTAATTTTTAATGCATTATTACTTTCTCAAAAAAAAAAAAAGTAAACCTCGAGTAGTTATGTGAAGGACTTCTAAAGGTCTAGAGGTGCTAATGTTCATAATGGAGCGACAAGTGGAGTGGACTTGCTTTTCTAATTGGCATGCATCACAAAGGTTGTCTTTTGAAAACTTTAGCTTAGGGACACCTCTAATTAGGTTTTTTTAGGTCACTTTCCTAAGGGATTTCATACTAGCATGACATAATCTCCTGTGCCATAACCATGAATCATCAACAGCTATTTTTAAGCAAAATGAAGCAGCACATTCAATGTTATTTAAATCAAGCATGTAAATTTTGTTGATCTGCTTTTTCCTGTAAAACAATGTTATTATTTAAGCTGATAATGCATGAACTTGCCAAAAAATTTATTATGAAGCCCTTGTCGTAAAGCTGATTGATGTTGAGCAAGTTGTGTTTTAGTCCATCTATAAGAAAAACATTTTCAATCAAAAGATTTTTGGAATTACCAATTATACTTGAGCTACCACCTTACTGGTGGTGTTGTCTCCAAGAGTCACCTTGCCTCCTGTCCTGGTCTCCAGCAAAATGAATTGATTGGAATCACCAGTCATATATCAAGAGCATTCGTTGTCCAGGTACTAAATGCTCTCACGAGGCCTTTTGTGAGAGCTTGCCAACAAAATTATCAAATGTCAGATTTAGGAACCCAAACATGTTTGGGTTCCTTCTTATGGAAAGTAGAATGCAATGCATGCAGTGAATCATGTAACTTGGGTCTCCAGAAGTAATGTGAACTATGGTGAATGTTGCAAGTGTGTGCATTATGTCCTAACATGCCACATGAAAAACATCTAATTCTAGGAAAATGATGCACTAATATATGGTGATGCTTTTTACGTGATACATGAAATAAAGGTTTTCTATTTTCAAAAGCTTTTTTATTTTTTAATTTTTTATATTCTTTTTCTAATTTAGCATGGGATGATTTTAAAGAATTATGAGCATCATATAAATCAGCATGTTTTTTGTTTAATGCATCAAACTTATCAAGTAAAATCATGTGGTTAGTATCAATTGAAGAATGATCTTTAAGAAGAATTTCATGATCTTTTTGTAAATTTAAAAATTCTAATTTCAAAATAGCATGAGTTTTCTTGTATTTTTTATATGATGCATGCATGGGCTCATAAATTTCTAATAATTGATCATAAGTTGGTTCACATACCTCTTCTTGGTCACTTTCACCAAGATTATTGTCTTCCATTAAGCAAAAGTTGATTGTCTCCTCTTCAGGTTCAGTCTCAGAGGAGTCTGATGTAGAACATGCCCAGAATGCCTTTTGAAATCTCTTCTTGACCTTCTTGGACTTGGGTTTCTCCTCACCCTTTTCCTTGCTTGGGTGAGACTTGAGTGTAGGGCAATCAGCTTTAACATGTCCTAGCTTCCTACATTCAAAACAAATTGTATCATTAGAATTCTTGAAATTTGTTACCCTCACCTTTATTCCACTTTTGATTATTCTTGTGCTTCTTCCTTAGAAAACTCTTAAATTTCCTCAAGATTAAGGCAACATCATCACTTTCAGACCAGGAGGAGTCAATGTCCGAGTCAGTCACCTTACGTGCCACCATTTTCTCCTTCTTCCTCTCTTTTGCATCAAGATTTCTTTGGTTCACCCCTTGCTCATAAGTAATGAGTGAACCAAGTTAGTTATCGAATGAATAGGTATTTAAATCTTTAGATTCAGAAATTATAATGATTTTAGCATCAAAAGAGGAAGGCAAACATCTTAAAATTTTGTTCACATTTCAATAGTTAGTATGTTCTCTTCCTAATACATGGAATGAAGTAACAATCTGAATAAACCTTGTATACATTTTAGAAATAATTTCATTAGGTTTCATATGAAAAAGTTCATAATCATGCTGAAAATTACAAGATGGACAAGAGGGGGGTGAATTGTGAAAATATTTTGACAATAGTTAAAACCTAAGCAAGAGTTCTACAATTTTTTTGATGTTTTAAAGTTTTAACATGAAAATTTAAACAACCCCTTTTTTTCACAAATTTTCCCAAGCAAATATTGAAAAATAAAATGCACGCAGTAATGAAAGACAATAAGCAAAAAGCACACCGAGATTTTTATAGTGGTTCGGTCAAACCATGACCTACGTCCACTCCTTGGAGTCCTCCGCTCCGGGTATTTCACTACAAGCAATAGCTCTCCTTTTGTGCCCCCAACCCCCCCCCCCCCCCCTTGGCAAGGCGGAGAAGCCCTTAAAATACTCTCTTTCACCAACCCGGCGTGGTGGAGTGCCAAACTCTGTTTTCACGCTCCTGGAGAAGGCAGAGTACCTCGAGGTCACGGATGTAGAAGAGCCTTTTCCCTTAGAGATCCTCACACAAATTCTTCTAGGGCCACAGGAGGAGCAAGATGCAGCAAGTTCGGAGCAACCGGGTGATCTCCCTCACAACTCTTCTCCCTCACAACGCTCACCTTCTCCTTCCTCTCTAAAACCCTAAAGAACTTCTCAAGAGCTCTCTCCCTCGGAATCCCTCTCTAATCACGTTCTCCCTCTCTAATTCACACTTTTTAAAAAATTACTATTTTGATACCTAAAAAACAGGCTCCAAAAATCTAAAATTTTAAAAGTAGCTGTTACTATCATATAGTACGATTTATAATCGTACAGTACAATATTCATAAACAGACTTCGTCCTGGTACGAAGTGGTACAAACAGTTCAAAAATATTCGTACAGTACAATATAAAATCGTACGGTATGATCCAGAACAATTCTGTTCGTACAGGATGATAGTCGAGAAAATCAAACATCATCTCTATTCATCATATGGTACGATGTACATCGTACAGTACGATGAGACCAAACCCAAGAGATCATCCAAGACGATCTTAGGGATGATTATAATTCATCTCTGTTCATCGTATTGTACGAAGGGTTCGTACAGTACGATGTTCAAATTATAATTAAGCCCAGAATTCTTGCACTAATCAAGGATTTATTGCACTAATCACGGGTTAAATTAAGTAAGTATTTAAAATAAATTGTACAGTAAGAACATGTTCGTACGGTACGAACGGCGCAAAATAACTTACTTAAGTTAAAATGATGGCTAGGGTTTTGGATTTGAACATATCGTACAATACGATTATAATCGTATGGTACGATCTATTCACAGAATCGTCCTACAAAGCTCTGATCGTACAGTACGAAATAATATTGTACAGTATGATCTACAGAGAAAGAAAAACTCTAAATTTTTCATTTAAAAACATTTTCCCTTGTGTGTGTGCATGGTTGCTCAGACTTTTATGCATTTTGTGGCCAGACTCAAGAAAATAAAAATAAAATAAACTACAAAATACATTGCAGACTCATACTCATAATCTACCCATTCTTGAGTCTTCCTGTCATCCTGAGTTGCTTTTGATCTTTCCTGAAATGTTAGTACTCACTTACAATAGCAAATAATATTCAATGAATCTCAAGATAATTCAAACGACATTATTTGTCATCATAAAAATCTCAAACTCGGGGTCATAAGTTGCAGGAGTTCTACTATTACAAGATGGATAAGATGGGGGTGAATTGGGAAAATATTTTGACAATAGTTAAAACCTAAGCAGGAGTTCTACTATTTTTTGGTGTTTTAAAGTTTTAACATGAAAATTTAAACAACACCTTTTTTCACAAATTTTCTTAAGCAAATATTGAAAAATAAAATGCACGCAGTAATGAAAGACAATAAGGAAAATACACACCAAGATTTTTATAGTGGTTCGGTCAAATCATGACCTACGACCACTCCCCGGAGTCCTCCCCTTCGGTTATTTCACTACAGTCAATAGCTCTACTTCCCCCCCCCCCCCCCCCCCCCCCTTGGCAAGGCGGAGAAGCCCATACAATACTCCCTTTCACCAACCCGGCGTTGCAGAGTGCCAAACTCTGTTTTCACCCTCCTAGCGA
The DNA here is from genome assembly GCA_016618105.1 of Dendrobium huoshanense. Taxonomy (NCBI): domain Eukaryota; kingdom Viridiplantae; phylum Streptophyta; class Magnoliopsida; order Asparagales; family Orchidaceae; genus Dendrobium; species Dendrobium huoshanense. The sequence goes on from CM028353.1 coordinate 66,948,073, forward strand.
TGGCAGAGAACCTTATCATTTTTCTCCCTGCTGGAGAAGGCAGAGTACCTCAAGGTCACAGATGTAGAAGAGCCTTTCCCCTTGGAAATCCTTGCACAAATTCTTCTAAGGCCACAGGAAGAGCAAGATGCAGCAAGTTCGGAGCAACCGTGTAATCTCCCTCACACCTCCTCTCCCTCACAACGCTCACCTTCTCCTTCCTCTCTCAAACCCTAAAGAACTTCTCAAGAGCTCTCTCCCTCAGAATCCCTCTCTAACCACGTTCTCCCTCTCTAATTCATACTTTTAAAAAAATTACTATTTTGATACCTAAAAAATGGGCTCCAAAAACATGAAATTTCAAAAGTAGCCATTACTATAGTACATTACGGTTTATAATCGTACAGTACGATATTCATAAATAGACTTCATCCTGGTATGAAGTGGTACGAATAGTTCAAAAACATTCATACAGTACGATATTAAATTGTACGGTATGATCCACAACAATTTTGTTCATACAGGATGATAGTCGAGACGATCAAAAATCGTCTCTATTCATCGTATGGTACGATGTACATCGTACAGTACGATGAGACAAAACCCAAGAGATCATCCAGGATGATCTTCGGGACGATTATAATTCATCTCTGTTCATCGTATTGTACGAAGGGTTCGTACAGTACGATGTTCAAATTATAATTAAGCCTGTAATTCTTGCACTAATCAAGGATTTATTACACTAATCACGGGTTAAATTAAGTAAGTATTTAAAATAAATCGTACAGTACGAACATGTTCGTACGGTACGAACGGCGCAAAATAACTTAATTAAGTTAAAATGATAGCTAGGATTTTTTATTTGAACTTATCGTACAGTACGATTATATTCGTACGGTACGATCTATTCACAGAATCATCCTACAAAGCTCTGATCATACGGTACGAAATAATATCGTACAGTACGATCTACAGAGAAAGAAAAACTCTAAATTTTTCATTTAAAAACATTCTCCCCCTGTGTGTGTGCATGGTTTCTTAGACTTTTATGCATTTTGTGAGCCAGACTCAAGAAAACAAAAATAAAATAAACTATAAAATACATTGCAGACTCATACTCCTAATCTACCCATTCTTGAGTCTTCCTATCGTCCAGAGTTGCTTTTGATCTTTCCTAAAATGTTAGTACTCACCGACAATAGCAAATAATATTCAATAAATCTCAAGATAATTCAAACCACATTATTTGTCATCAACAAAATCTCAAACTCGGGGTCATGAGTTACAACACATGTAAAAAAATATTTAAATGAGATTGGTTAACTTCTTTGGTTCCTTCATAAGTGATACACAATTTATCCCAAATCTCTTTACTAGCTGTGCAAGTTGAAACACGCATGAAATCTTCAGATTTTAAAGCAAAGAAAAAGCAATTCAAACATTTTGCATTAAGTTACGCAGGATCCCTATCATCCAGAGTCCATTCAGTAAAAGGAAGTGGAATAGTAACGCCATTCAATTGTCTAGTAGGATGTGTATAACCATCCTTAACAAGCATCCACATGAGATAATCAATTAATTATAAAAATGTGCACATGTGAGTTTTTCAAAATCAAAGGAATATTATCAAACAATGGTGGTCAGGTAATAGAATACCCTTCTGCAGTATTACGATTACTAGAGTTAGCCATGGATAAAAAATTCAAAAAGTTTTCAAACTTAATTTTTATGAATCCTGCTCTGATACCACTTAAAAGTTTTTTAGGGATATTAAGCCCTTAAGAACAAATCCGAGGATAACCAAGAGGGGCGGTGAATTGGTATTTTAAAAAATCTGTCTTAAGCAAAGAACAAAACTAAAACCAAAATAAAGAAAGATATAGTGGTTCGGTCAAAACCTTGACCTATGTCCACTCCTCAGAGGCACCCTCTGAATATTGCACTAACTAAGTGTCTCTCCTTTAGCTGCCACAGCTAGGCGGAGAAGCCTTTACAACATACTTTTTTTCACCAACCCCGGTGCAGCAGAGAACCGACTCCTTTTGCTTCCTCCTGAATCGGGTAGAGAACCAACTCCTTTTTCTTACTCATGAAGCGGGTAGAGAACCCAGATCGTTTGCTGAAGTAAACCTCCCAAGAACCTCCTAAGGATGAAGGACAAAGAATGAAGAAGATGACTTGGAACCTTGCTTGGAGCAACAATTGTGAACCCTCTCATAAACTCTCTCTCTCTCTCTCTCTCTCTCTCTCTCTCTCTCTCTCTCTCTCTCTCTCTCTCTCTCTCTCTCTCCCTAGGCACTCTCAGGTGAAGACAGCAGCACTCATGGTATTAAGCAAGAGAAAATTTGGGTCTTTTAAATATAATTTTAAGAACTGACATTATCGTCCAGTATGATATTTTTATCATCTTGTATGATCAGTACAAATTAAGCTCAATTATCCTGGACGAAATGGGACGATCAGAAGATATTTTCTTTACATCATCCAGGATAATAACATATCGTCCTCTACGATTCGTTCAAATCACAGAATATTGGCAAGACATTCACTCGGAAAGGAGGTCTGGATGATCCAAAATTAGCTTGATCGCTCGGGCCGATATCACGATCGTCCGGGCTGATATCATGATCGTCTTGAATGATTAGATCAAAATAAAGGAAAATCATCCAGAACATCACTCAAAAAAGAGCTGGCCGTTGTTTGATCGTCTAAGAGAGACCAAGGATTTTTTGAACTGATTATCCCGAACGATCCTATAATCATTCAGGACCATGTGATCATATCAATCAAGCCTTAATTCTTTCCTTAATTACAAGATTAATTTAAGCATAATTATGTAAAATTGTCCAGGCCGATGTAATGGATCGGTCTGGCCGATGTTCAAAAATAAATCTTACCTAAATTGATCTAGCGGCTGATTCTTTCTGATTTGAGCTTATCGTCCTGGCCTATATAGGGATCATCCAGGATGATGTGCTTAATGACGCCTGCCTTAACCACGATGCCCTAATTAGGGTTTCTATTTTTAGTCGGATCATCTAGGCTGATATGAACATCATCCAGGATGATGTACTCAAAACAAAAAAACAACAGAAAAACCCTCAAGTGTATGTGTGTAAGGTTACTTATCATCAGGAACCACTTTTATAATAGACACAAGAAAGGAAAAATTACAAACTGACTCAAACTAAATCTACCCAATCTTAAGCTGGCTGGAGTTGGATTCTATCTTATGGACATGAAAAGTTAGTAGGCAAAGTAGTCGCAAACAATTATGAATGTTTGCTATCATCAAAAGTCTAATCCATAAACTCAAATTTGTAATAATCGGGATGAAAAAAATACCCCATAATTTTGTACTCTGGACATCATCTGTATAAATATTAGATCATACAGAATAAAGAATTTAGGAAAAGTTTGATGTTCATCAGGATGAAAGGGGACCCTTTTTTTTTATTCTGGACATCATTTATACGAAGGACACTTCTTACAATATGATCAATTCAAAAAACAAAATTATAGATCATTGGGATGAAAAGAGACTTAATCTTTTCATACTTTAGACATCATATATATGAAGAGTACTTTCTATAGTATAATCAGTTTAGAAAAATTTTGGTAATCATTGGGACAAACTTGTGCATATATATTTTGAGAGTTTGTTAGTGATGTTAAGCCCTAATGAACTAGTCCCAAGGCTAGCCAAAAGGGGTGAATCAATATTTAAAAAATCTTTCAGCAATTAAAACACAAACTAAGATTCACCAATAAAATCAAAGTGCAGAAATAATGAAGGAAAGATCACACCAATTTTATGGTGGTTAGGTTAAACCTTGACCTACGTCCACTCCTCGGAGGCACCCTATGAGTACTGCACTAAACTCAGTGTCTCTCCTTTAGGCCCCACAGCTACGTGGAGATGCCCTTACAAAATCACTTCCACCGTCCCCGGTGCGGCGGAGTAGCTGGGTCCTTTGACACTAAACAGATCTTCTTCTTCCTAAAACTTCCTTCAAGACAAGCATTGAATTTGATGGTACTAAGGTGCAAGCTCATCAGAGAAACCGTGTGGAATTCCCCACCACACTCCCTTGAAACCCCCTCTAAGGATCTTCTCCCACTCTCAAACTCTACCCTTTTTTCTCTCCCTTTCAAGCTCTCTCTTCAAATTCCCTCCAAAAGAACGAAGCTACAATGGCTGCCAAAGACACTTACTAAGTGCCTTGTCAAAGCCTAAATACAAGAGCTCAAAATGAGCTCATTAATTACAACTTATTGACTTTATCATCCAAGCTGATATATATATATCATCCTGGCCGATCAGTGTAAATTAAGCCTAATCAGCTAGGATGATTTGGGTTGATCAGAAGAAATTTGTTCATATCATCAAGAATGATAATATATCATCTTGGCCGATCAGTACAAATTATGGATTATCATCCTGAACATCGCCATGAATAAGAGCTTTCTGATGTCCAATCATCCAGTTGATCGTCCCAGCCAATCCTACGATTGTCCAGGACAATGTGATCGTGTAATCAAATCTTAATTACTTTCCTTAAATACCAGATTAATTTAGGAAAAATTATGCTGGATCGGCTAGGGAGATGCCTGAGATGATTTCTAAAAATAAGTAATACCTAAATAAATCTGGCGGCTGATTCTTTCTGATTTGAGCCTATCGCCCTGGCTGATACAAAATCATTCAGGACGATATACTTAATAATGGATGCCTTAATAAGGATGCCCTAATTAGGATTTCTATTTTTAAACCGTTCGTTCAGGTTAATATAAATATCATCCCAGACGATGTTACCAAAAATAGTAAACTCTAGGAAACAGTCAAAAATTCTCCCAAGGTGTGTGTATGCAAGGTTACTTTGCATCAGTAACCACAATATTTATAATAGACTCAAGAAATGGAAAAAATACAAACTAACACAGACTTAATCTTCTCAATCTTGAGCTGGCTTGAGTTGCACTCGATCTTTAAGACCTAAAAAGTTAGTAGGCAAGGCAGTCATAGAAAATCATAAATGCTTGCTATCATCAAAATTCTAATCCATGAAAATAGATCTGCAACAATCTCCCCCTTTTTTATGATGGCAAACATTACTTGTTGAATTTGTAAAAATGAAAATACTTTCTCCTAATCTCCCCCTTACTGAAATAAAACTTTTAAAAATAGGAAAAAATTTTCTTTTTAATTTTTATAGAAAAAAAAAAGGAACAAATACAATAGAACGTCTCCTCCTTTGATATTATCAAAAAGAGAAGGGGCATGAAAGAGTCTTAAAATAATAAGAAAGTTACCTCCTGAATGTATTCAAAAACTAAGTAAGGAATGGATTGACAACGCATAATCCAGAAAAGGTAAGAAATTTAGAAATTGTTAATCCAGGCTCAAGTTCTTTTAAAGGCTCAAAAATGTTTTAATCTAATATCTAAATCATGGAATAAATTAGAAAAATTACTAATTTTTCAAAACTCCTTCCATAAAATATATCTAATAGAAGAATAATGCAAAAATTGGTGAATCAAGAATCATGGTTTTGAAGCTCAAGTACAAAAAATATCAAGGATTTTCTTAAGCTTTAAGTAAACACAAAAAAAGTAAGCATACTCTTTATAGGCTCATTTTATGCCTCTTGTCAGTTTTTAGCGCACTTTGCGCATCTTTTACTTTTTTATAGACTTTGTGTATCTTTCTCAATTTGGCGTCATTGAGCATCTTTTGATTTGGCGTCATTGGCCTCTTTTTTTATTTGGCATCATTGGCCTTTTTTTTTAATATGCTACCTTTCTGAAATTTTTAAAAATAAAAGTAAACCCATTCTATTGACACAACGAATTACTTGATTAAGAAAATTATGAGATAAATTCAACAACTTGCAAAAGATTCCTATACGATAGATAAAATATAGGGAGATGAAAATGTTTAGTTTCAAAATCTAATTAATAATATGATGATGATTTTAAATCAAAAGTATAATATCCTCTTTTAGAAAACAGAGATTGAGAGTCAAAAGTATGAGTTTCCTTCATTTGACTATTTTTAAAGAAGTCAACCACAACTTACATAAGAACTTAAGAAAAATAGGACGTAGATTTTTCATTTTCATTTTTTAATTTTTTTTTTTTAAAGATGGTGTGTGTTTGTTAATTAGAGAAAACATTACATAAAAAGAAAAAGTAAAGAGAAAAAAAATTTAACAAAAAAGAAAAGAAAGAAAAATGAATGAAAAAGAATAAATCTAATGAAAAAAAAACATAGAAAATACATAGAAGGAACAAAACACAAAAAAAAATGCACGAATAATGGTTTATACATTATCTTGCTCCTAGTCTAATGATTCAGAAGCTAGGTCTGCCCAGCAGATTTTTTATTTTTCATTATTTGCCATTTTTATAATATGCTTAGCTTTACTCTTTTCTTTTGTAGGAAGAGTTCTCAAATTAGGGTATTGATTTTTCATATGTCCAAGCTTCCTACATTCAAAGCAAACAATGTCAGAAGAAATCTTAACATTCTTATCATTTTTACCTTTTTTCCACTTTTGTTGATGCTTATGCTTTGGTGAGCTTTTTAATTTACTTGACAAGTCATTGCTTTCGTCACCAACTAAGACACTTTTCTCCATGTTTTCAATGTTTAGTACTATCATCTCTCCTGCATCCAAAAGTCTTTAACCCAAACTTTGCTCGTAGGCAATGAGTAAGCCAATCAAATTATCAATAAAATATTCATTTAAATTTTTTTATTCATAAATTGCAATAACTTTAGCATCAAACTTATCAAGTAGACAGCATAGAATTTTATTAACTTTTTCAAAGGTTGAAAACTCTTTACCTAAGGCATATAATGATGTCATAATTTGAATAAACCTAGTATATATGTCTAAGATCATCTCATAAGGTTTCATGCAAAATAGTTCAAAAGCATTAATTAAAATATTCAATATGGATTGCTTAATTTCACTAGTGCCTTCGTATATAGTGTGTAATTTATCTCAAATTTCCTTACCAGTGGTGCATGTGAAAACAAACATAAAGTTTTCAGACTTTAAAGGACAAAAAAATAGTTTAATGATTTTGCATTCAATTAAGCATTGATTTGTTCTTGCTTACTCCATTGATTAAAAGAAATCTCAATTTTAATTCTATCTATAGTACATGACGGTATAGAATATCCAGTTAAAATCATTTACCACATTCGAAAATCAATTGATTACAAGAAAGTAGACATGTGAATTTTTTTAAAAACAAAAGTAATATTTTCAAACAAAGGTGGTTTGGTGATTGAAAAATCTTTCACAATATTATGATTATAAAAATTAGCCTTGGATCAAAATTCAAAAATTTTTAAAAACTTGTTTTTATGAATCCCGCTCTGATACCACTTGAGTTTATTATGGATGTTAATTCCTTATGAACTAGTCCAAATGCTAACCAAAAGGGGTTAATCAGTATTTTAAAAAATCTTTCTACAATAAAAAATAAACCAAGATTCACCACATAAATTAAAGTGCGGAAATTAAATGCATAAATAATAAAGGAAAGATCACACCATATTTATAGTGGTTCGATCAAACCTTGATCTACGTCCACTCCTCGGAAGTACCCTTCGAGTATTGCATTAAACTCAGTATCTCTCCTTTAGCCCCCATAGCTAGGCGGAGAAGCCCTTATAAAATCACTTCCACCTACTCTGGTGCGGCAGAATAGCCGGGTCCTTTGACACAAAAGTGATTATTTTCTCCCAAAACTTCCCTCAAGATAAGCCTTGAATCTGATGGTACTAAGGTGCAAGCTCGTCGGAGCAACCATGTGGAATCACCCTCCACACTCCCCTAAAACCCCTTTCCAAGGATCTTTTCCCTCTCTCAAACTCCACCTTTTCCTCTCTCCTATTCAATATCTCTCTTCAAGTTCCCTCCAAAAGAATGAAGCTACAATGGCTACCAAAGACACTTACTAAGTGTCTTGTCAAAGCTTAAATATAAGAGCTCAAAATCAGCTCATTAATTACAACTTGATGACTTTATCATCCAGGCTAATATGTATATAATTCTGGCCGATTAGAAGAAATTTGTTCATATCATCCAGGATGATAATTTATTATCCTGGCTGATCAGTACAAATCATGGAATATCATCCTGAACATCGCCCTGAATTAGAGCTTTCTGATGTCCAATTATCTAGTTGATCATCTCGGCCGATCCTGTGATCATCCAGAACAATGTGATCATGTAATCAAATCTTTATTACTTTCCTTTAATACCAGATTAATTTAGGAAAAATTATGCTAGATTGGCTAGGTTAATGCCTGGGATGATGTCCAAAAATAAGTAATACTTAAATAGATCTAGCAGATGATTCTTTCTGATTTGAGCCTATCATCCTGGCCAATATAAAATTATCCAGGACGATGTGCTTAATGATGACTACCTAAATAAGGATGCCCTAATTAGGGTTTCTATTTTTGAACCGATCATCTAGACCGATATAAATATCTTCCCATATGATGTTACCAAAAATAGTGAACTCTAGAAAATAGTCAAAAATTCTCCCAAGGCGTGTGTATGCAAGGTCACTTAGCATCAGGAACCACTTTATTTATAATAGACTCAAGAATGAGAAAAAATACAAACTGACTCAAACTTAATCTACCTAATCTTGAGCTGGCTTGATTTGCACTCGATCTTGTGGACCTAAAAAGTTAGTATGCAAGGCAGTCATAAAAAATCATAAATGTTTACTATCATCAAAATTCTAATCCATGAAAATAGATCTACAACATATTTTGTACTATGGACATCATCTATATGATGGGATCTTCATACATTATGAATAACAATTAAAACATTTCCTTTATAAGGTTTGTTTAACTGCTTATTGGAGGAAATAATTGAACAAATCATCCTGTATGAATTAAAATCATATAGTACAATTACTTTAAAAATTTATAAATTTTTAATACTCCCCTAGTGTGTGTGTGTGTGTGTGTAGATGGTTACTCAATTCCAATAATACTATCTCATGCTCAATAAAGATGTAAAATACATACTCCAATTATAATAAACTCTAAAATAATCTGACTTGAAGTCTTCAATAGTCTGGAGTATGATTTTCCTGAAATGTTAGTACACACAAATAATAAAAGTAATATATCTAATATATATTAGGAGAAACAGTAATCAAAACAATAATATTTGTAATCATCAAAAATACACATGATATAAAAACATAGTTATGAAAACTAAGTTGCAATAGAAGCCTAAAGAAGATGATGGAAACCATAATTGGAGGAATCTTTGTGAATCCCTCACAACCCCATATAAGGATCTCTCTCTCTCTCTTAAAGCACGCCTCACTTCCTTTTCTAAGCTCTCTCTTAGGTCAACCCAACAGCAAAATATTAACTCTAGGATAATATGAGAGCTTAAATAAAAACCCTCTAAAAGAAGCCCTAATTTTTAATTCTACACTTCCGATCATCCAGTATGATTTAAGATCATCATGGATGATTAGTTCAAAATATTCCTTTTAGTAGTACAAATTGCATTGCCCTATATAATTAGTTCAAGAGAAATAGACTGATCATCCCAAATAATTTCAACATCATCCTGAACGATTAGTGTAAAACTATTGAACTTCATCTAGTTCGATACCCGGAGATACCTTATCATCCCACAAAATTCTTAGTCATCTAGTATGAAAGGGGTCAATCATCCTAGATAATTAGTTGAAATTTTATGGTATTCATCTAGTATGATAGGTTGTGATCCCTTATCATCCCATACATGTTTTCTATCATCTTAGACGATCATCACTGATTGTCCTATACTATAGGATCGAATTAAGTTTTACCATCATTATTCTTCTAATCACAGGATTAATATAGGCATTATTATCATCTATCATCTAAGATGATGTGTATTGTCATGTACAATATGTACAAATTTTGAAATTTTCAATAATGCTTAAATTGTTATTGGCTGTTATTTTTCATAATCTAAACTAATCATCCTATATGATAAGGATCATACACTATGATTAGTTTAATCACCCTTAATTAATAGGATGCCCAAATTTTGATTTCATATTTTTAATTGATCATCTAGTATGATCAAAATTGTCATATATAATTAGGTCAAAAACTAAAAAATTTCTCTAACTCACCACCCACTCTCCTGAGTGTATGTGTGTGTGTGTGTGTATGCAAGGTTACTTAGTTTAGGGCCTATCAGATACATGAATTGACTCAATAAAGGTAAAAAATATATTAAATTTGAAATTACTAACAATCAACCCTAGTATACCCGACCTTAAGGTGATTTGCATTGCAAGTGAATTTATAGATCTAAAATGTTAGTAAGCAGGGAAAAAATAGATATATAATAATAGTAACTAAAAAGAAATAATAATAATTATTATCATCAAAATCACATTATTGGGCTTAGATTTTTAACATATTCTTTACTCAAAGGGCTTTTAAGCATTGGGGAACATATGGGCTTTGACCATAACCAAGATATAGTTGTGCTATTTTATAGCAAAACCACTTGGTCATAAGGAACATTCCACATCCCTGCTAGTGAGAAATCATTTGAGAATGAATCATATTGATATAATTAATTAGACATTTTGCTATTTGTGAACTAAATTTATTCTTAAAAATCATCCTTAAAAATATTTGCGATGATATATAGATTTTTGGTTTAAGTTTTAAATAATAAATTTTATATGAATATTTGTATATTGTAAAATTTGAATTTTTAGAGACTCCAATTTTCTAGAGAGAGAAAATATTCAAATTCTGTTTGTTAGTTGAATTGGCGGCTATTTCAGGGATGTCGGCTGCTCGTCCGACCATCTTCTCTGGAAATGGATCTGCTGAGGGCTTCATCATTCGTAATTCATGAACACTTTTGGTTCGTGAATCTTTCCCTAAGAATAGAGCATTAGTGATCAACGATCCTACCTTTTTAAGCCAATTTTCTCTGTTCATGTGTCGGGCAAGGGAAAGGAGATTGAAGCTTCTGTAAAAATAGGAATGCCTCGTCCTGGTAATAATATCATTTCTAAAGTAGGTGAAGCTTCTTCATCATCTGGTATGAAGATTTTTGTCAATCGATTTGGTGATGTTAATAAAGAGAATTGCATTTCGGAGGGAGGTCCTTTAGTTCAAAATTATAATGATGATCTTTCAACCGTTTGCGGAAATGCCCAAATCAAATCCTTGATGGTTAAAGATCAAGGAGTAATAGAAGGAGGGAATGGAAATATGGAAACTAACCCATAGAATAAATGATCTTACATTAAGGTCGATATTACTAAGGAGGAGCAATTTTTAAAAAACACGGGAAGGCTGTGAAATTTTTTGAGTCCAATGTAAAAAGAAATTCCAATCGTCTACAATTCTTTATTGGTGTAAAGGTGTTTGGAGGAATTGTCCTAGTTTAGATGATCACTATAGAATTATGCCCTCAAGGGATTCAATTTCGCCAATCCCATTTGACTGCAATTGGAATAGGATGGGTGATGTGTTCCTTTTTTTCAAACGAAACAATGGAGAACGTATTATCTGAAGGGCCCTGGTTCATAAATGGGCATATAATTAGCTTGAATAAATGGAGTTTGGATTTCTCTTCTTTATCTTTAAAAGGTTTAAATTCTCTGGTTTGGTTAAGGATTCCTAACATTCCTCTTTTTTGTCTGGATGAAATTAATGTTGCTAGAATTGCTTCTTTAATTTGTACTCCTCTTCTAATTGATGGCAACATGTTTCAATGGAGTAAGAGGGAATTTGCTAGAGTTTACGTGAGGGTGGAGCTTGATAAACAACTCCCTTTGGGAGTTTGGGTTGAAGGTCCAAATGGAAGATTTTTTCAAAAAGTTGTGTATGAGAAGATATCCTCTTTTTGTTATAAGTGTGGTGAGATTGGGCATTTAATCAATTCTTGTGAAATGAATAAGTTGGAAGCAGGAAATGAACCAGCTGTGGCACAAAAAATTAATGAAGGTAATGGTGGGAATTCAGAGCATAAGGATCCTTTTTATGGGCCTTGGGTACATGTAACCAATAAAAAGAAGAAATGGATAGTTGTAGTGAAAAGGAATAAGGCTACTATTCTTAAATATGTTCCTGTAAACAATAAGCTGAATTCAAAGGAGATGAAAATACTGAAAGATGGGAATGGAGATGAAATTTTAAATACAAAAAAAACTCTACAAAATGAGAAGGAGATCATAGCTGCATCAGAAGTTCCAAATCAAGGATTCCCTACTTCGGAAGTGTAAAAATGATAAACAATTCTCTTTCTGGTTTTTCTTTTCTTAGAAATAATAAATTTGAAATGCTTGGTTGTTGAGTCTAGTAAATAGGTTGTTAGACCTAAGTTAATGTCCCAAGGCTACCAAGAGGGGGGGGGTAGGGGGGGGGGGGGGGGGGCGGGGTGAATTGGTATTTTAAAAATTTAAGCCCTCTTTGAAAATGTGTTGAACCGAAATGAAAATTTTTATTAAGTTTTTATAGAAAACGTTTTTCAACCACAGAGTTTTTTTAAAACAAAAATAAAATGCGGAAAAGTAAAAACAGTAAAGTAAATGACACCAGATTTATAGTGGTCCGGTCTAAACCAGACCTACATCCACTCCCCAGAGTCACCCTCTGAGTATTGCACTAATACCAATAGTGACCCTCCTTTTGCACCCATAGCAAGGCGGAGAAGCCTTTACAAAACACTCTTTTCCCCACTACCCGGTACGATAGAGAACCGTCGTCCTTTTACATAATCCTTAGTGTTGGCAGAGAATCGTCCATCCTTTCACTCTCCTAGTATGGGCAAAGAACCCTTCGTCCTTTCACACTCTCCTAGTGTGGGCAGAGAACCCTTCGGTTGTTCATACTCTCCAAGTGTCAGTAGTGAACCGGATCTCCTTGATAGATCTTCTCACAAGAATCTAGAAGGAAGAAAGAAAAGAGTGAAGTAATCCCGATTCACAAGTAAGGATTCTTACCTTTAAACGCCAAGTGAAGCCTTTACGCTCCAGTGGTAGGAATCCTCCTTTGAATGCACTCTTACACTCTCTCCCTGGGTATTCTCTCAACAGGCACGAAGATCAAATGACAAAAAGATTGGGTGGCAGTCTAATTTGGACTATATATATAAAAGACAAGAAAAACTGCCCAAAAGCTGCAAGTTTTCAATTCTGTACGCAGTTGATCGTCCCGTACGATCGTGGATCGTCCTGGACGATATTACTTAAAAGCCTTGAAACGAACCTGTTTGTATATGTGTACGAAATGTTTTCGTACAAGCTGATCGTCCCATACGAACCAAGTTCGTCCGGTACGAACGGTTATTACAAGGTCGGTTCCAAAAACTGCAGAAAAATCGTTTTAAGTCAGTTATATCGTCTGGACAAAAATTGATTCGTCAGGATGAAATTTTTACATATACCAGATCGTCCTAGATGATATTTAATTTTGTCTGGACAAAAATCTTACAGAGAGCAGATCGTCCTGGACGATATTAATTTCGTCTGGACAAAAATCTTATAGAGAGCAGATCATCCTGGACGATATTTAATTTCGTCTGGATGAAAATCTTACAGAGAACAAATCATCCCGGATGATTTTTAATTTCGTCCTGGATGAATAGGACTTAGAAAATTTTTCTGCACAGTTCCTATTCGTTCCTTGTGATCTTAATAGGAGATAACTATCTGATCGTCCCATACGAACTTATATCGTCCCGTACGATCAGTATAAATTTTATATGATCTCTTTATGTGTGTGTGCATGTTTTTATTCACTCAATTACAATCACTCCTTTCAAGTTTATTTTAAAGAAAAATACAAGCTTCAAATTCACAAGTATCTCATGCTGAATTTTGATTTGAAGTCTTCATAGTCTTGAGTTAGATTTTCCTAAAATGTTAGTACACACAAGTGCAAATACAAATCTTCTAAAATTGTTAGGAGATAACTACACATTTGAACAATAATGTTTGGAATCATCAAAACTATACAAGTTATAAAAATATAAAACATGCAAATAGCAACTATCTTAACAATCTCCCCCTTTTTGATGATGGCAAAACAATTATAGTGTGTATGATCTCAATTAAAAAAAATCTCCTAAACTCCCCCTGAATTGATGAATACATGAAAATAAGGAGGCATTTTGAATTAAAGAACAATATTTTTGTTTTTCAAAAAAAAAATTAACAACAATAAAAAATACAAGACAATAACACAAACTAAATGACACAAAATCAAAATACAAACAAACACAATAATTTCTCCCCCTTTTTTACAACAACAAAAAGTAAAGAAGAAATAGACAAGAAATGTATGTAATTATATGAAATCCATTTGAAAATTTAATCTAAAGAGTGATTAACATAAGGTATGTAATCTAAAACTAATAACATTAGGTAAATCATAGAAATTTATAGAATTTAAGAAGTGATATAACAGTGTAAGTAAGAAGAATTTATCAAAGACATGATTCAATTTAGACATTTGAGATATAGAAAATTATTACAAGAGATATGAATAAAATTCTATATTTCAAAGTTCAATAGAAATATAAATGAACATAAGATCAATTTGAATTAAGAGATTGAAAGAATCTGAAAAGAAGAGAATTACCACATGTGGCGCTTTACGCATCTATTTCAAATTTTTTTGGCATATTTTTGTGCATCTTTTTACATTGGGCTTATTTTGTGCCTCTTTTTCACATTTGCGAACCTTTGCGCATTCCTTTGATTTTTATACTCTTTGTATAATTTTCAAGAGTAATTGAAATCAATTCTTTCCAAGATCAATAATCTAAAATTTCAAATTTTTCTAAGTGCATAAATATCACTTGAGCAAAGAAATATAAAATAAGAAAGCATCTAAATTGCAATAATAATATTAATTTTTATGTAGTCTAAATGAATAGACATGAAATTAAAAACTCTAATTATAACAAGTTATAAACAAATTTTAAATTTAGAAAGACTAGATTTTCTAATGAAATTAATCTCAAATTATAATCTAATTTAAGCATAATTAAGATTAAAAAGACTAATGAAATTCATAAAAACTAACACATTTCAAAAACAATTCAAATTTAAAGCAAATACAACATATATTGATATTAATGAAAAAGATTACAAAATCACTTCATAATATCAATACCCAAAAAAAAATACACTGAACTTTTAACACAACTAAAACAAACTAAAATAAACACTAATACAATAAACATCTATAAAATCATCACCCAAATCTCTATTCTTCTGGAGGAGGAGGAATGCCACCAAATAAGTTGAAGTAGGAAGTCATCAACATAACATTGGTATTAATTTCATGAACTTCATTTCTTATACTACCAATGTCATGTTGCTGCTGCTGAAGTTGAGCATCAATTTGATCAAATCGTTGATCAAAATGAGTCTCAAGTCTATCAAATTTCTCAATCAAATTCTGATAATTTGATTGAGGTGCAAATGTTTGCTCTCCTTCTTCTTCTTCTTCTTCAGAAGCACTGGCAGGTGCTTTCTCTTTTTGCTCCTTGAAGATTGCTCTAAAAGAAGCATCATTGTAGTAGACTGGCTCTTCATATTCTTCATCAGGATGCACTAGATTGTATTTCTTTTCCAAAATAAATGTAATCAAGTGACCCAATGATATATTCCTTTTTCTTTTTTGATTAGCATGTCCAATTTCAGAAAGCCCATAAAGATGGTATAAGATAAGTTGGGCTTCATCAATAGGACTACCTTTCATAATCAAAAAGTCACAACAGAAAGGAGTGGAGTAATGTTGATCCTATCACCAGCTTTTGGAATAATAGAAGATCTAAGAATGTGCTGGATGATTCGAGCATTTTTGGTCATTCTAGAAACTCTAGCAATATGATAATTTAAGTCATTTCCTCTAATCACACTATTGATTTCAAACCACTTGAAAGTGTTATCGTTCATAAGGGTGTGGGCTCTAGAACTTTCAGTTCTTAAGTTAAGAAAAGCACCTAATTCATGCTTAGTGATTTCAACTTTTTGTTTAAGAACTGAGAGAAGAGTGATCGGAGTTGAAACTCATATTGGCTAGGAAGTAAAGAAAGGTCCGTTTGTTGTAGTGGTGGACGAGAGATAAGATAAATCCAAACTGAGTGGAATCAAAAAGGTGCATTACCTTGAAGTTTATTTCGCTCTAGATCAGAATGCGACAAGGTGTGATTTTTGCAGAGGCAAATCGAGGAAAGGATTCCTCATTTGCTTTTGAAAGAAAGTTTTCAGAAGAATTCCTATGTGGTTTCTTTGCTAACACCTTTTGTCGCTTGCTAGAGGAGGCCATTTTTTATTTGGAAGTCGAAAGGGATTGAAAGAGATGTTTGGAGATGTGATTGTTGAGTTAGAAAGCCTTCTAATTTAAAGAAAATGATACGTTCATCCTGGACGAAAAAGTTCATCCTGGACAAAAAAGTTCATCCTGGACGAAAATTATCGGTTGTCTGGACGAAACAATTTCGTACAGACGAATAAATTCGTCCAAAGGTAACGGCTTTTCGTAATCAACACAATTTATGATACGTCCTTTCGTACAGACCTTTTGACTTGACCAATCGTACAGACGAAAAAATTTCGTACAGACGATCAAAAGTAATTCATTTTAATGTCAGTTGAAAACTATCATCTGCTATGAATCGACGTCTGTTCGTCTGGACGAACCAAAAGTTCGTACGGACAAAGTTCACAATTAAAACTGCCTTATCCATTCAACTACTGCATTCAATCATCCCGACGTTTGAGAGAAAAAAAAATTCATCCTGGATGATCATTCAGATCGTACAGACGAACTACATTAAAAACTGCTCTCAAGACGTTTCATATCACGCAAATTGAATTTTACACACATCGTCCCGTACGAAAAATTTCATCCCGGACGATTTCCATATTTTTGGATTTTTGAATTTTTATTAAAGAAAATAAAACAAAACACAAATCACATTACACTATGACAAAAGCACAGACTCTAAAAATAAAAATCACTCAAAAAACACACAAAAAAATCACGAAAACAAAAATCATAAAAACATAAACTACGAAAACATAAATATCAATGTTGCAAAAACATTTTTATTTAAGCATTCAAATCAATTACACCGAGCCTTGTTCTTAATGTACTGAAAGTATCAAAGGCTAAAAGTTTTGTAAAAATGTCTGCAAGTTGATTTTCAGATGGAACATGAGTAAGTTACATTTCTCCTTTGGATACATAATCTCTTATGAAATGATACCTTATGTCAATGTGTTTGGTTCTAGAATGTAGATAGGATTTTTGGAAATGCAAATAGCACTAGTATTATCACAATAAATTGGAATAGTGCCTATAGTTAATCCTAAATCAATCAACTGTTGTTTTAACCAAAGTAATTGTGCCACACAACTTTCTAATGCAATGTATTCTGCTTCTGCAGTAGATAGGCCACTGAATTTTGTTTTCTACTAGACCATAAAACTAATGAATTTCCAATGAATTGACATGTTCCAGAAGTACTTTTCCTATCCACTCTACAGCCTGCAAAGTCAGAATCTGAATAACCAATAATTTCAAATGAAGAGCTAACTTAGGATACCAAATTCCTAAGTTCTGAGTTCCTAGTAAGTATCTTAATATCCTTTTCACTGCTGTCAAATATGATTCTTTGGATCTGATTAAAATCTAGCACATAAGCAAACACTGAATATAATATCTGGTCGGCTAGCAGTCAAGTAAAGTAAAGATCCAATTATCCCTCTAAATTTCTTTTGATCAACATATTTTCCCTTAAGGTCCTTATCCAACTGAACTGAGGAACTCATTGGTGTATTAACAAGTTTAGCATTATTCATTTCATATTTTTTGAGGATGTCCTTAACATATTTAGTTTGACTAAGAAAAGTATCTTCCTCAAGTTGCTTAATGCTAAAACCTAGAAAGTAATTTAAATCTACCATTAGACTCATTTCAAATTCACTACTCATTGTTTTAGAAAAATCATCACAAAGATTTTAATTTGAAGATCCAAAAAAGATATTATCCACATAAATTGAACAATGAGAATATCCTTTCCAAATTTCTTTAAAAAGAGAGTTGTATCCACACTTCCTTTTTCAAAGATATTTCTAGTAGGAAGGTGCTCAACCTCTCATATCAAGCCCTAGGTGCCTGTTTCAATCCATATAATGCCTTTTTTAATATGAAAACATGATTTTGGGTATTTAGAATTTTCAAAACCTGGAGGTTGTTCTACAAAAATATCTTCCTCAATTACCCCATTTAAAAAGCACTTTTGACATCCATTTGAAACAAATTAAAACCTTTAAAACAGGCAAAGGCAAGTAAAACCCTAATTGCTTCAAGTCTAGCTACAGGGACAAAAGTCTCCTCAAAATCAATTCCTTCAATTTGATTATACCCCTTAGCAACTAATCTAGCCTTATTTCTAATGACTACTCCTGAGTCATTCATTTTTTTTTGAACACCCACTTGGTTCAACAACACTTTGATCTTTTGCCCTTGAAGTTAATTCCCAAAACTTCATTTTTTACAAATTAATTCAACTCTTCTTGCATGGCCAATATCCAAAATTCATCAAAAGTACTTGATCAATGTTAGTAGGTTCAATAGTTGAAATAAGGCTGAATGATTGACTTCTTTGTTTAATCCACGCCTAGTTTCTAACACCCTCACTCGGTTTCACCTATAATCAACTCCCTTGGTGGTTTTTTGAAAATCTCAAATCTCTAAGCAAAGGGTTTTCTCTTTCCAAATTCTCTTCAACATTTTCTTCCAAATTTATTCTATCAATCTTTTGAGTTTTCCTCAATCTCATCTTCAAACAACATTTGGCTCTTCCCAAATATCCAGATTCATCAAATACAACATGTGTGGTTTTCTTTCATAACAAAGTTCTTTTGTTGAATACCTATAAGATTTTCCAACACTTGAATATCCCAATAAAATTCCTTCATCTGATTTTTGGATTTAATTTTCCTAAGGCAGATTTTCACATATTATGATGAACAACCTTGCATCAAAAAATATGCAAATGAAGACAATTAGGTGTTCTACCTTT